>QUSF01000144.1:300730-366713 GCA_003676055.1 Chloebia gouldiae
GCCCAGGGAGGAGCCCAGGGATGAGCCCTGGGAGGTGCCCAGGGATGAGCCCTGGGATGCCCATCTCGAGCTGCTGCATGCCTTTCTGTCCCTGTCTGGAAATCACAAGACAGCAGGAGTGACCCCATTTCAGGAGTCAGACAAGGACAACTGCTGGTTTGCTACAGGAGCTACTACTCCATTTTCATTTTTTTCCAAGCAGAGAAAGCTGCTAATCCAGCTGCTTTTATAATCCCAAATGTAATTCTGCTCAGCATACGTGAGGCTTAATGTATTTCATATTTTCCTCATGATAAATCTGTCTGTCCATTAGGCAGCAGCTTGGTGATAATTATTTGCTGGAAGGAGCTTTCCTTGTGTGCAAGAGCTTCCTCTAGTGTCCAAGATGAGCCCAGAATGTGAGTGATGTGTCTGCTTTGCTGGAGGCACTTATGAGATCGTGCCTGACAGTTCAGAAATCACGTGGACTTGCTTTTCCAGGGCAGTAACTCTTTGAAATACATATTCTGAGACACAAACACATCAGGGCTGTACACTGCTTTCCTTTTTACTCTGCTTAGGCATCTTCAAAGCTAAGATATCCTGGTGTAGCAGGAAATTAGGGGCATGTATTTTGAGATTAGCTCCCGACACAGAGCTGTGCAAAGCCTGCAGAATATCTGTGCTCTCTCCACAAGCTGCTTTATTATTTTATTTTATTTTACAAAAATCTCTTCTACAAATTAAGTGATTTGGTCACAGCAAACCTGCCCCTTTCCCATTATGCACTAAGATGATGGGGAAAACACCCTTGACCAAATACCTTGGGACAAATCCTCCTTCAGAGACCCCTTGCACAAAAGTGACTTGGTGTTCACCCCAGGGGCAGAGGACTTGATTTACCACCCACTCCTTGCACTTCTGCACCTGCTGGTATGTGACCAATGCCCCCCCAAAGTCCTGTGTCAGGCAGGGCTGGGCTGTGTTTCTGTCACTTTTTTATCCTGCTCCTCTCCCATCCACAGCAATCCTGAGGTTCTACTGCTGGGATTAAGGGCTGCAGTGATCAGGTGTAGCACAGGAACGGTTTCTGAGCTGCCTATATCAGAACTGAAGCTACAGGAATGCGAATAATTGTTCTAAACAATTCTGTTCCCCAGGGACCACCACAGGCTGCTTCACCTGGGCCCTGCTTGTTTATAAAGGCTTGGGATCAATCCACAACATCCCAAGGTGGGAGTATCCCCTCGTGTCAGTGCCATCTCCTGCCCCTGCAGCACAGCTGTGTTTACACTTGTCTATCAAGTCAAATCAGCAGGAAAGGCTCTGAGAAGCTGCTGCATCCCAGGAAGTGTCAGCCTGGCTGAGGCTTCAGCTCCCAATCAAAGTCAGCCTGGCCATAGCTGGGAGTCATTTGGAGCTAGCAGCTGCTCAGCAGCAGTGGGAGCTGAATGAGCTCTCAGCTCGGGAGAGGCCTCTGGCCATGCTGCCAGCAGCACTTCCTGCACCAGCTGATATTTATCTACTCACAGCACAGAGCAGCTCACACTGCCCAGCTCTGCGGCCTCTCCAGGGGAGGCTCTGAATGGACACAAAGCACCAGGGTTGTGCTGAGACACCTGGGAAGGGTTCAGAGAGGAACATGTGCTTCTCTGACACCAGCTGTGTTGTCAGTGCTTGTTCTGCTGCTGCTGTTAAGGTCAGCCCTTGTGGACAGCTCTGTCTGTAAACCCCTGAAGTGCTGGCAGGTGAACAGTTAAAGGCTGGACTCCCCTGGAGCTGTTCTCTGCAACTCAGAGCTGTCTCTCCCTTCTGAAAGGACATCAATACCCAATCTTGCTGCCACCAGATGGTTTGTCTTGCTGTCCAATTAATCAGTAGCAGTCCCAATCTATAACAGGAGTTACATTTCCTTACCAGGACTGCCTGGCTGCTCGGAGCCCAGGACACTGGGATGTCTTCCTGGCTCATGGGTTAGGATCTTGTGCCGCTTCCTGATTCCGAGGCTGAGGATGGGGTCGTGTTTCAGGTTATGGATCTGCAGGACGGAAGGCAGGGAGGGAGGGAGAAGCAAGTCATGTGAACACATTACCTAATGAGGAGGGATAACACTCCTCAAGTATTGATTCAGGCAAGCTGTGAAGCTTTTGTTGTTGTGGTGTACTTCTGTAATTGCCAGCCGAGTAAACACCTGCTTGTCTGGAAATACAAGAACGTTTTGCATGCATTCTTCTTTTTAATGGAGGCTTAATTCAGTGCAGTATCTCATAATCCTTTTCAAGGTCCCATATCCAGCCATCATTCTAAAGTCTCCACTCCCAGCTTTTCAAGGCCAGGAGCTCAAACAAAACCTGTGAGACTCTGACAGCTTTACCAGTGCCACGCTGGGGTGTAGCAGCTCCCTCTGTCTCTGAGTGAACTGGCACAGTCAGGATACCCTACACTGAGCTGCACACCCCACAAGTGGAGCCTCTTACAGATGTGGCCATCTCCAGAGCTAATCTCCTGGGAGAGCCATCTCAGCTGGATCACCTCTGAGCCACAGCAAAGCTCAAGCATTTCCATCCCTTGGTTGAGCACATCCCAATCATTTTCACATCATCAGCCATCCCATCCCTGAATGATACAAAGCTGGTTAAAAACCAGCTCCTGGGTCAAGTGTGCTCAGCAGTCAGGGTAAGGCTGCTGTCCCTGCTTCCAAAGCAGTACTGATCATTTGGGGACACAAGCCCTGAGCCCTCCCAGATTCACAGCAGAGCTTGCTGAACAAAAAGATCTGCAGCAGCTCTTCCCTACCGAGGCTGCTGGGTCAGTGCAGAGGGAGGAACATCCCCAGGACCAGGAAGCACACCCAGAGCTGCATTATCTACAGCATAATAGCAGAGAAGGCACGGGATAGCAGGGCCAAAGCTGCTGTGATAAGCTCAGGAAGGGGCAGATTCCTACCTCTTGCTCCTGCACTGGCTGACACTGGGCACAGCACAGCCCTTCTGGGAAAAACAGCTTCACATCCCGGACAGCCATTGCATAGGATCTGGAGCCTGAGAGAGAAATACAATGAGAAGATTCTCTCAGGCCATGAATTAAACATTCTCTAGACTCACACTCATCTTTTGGAGAGACTGATGATGTGCAACTCGCTGCAGTAATCGCTTTAAAGGCCAGCTGTTCTGTACAGTAATAGCAAACATTTTAAACCATTATATTTAGAATAGTTCCATTGCCTCCTTGGTATTTTGATGCTGTCCTACTACCACTCAGCAGCTTCCTCGTGTAAACAAGAATCCTTCTATTTCCTAACAGTGGAGCTGAGGGAATCATGTTAAAGAGACTGTGAAACCTTTCAATTTCAGCTCTAAATCCTGTTGTTCTCTTGCTTCTGAATCACACCAGGCTGCCCTTACTGAAGGGGAAGAGCTGCTGGTTAGTAAAACAAATGTACTTAGTAACAGTAATGTAGGTCCCAAATATTCTGGCAACTCTGACTGACCAAGGAAAGCAGAATTAGCACCAGGCACTGCTGATGGAAGTACATTTTTCTGTTCACCTCTCATCTAGAAAGGTAAACTGAGCCTGGAACAGGCAGAGAAATGACATGAGGATGGACAATCATCTGAAGAGTTAAACCAGACCTTGGCTTGTTTGACCCAACATGACCCAAAGCTGAGAAACAAATCTGATTTCTGATAAACACTTCAGGGTAGGAAAGGTCAGAGGTGTAAAAAGAGCTATTTAAAATAAAGTCCAGATAATGGCACAGGAACAAATGGGCACAAAGTATATGTGGCTATATTTAAGTTTGAAAATGTAAGAAGATTTTTTAGCTCTCAAAGCTCTGTGACATCCGTCCAGTTGGGGTGGTGCTTATGGAAGGGAAAACATGATGGGGCTTTCTGTGAGGGAATTAACTGAACTCAGTGACTCGAGAGGTCCCTCCAGGCTTAGCAGCTGAATATTTCCCTATAAAGCAACAGTGTTATAAAGCATTACTCAGAATGTTTGGAGATTTGTGGATGGAAAATATTAGAGAGGGAAAAGCTATTTCTATTGGAGTTTAGATAGACTGTCAATGTGCTGGCACAGATCCATGCTCCTGGGATATAAATACCCTCTGAAATATGACCACCTTTGAGGCTGCCCATTCAAAAGATCCCACCTGAGAGCACTCAGCCCTGTTGGAGCACTGTAATTCCAGGTTTTGTATAGCCAGAGCCCTTAAGGCAGCAGTTTACAATCCTGAGGTTGTGTAAGTCCCAGTGTATGAGCTGGGCTGGATCCTTTCCATACCTCCACACCAAACCTCCTGTGCTTCCATCATTGGTGGCATTACAGAGAACACAAATGCTCCCAAATGAGCCTCTTACTCTCACTTTGCTCAAGGTACAACACAGTGTAGGGTGCACATGTAAGAGCTCTTTGGATGCAAGAAAAAACACAGCCCAATGACTTCCCAAGCCCAGAGGAGATGGGAGGGTGCAGGTTCACTTCTGCAGCTGAGCCCTACAGGATTAAAGCTGTGTTTCTTGGTTCACCAGTCTCCCTGGAGCCCCATCTTCATCTAAATTGCATTTCCTTTGTCACTTTGGGAGGAAACAGTAGGACTTTGCTCTTCTTCAGGCATTAAGTGAAGTTCTTCAGCTGAAGCAAAACTAGGAGGAAAGCCTAGTACCTTCCTAGGAAAGGAGGATGGGCTTGCACAGTCCCCCAGATACTCACTGAAGGTTCTTCCATCTTAACTGTGTTGGAGGAAAAGCTCTGGGAGGTGCAGGGGGTTAGGAACACTCCTTTCCTTATGGACAGATGGCTCCAGGGCAGAGCATCTGGGGCAGATCCATCAGAGTGAGCTACAGCTGCATCCCTGTTCCTGGAGTGTGTGCAGGGAGGGCGTTGTGGGCCAGCCCTACAGCTGGTGCTGCACTGGGCACAGGGGGCAGGACCAGCTCTGGGCTCAGCCCAGATCTCAAGAGCAACTTCAGATCCCAGCCTAGGGCTCTGAAGGAAGTCAGAACATCCAAGGACCTGTCTCCCACAGGGAGCTCCCTGTAACTCCCAGCAAAACTGGGATGAGACTCAGCTCCCCCTGCTCGTTTTCACAGTTATGCTGGGGATGCTCCACCTGTAGCAAACATCTGAAATCTGGGATGTATATTACCCATTCTTAGCCATGCCTGAGGAGTTTCAGAGCAATCTGGATACACAATCCATTCATTCATCTCAAGGGCAAGAGAAGCAGGGGCTGACAGTGGAAAAGTATTGGCTGGAGAGCCCTGACCACTTTCTTTTTTTTTTTTTTTTTTTGTATATGTAGATCCTGATCTTCAGTCACTCCCACAAATCCTGTGTGATCTCTCCTGGCTGAGTCTAAGTCCTCAGGTTCTGAAGCAAGGGCTTGGTTCTCTCTCCCAAGCTGTGGCTCCTTCACTCCTTGCCAGTTCTCAGCAGCCCACTTGACATGGATGGAAAGAGGGAGTGACTTCACAGCCCAGATACAGTGGGAAGAGACAAATAATCCAATGGATCTTGTCAGGAAAGTTCCTCTGGGACATGAGGGCACACAGTGCCTGCCAGCTCACCTAAGTTTACAGAAATTGTTGCTTTATTATTTTTATAATCCTTTGAGTATTAGAGCAAAATCAGTGCAACACTGAGGAGAAACACAGGCAGGGAGCTAATCATGCTTAATTACTTGTGAATTTTGGAATGACATCCTTCCCTCCTTGTGGCAATAATGCTGGGCTCCCCACAGGCTGCTCTCTCCAGGGATACTCCCCATTTTCCCATCCTTTACCCCCATATACACATCCCAGTGTGGCAGAGGAGCTGGGATGGGTCAGCATCCCAAGGATGCTGATTTGCCCTGTGCCTCTGCCCATGTGCCAGCTGGAAAGAGCCTTTCCAGATGGGAAGCAGCTGAGTTTCCCTGCTTGCCCCAGCAGGTTTGGATCACCTCTCTCCTGCCAGCCATCAGCATTGTGAGATGTTACAGGAACTCAGGGTCCTGGAGTCTTTGTGAAATCTTGAAGTTGGCCAATGGGTAATGGAGACATCAGGAGGGGACACACAAGCAGGGAAGACAGATGGGTTCTTGGGAATAATTCCAAAATAACCAAGCTAAAAGTACAAAATGACCAAGCAAGAAGAGATCAAAGGAAATCTGTTCTGATAAAGCCAGAGCTGGGGCTGCTCTGGGAGGAGCCCTTTTGGAATATATCTTCTGGGAGAACATTTCATTGCTTGAGACACACTCAGCTCAGCCACCAAGAACACAGGGAAAGTTTTCTGGGGAAAAATGGTCTGCAGTGCCTGCCAAGGCTGGATCTGTAGTGACAGTGCAGGAGGGAACAAAGATAACATACTGTCTATTTGTATATCTGAGCCTTTGGACTTTTCTTTTACAAAAACCTACCATAAAATCCATTCTGGACTGTGCTGGTGCCATACTGAGCCCTCCAGAGGCATGGATCCAGGGCTTGGGCCAGCTGAGGATCCTCTGGTCCCAGGAGATCCATCAGCTTCTTCACAGCATTGGGCCTCTGCAGGCACAGCACGAGGGCAGTGCCCGAGGTGAGGTAGGCACAGTGAGCTTCTACAGCAGCTGGATCCTGGGAAGAAATCAGAGATGAACAGGTCATGAGGAGCTGGTGAGCACTGGGAACATCCCAGCTTTCCTTTGGCTAGGAAGGAAAGTTGTGAGTAAGCAAATCTGCTGTTGCTCCTTGTATTCTCTCCTCTTTAATAGACTACTGGTGTACTAAAGATTCCAAAATCTAGAGTTCAGACACCAAGCAGTGCCCATTTTGTGCCCATTTGTTCCTGTGCCATTATCTGGACTTTATTTTAAGTAGCTCTTTTTACACCTCTGACCTTTCCTACCCTGAAGTGTTTATCAGAAATCAGATTTGTTTCTCAGCTTTGGGTCATGTTGGGTCAAACAAGCCAAGGTCTGGTTTAACTCTTCAGATGATTCTCCATTTCCCCAGTCATCCTCATGTCATTTCTCTGCCTGTTCCAGGCTCAGTTTACCTTTCTAGATGAGAGGTGAACAGAAAAATGTACTTCTATCAGCAGTGCCTGGTGCTAATTCTGCTTTCCTTGGTCAGTCAGAGTTGCCAGAGTATTTGGGACCTACATTATTGTTACTAAGTACATTTGTTTTACTCAGCAGCTCTGTGACATCCAGCAGGTCACAGGAGGGCTGTTCCTTCAGGGGGACATCTGGATCAGGAAGAAGCACAGGCACAAGCAAGAACACCAAGGTGATAAATACCCTGGGATGAGGAGCCACATTTTAATTCTTCAGCTGATGTAAAATGATGGATCACAAATACCAGAGCTTTGCTTTTTGAATTCACAAATGGCAGAACCCCCCCCACACACCAGCTTCTCCTGAAGAGTGAACACTCGTTGGGATCAGGACTACAGAAATTAAAAATAGGAGGGTGAGACCAGGGGCTGTAAGAAATCAGTTTGTTCTCCTGGCTGTGTCTGATGCCCTTTGCTCCACAGCCCATTTCTCCACCTGTGCTTCTTTCCTAAGCATGGTCAGTTCAGCCCATGGCCACCCCTGAGCAGAGCTGTGGAGCTCACAACACCCTGGGATGGTACACTGAGGAAGGATGAGAGGAACTGACAAGAAGCAACCACTGCACTGGTGAGGAGAGGCTGCTCTGAGGGCTGGGGACAGACACACTGACAGCTCTGGGACCTTGGGACAGGCAGCAGGTGGGTGGCAGAGCTCTCTGGCCTTGCTGCCTGCTTTAATCAAGGAAAACCTTGGGAAGCCAGGCCTGCTGCAGATGCCTGGGCTGGGCACAAGGTCAGGGTGCCCACAGCAGCTGCAGCTCTGCCTCCTCCTGCTTCTCCACCTGAGTAACAGGGCAGGAACATCCAGTTCTGCCTCTTCCTGCCCTTCCAGCTGAATAATGTGGCAGGAGCATCCAGCTGTGCCTCCTCCTGCCCCTCCATCTGAACAAGGTGTCAGGAACATCCAGCTGTGCCTCCCTGCACCCCACAGTGCGGCAGCCAGGGCTGGATGTTCTCTCCAGTTTAGAAAACTAGGGCATTTCCAGCTCCCTGCCAGTATCAACCCATGGCTATTTACTTTTTCCCCCAGTTTTTGAGGAAATAAAAACAAAAGGGGGGGGGGGGGGGAAACACCACTTGATTCAGCTGAATCACGTCATTCACAGAAGTTTTAATTCCTCTATTTTTTAATCTTCTAAAAGCAGCAGAGGATAGCAATTCCTTAGATAAAACATTTCAAAAAGCAAATCCTATCATTTCATTTAAAAATATGGAGATAAAACACTTCAAGGCTTCTCTGCTTTTCTATCACGTGAAACCATTCACTGCCTTTGACCCAAATCTTCCTGCACCCTCCTGCTTCCTAAATTGCATCTCTGAGAAGTAGGTTATGAACTGACAGCTATGGGCTCAAGCCTGATTTTTCTCCCTCTATTTCCAAAGGCAAAATATTTCAAGAGAAAATCCCTCTGTGTTTAAATGTATTTAGGGGCTGGGTGTGGTGTTTGCCAGTGCTTTTCCCCGTGGGCCCAAGGTCACAGTGTGTCACTCAGGGGCTCTGGTGACAACAGCTCTGCTTGCAGGAGGATGAAGAATTTCAGCTTGTCACAGTGCACCGAGAAATGGTGACATTCATTCAGTTCTGTATAATACAAAATAATCCCTTCCTGCTTGAAAATTTTTGTTAGTTAAAAAATGGATTTAATCCACTTTTCTGTGGGTTTTCTCTTTGGGCAATGAAAAGCCAGTGATATTTTTCATGACAGCTTTCAAAAGGACTGATAAAACATATCAATATTCATCCAGGTTGGAAAAAGCTGCAAAGAAAACATTCCATTTCTGTCAAACAGACCAGAATAAATGAAAGTATTTTGTTCCATAGCTTCTAACCAGTGATTTTAGATTTAAATAACAAAACTCTTCTGTCTTTCAGTTGTCCCCCAGCATATCCATGGACTTGGGGTTGAAGATGATGTTTCTAATGGTGCCAGGGAACTTCTGGCAGCTCCTCTCACTCCTCACACCAACCCAAACTCTGCCAGCCCAGCGCTGCCTTCGCTCCCTCCATTCCATCCTGCCTCCACATCCCTGTGCAGCTGTGCTGGGGCTGCCCCTGTGCAGCTGCCTGGAATTCAGGGAGCAGCTTCGTTGAGAGCAGGAAGTTCCAGCTGTGCCCTGGCTCGGCAGGACTAAGGGGATTAAAGAGCAGCTGAATTACCCGGCTGCCTTTACTGGGGGAGCACAGGCTGGGGCTGGAGGGAGTCCTGGAGTTCCTGAGCCCAGTGACCTGATACCACAGGCAATCACATCAGGTCATCCCCTGTGGTTGCTGAAAGTCTAATCAGAGAGAGAAAGACAGATGCACTTTCCCAGGCCTTGTCTTGGGGGGAGCTTGAGAAAGCTCAGAGAAAGAATTAAAATAATCCTTAATCTTTGCAGCTGGTGTTTTGAACGTGTTGTTTCTTGCAAGATGTTTACAATATGGATTTTGTTCCTAATTAGCCAATGATGTGAGAGGTGTTGGTGAGGACCAGTCAGGTCCAGCTGTATCATAACTGTCTATAAAAAGAATGTGGTGAATAATAAACTTGGCATTTGCCTTTTGAGACCTTGGAAGTCTGTATATCACTTTATTCACCTGTCCTCAATACAACAGCAACAATCCCCCAGAGCAAGATCAGGCCCCACTGGAAAAATAAATCCCAAACTGCCAATCTGCAGAGGGCTGGATCAGCTGGATGAGCCCTGAAGGGAGATCCAGCAGAATCCCCTGGGAACAGGCACTCCTCACTGGCTGAACACCACCAGGTCATGCTGAAAGCTGGGGAGACATGTCAGCTCTGTTTACATGACCTTTATTTTCCATAATCATTATTAAAGTGCAGATAAAACATCTTGCTACGGCTCCTGTGACTCGATAACCTCAGCAAAGAGCAGAACAGGTGTTTTTTCTCATGCTCCAAAGGCCACATGCCTCTCTGAGTTCAGGGGGACTATTTCAGTTGGAAAAGCAACCACAGAGCTGAGCTGGTGCTGCCAAGATATTTGTCAAGTGTATGTAAATAATACATTAGAAAGGTAAAGGAGATGTGAGGTTGTCTTGCTTGCAGTGAAAAAAACCCAGATTTTCTCTCAAAATACAACAAACCAGCACTTGGGAGTGCTTGGGGGTTCTCTAGACATGGATTTTTGAGCATGCCCCAGGTGACATTAGAACAAGCCCTGGACAGAACTTCTAGAAGGGACAGACACACTGGCTCCATGTTCTTCAGCAGGACTTTTCATCATGGATCTCATCAATCCATATAAATATCTCCAGGGGTGTCAGGGGACAGTGCCAGGCTCTTCCCAGCAGGGCCCAGCAACAGAACGAGCAGTTACAGCCAGAAACTAAACCAAAAGAAATTCCACCTCCACCTGAAGGAAGAACTTCCTTCCATAGAGGGTGGAAGAGATGTGGAACAGCCACCCAGGGAGGGCTTGGAGTCTTCATCTCTGGAGCCATCCCAAACCCACCTGGATGTATCCCTGTGTCACCTGCTCCAGATGACCCTGCCCTGCCAGGGGGGTGGGTCTGGATGATCTCCAGAGGTCACTTCCAAACCCAGCTGAGATTATCCCAGCTGGGATTCTGAGCCCTGCTAAACGTCAGCAATTTGCCCCCATTTTAGGAGCCTGATTTGAAGCCCACCATTGCACCCCTTTGTGCCACAGGCTGAAGAGCAGATCCATCATGAACATTCCTCCTGTCCAAAAGCTGTACCTGGAATTTAGCTGGGAAAAACAGCCCTGCCCCCATGGCTGCCATTGAGCCACTTACCCACCGGATTTTGCAAATAACCCAGTCCCTGGAGCCTGCTGAGGCTTTTTCCAAATCTCCCTACTTATCTTGGGAGCTCAGCCTTTCCCAGCCTCCCCAGTGAGAGGCATTCCTGCTGTTCTGAAAGGGAGCAGGGGCCCCTGGACAGCAGAAAGCATTTCCCACTGACTGCTCCCCTTCACCAAAGGCAGACTGTTCTCTTTGCTTCCTCACTTTCAAACCCTGCTTTTTTCCTCATGAACACTCTGTAATTTTTATCCTCATTAGTCATCAGCTCTTCAAGGCAACCGAATCAATGCTCAACAGCTGCTCTGGTGTGTTGGAGAACTCCAAAAACAGGGAGGAAATTTTCAGGAAACAACCTCTCCTCAGATTTACCCCACATGCATCTGCATTGCTTCCTGAGGATGTCTGGGGTTTTTAAGATGTTTTCTGTTTCATATTTTGTATTTAGCTCTGTGATTAAATTAAAAATTTAAAAAATTAAATTAAAAAAAGGCATTTTGTATTTAGGTCTCTGATTAAATAACATTGAGAAGCACATCCCCATCAACCCTAATGGCCACTATATCTCTCTTGCCAGTCTTAATATATAAAACTCAGATGCCTGTGCACACTGCTACCATGCAGAAGGTATTAATTGTTCCAAAGCACTACCTTGGCATGTGCCTGTTTTCTTCTGGAAGTCTCTACCAAGAATTTCTATGGTTAGAAATGAGACAATGTTATAAACTTTCCAAACTTAACCCAAGTGCAATATCAATTATAAACGTTTGTTTTTTATAAAGTCAAGCAGTTAAATGTCTTCAGGAAAGCAGTCAAATAATACAGATTGTTTTTACCTAAGGGAAGTAAAAAAATAATAATGCCTCTCCTCTCAAATGCCCAGAGTTCAGTTCTCTGGCTTTCACAGTATCCTTACACTCGTGGTACATCAGATTGAGGAAAGAAAATGTTTCTAATGCCATGGAAGAGCAGAAACAAACATCTATTTTTAGCTAATCAACCCCTAAGATTGCCCTAAAATTTAAGAACCCTCTTTATTGCCTATTAGACATGAGCAAGGATAATTTCCTCTCCTTGCCGGGGATTTTTACAGACTGGCTCCCAGGGTTCAGCTGTGTCTGCAATGCAATCTCAGGTAACAGCACCCCAGAGATGTGCACTCCCTGACAGGCAGGAGGCTCTCCAGCTTTAACACATGGAATAAACCCAGGCACACGTGCTCCCGGGATGTGCCCTAATTGGAATGACCCGGGGGAAGGAACAGAGGATACCTGTTTGGCAGAGCCGAACAGACTCCTGCGAGGTCTGTATTGCCCATATCCTCCCCAAAGTTTCGTTTAGCAGAAACCAGGGCTGTCTTTATGGCACGTGATAAAAGAAGCCCTCCGCTCTCTTTGTGCTGACGAGGGGCAGATCTGATTGTTCCTTACAGCTCGCTCCCCGCAACAGCTCCGAAATGCCGGGTGGGAGATGCTGAGGTTTTCAGGAATGGATTATCCACAGCTCATCCTTTCCCTCCCGCTCCCTTCACGGACCTGCTGCAGCTCGCAGGGCAGGAGAGCGGCGGCAGCGGCCGCTGCCAGCTCCAGGTGCTTCATTCCCACCACGCGGAATTTCTCCAGGTGCAGATCCCGCAGGATCCTCGGCAGCCCGCGGCTCCAGACGCCGGGTTTGACGAGCAGCACCGTGCAGAGAACCTGTGCCCCTGGAACAAACACAGCGGGGGTTGTTTACTACCCTGGGCACGGGGAAACCTGGCAGGAAGTTCACAAAAATACCAGCAAAACGAGTCCATAAAAACCCTGGGCATATAGGATCATTTATTGATTCGGGTTCGCTTTGTTGGGTTCTCAGGTTAAAAATGTATCTGAAACAGTCTAAGCTTGGAGGTTTCTCTGTCAAGGAAGTCTGCCCCAGGCCCAAAAAGTTTTTGTGGCAGCTCTGTCGGATAAGACTCAAACCTTTATATTACAGATTAATGTTTTAAGAGAGATAAAATATTCCCTTTTGCATTTTTCATGTGAACCGCGGTGATTATGTGATGTGATCCTCGAGCAGCTATTACATTCTTACTCTGGTGTTCTGTATATTTTAGAGCTGTGTTTCACAGAGGCACTGACAACCCTGACAGGTCCCAATTAATGTCATAAACCAATAATTAATTGAATTGTCTTTACCAAAATTGACATTACAGAAAAAACTTTCTGCTTCTGACATATCTCTCTCAGCAGAGCTGCCAGGAAGGTGCAGCACTATAAGGAGCAGAAAACAAACCAGACCAAGAAAGCTCTGCTGTCTGATGGAAATGGATTTAAAGGCAGAAAATACATAAATTCTGTTTTTAAATGACAGCATTTTCAAATTTTTAGTCTTGCTAAAGTACTTGCTACCAAGAGTATAGTTAATATTTTATCCTTATAGCATCTTTTGGAGATTTATTGGCAAGTGCAGTGTCAGAACCAGTCTGTGAGGCCCAGGAACTGCTGGTGCTGAACCACATCAATCAGCACGAGCACAGGGGAACATCCTACAGGCTGCTAAAACTGATCCAAGCTGATCTGTTTGGGTACAAAAAATGTCATTTTCTGTTTCCTGTACACCCCAGTACTAATTACACAGATGTCAATGCAGCAAAGCATCAACAAGGCTACCTCAAACTTAATGCTGTTATTTCCAGGTGACAAGCAGGACATGGCACAGAAACACAGGATCAAAAATAAAAACAAAGATTATTTCCTCCCCACTTGATATGGAAACTTAACCCTCGTGCTGCAGGGAGCCCTCCTGTTACAGATGTGCTGTTTTCCTCACATCATTCCTGAACAGAAAGGTTCCATAGCAACAGCCAGGAAATCTGCTGGGCTCCACCTCAGCAACCTCACCCGTGTGTGTTATGTAAGCACTCAGTGGCCTCCAGATGTTTTCCTTACCATCTGCTACATTTTTGGGCAGATATTCTCATTCTTCTGCTGTGTGAGTCACTACCTGCTGCATATTTAGGGACTTTAGACACTTCAGGAGGATTGCCAGCTTGGTTTGGTCAGACACCTTGTCTCCTAGAGCTTGGCTTTCTCTCCTCAGCAATTACAAGTAACAAGAACTAGAGAAAATACCTCTAATTACCAATGGAACAATCTCTGCTGATCATGAATTAGCAGAGGAACCTGTTTGGCAATGTTCAAATCTGTCTGATTTCCAGTTCTGGCTGCTCAGGGCCTTTCCTGGTCTTTATTACAATTCTCTACTTTGTAATATTTTTAGATCCATTCCTCATAATCTTTTCCATTTTGCTTCCCCCAAAAAAATAGTACATAGGTTTTGATTTCATAGGCTAACTGTGAAAATAGAGTTTAGTTTATATGCTATTTCTAGATAATAGTTCAGATAGGTGTGACTTCAAATAAGTGGGAACTCAAGACAAGCAGATACTACTTCTGTCATGCTCATAGTGCATCAGTGCCTGGATTCCAGCCTAAGGAAATGTTGGTATAATCCTTTTTCTTATTTTGGGCTGGTACATCCAGATGATTTAGTTCCACCAAATCGTTGTCAAAGGACATTTTTCCATTTGCACTTCTCTCACCTGCTTGCAGGAAGGAAAACAGGGATTCTGCTCGGCACCTCCAGCTCTCACCCACTAAAGGAGAGAAGCAGATTTGAATGAGTTTTGTGTGTTCTGTTGCAATCTGAGAATTGTGCTATCATCTGTACATAAAGCAACCAATATTACAGTGACACACTGATATTCTAGGGTGTTACACTGGGACATGGATGGAATGGTTTCAGATGTCCTGGGACACCCTGGGAGGTTTCACACTTCTCCCTACTTTGGTAATCTCAGGAGCACAGGCTGAACAGGACTGCAAGCCCTAAATCATCTTGGATCTTGGTTACCTTTTCTGGGATTTCAGGGAGTGGTTAACAGTGGTTTTAAACCTATCTGTGCTCCTAATATTCCACAGTCAGGTCTGATGCTGCCCTGTTTCTGGTGTTTTGTTTGATGTTCTCTCAGAAACAAAGAAGTGCTGTGGATCCTGAGTGCTGCTGATAAAAGCTCCCTTCCAATTCCCCAACCAGCCAGGAGTGGCTGCTCCAGTGGTTCTTCAGGAGGGGAGAGCAGGATGAAAGGAGTCTGAGGAATCAGTACTTAGGACAAAAGCCAACAGAAAATTGTTCCCTTCAGTCTAATGTAAAACCTGCAGTGACCTGGAGATGAGGAAAATCAAGGCACTTCAGGCACACGAGAATTGAGAAATTATCAAGATCTAGGGCACAGTGAGGGGAATCCTGCATCACATTGATAAAATACTTCCTTTTCTAGTGACTGGCAAGTTTAGCCACTGTGGCATGCAAGGTAGATAAGAAAAAAACGAAAATCTATTTGCCAAAACAGAATTACTTTTTTTTTTTTTTGTATTACTGTCCAAAATCCATGTCTATCTACTTTCCATAGTTATGTGTCTGGAAGGTATTTAGCCAAAGAGTTGTTTTTGTTTTTTTTTTTTTCCTAATGAGCCCTCTTTCTCTTTCCACATGTTTGTTGCAATAATAAGACCACAAATAACAGGTGGAACCAGTCCCAAGGTCCTTGTCTCAGAAGGTTTTAGCTCATCCT
Source organism: Chloebia gouldiae (assembly GCA_003676055.1). NCBI lineage: Eukaryota > Metazoa > Chordata > Aves > Passeriformes > Passeridae > Chloebia > Chloebia gouldiae. Next base: position 316,174 of record QUSF01000144.1, read on the forward strand.
CCCAGCACCAGCTTTTTTCCTTCATGCTGGGGTTACCTGAAAGGACTTTCAGGATCTGTGAATCCTCTGGTGACATGGGCAACACTGGGATGTAAATGACAGAGACATAGGAAATGCACCTTCTGCTCTGATGTCACCTCTCTAAAACATCATGAAAATCATAATTTCAGGGATCTACACCTGAAAAAAGCTATTAAAGAGCTGACATTAATTACTTTTCCAGCTGACTTTGCACACCATCCCTCAGCAGGTGGTTCTCAGGACTGTGGAGAGGAAATGATGTGGCAATACTCACACCTTCTGACCCAGCTGGCCTTTCCTTCCCAACTGCCTGGGATGAGGATGTCTAACCAAAGGTTTACTAATCCCATTTCAATGGCTCTGACAGAGTACACACAGTTTTCTTCAATCTATTTAAGAGTCTAAAATAACTTTTTTTTCCCCAAGAGGTAACTGGTGCTTACCTGTGGTCTTCTCTCCAGTCCTGGAGCTGCTGCCAGGTGGTGGCAGGAATTTCAGAGCAGGGCGGTGTTCTGCATCTGGAAAAGGAAGGACAGGTATTTTTATGGATTCAAGATGGGAAATCTTCACTGTCTGGGGCAGGAGGGTGAGAAAGGTAATTTTATTTAGCAGGGCAGATGTTCAACCTGCTACAAAATATTGAAGAGCTATTCTTGAGCGTGGAGGTCTCTCCATTCCTCCCACATAAGGAAAAAATGGAATTACCTTATAAAAGAGATAGTGCAGGATGCTGAAGTTTGGCCTCAGCTGTACTCCTTTGCTCCTCACAGTGGCTTTGGTGCAAAAGGCTGGCACTGTCATTACTATCTCCCTCAAACTCAGCTCACAGCTCTGCTTTCCTCTTATCCTGCCCTTCTATCTCAAGATAACTTTAATTAAGGGCTGCAGTGCATGAACTCTTTAGTGTTTTAGACACCACTTTGGGATGTCTGATGCCTTCTCTTCTGAAGGCTCCTCTTCTTGCTCAGCAGTCTCACAGAGAACACTCCCATAGTTCACTGAAAAATTGAACTTGCTGTGAGCCTAAACCCAGGATCTTCTCCTAGACAAATCTTTCTTCATGGTATTCAGCAAAGCCAATTTGTTACTGCACACTACACAGGCACAGTGGGTTTGACACAAGTGGCTGAGTTTGTGTTGATGACAAAGGACTTTTCTCCCCCAAGGAAAGGTAAAGGAAGGGCTGTAAATTCAACGCACGAATGCACTTATGGGACTGCATCACTCCCCCTCAGCTGATACATGGTGTTACCACAATCTTTGATTTCCCTCTGCTTCTGAGTAATCATAAAATCCCACAATGGCTTGGGTTGGAAGGGACCATCTTGTTCCAGCTCCCTGCCAGAAACTGTCAGGCTCAGAACTGTTTCTCTCTGAGTGTGAGGAATCAGGCAGCCCCAATTCTTCTCTGAATATTTAATATCAAAAGAAAACAGTGGGAGCTTGTAGTCTGCTGCTCTAAACCATCTAGTATCAATAACCCCACAGTCTGCACAGTGATTTAGTTTTAAGAGGCATGGCTATACATTTCCTGCTACAGGAGGAAACTAGCAAAATTTACTGTGCTGAAAGATCGATGCTGGCACACATCACTGAACTCTGAGAAGCTTTTGACAGCAAAGGTCTCCATTCCTCTCTTCGTTCTCCTCCAGGATAAAAAGAAATTCTCAAGAAATCTGTTTTCTTGTAGACCGGTCACACTTTCATCTCCTTGAGCACAGGGCAAGGCTGAGGCGTTAAGCTGAAAGTTCGGCACCACAATTAGGGGCCCACATTTAGGTGTGAGAGCTCTTGGGCTCTGTTCTTATAGAGAGGGCTTTAAATGCATGATATTATTTACTGATCCTGCCAATTGCTCTGATATCTAATTAGTACTTATGGAGAACCTCAAGATCATCAGAAAGGGCACCAGGCCAAGCACAGCCACATTAATTAAACAAGTCACCTTTTAGGTGACCTTAGCTGGCTCCTGCTGGGTTCATTGGGTCATCTTAATCCAGCCAAGCACAGAATTTACCTCCACATTATTACGTTTTCCCGTGCCTGAGAAAATCCCCAGCACTGGATTCCTTTGTCCAAATTCAATCAATTCCCACACACTCTATAGTTGAGGATAACACAAACAGTAAAAACGTGCCTTACCAGTTACCAAATCTGCCTCTGTGAAGAAGAGGATGGCTTGTCTGAAGGTCACCTCTGGGGTCAAGGCCATTAGTGCCTGTGGGAGGCTGTCACCCGTGCTGAGCCTGTGCCTGCCCTGTGTCCATCCCTTCAGGGCAGCTTCCAGGGCTCGGAAGGCGTCGATGCCCCGGAGCGCGCACACCAGGACGGGGCTGGACATCAGCGTGTGCAGGCTCCTCTGCCAGGAAGTGTCTCCAGCCTCAAAAGGGGTTATTTCCCTGGCCTGACACCGAGTGAGATGGGGCAGCCACTTCAGGCCCAGGAGCTCAAGTCCTGAATCAGGCTCTGCTGCAAGTCAAGAAAAATGTTTTTAGCATCAGGCAGCGGCTTGTGTTTCATAGAAGCTGTGCTTTCTTTTGGACACCAACATTTTATTTCACATGGATTTTTTTCCCTGCATAAGTTCCAATGCTGTTCTGACTTGTTTCATCCAGAATGGACTGCAATGCAAATATAGGAATATACCTGGGAAGACCCACAAAATGCAAATTCTAAGAAATGCCATTACAATGAAAAACAAAAAAAGGGCTATCTGGGAAATCAACAGGGAGCAAGTGCCATGATTTGATTAGAGAGCACAACTATTGGAGGAGAGTTGAAAGGGAATCACTGAGAGTACACTGATAACAACGTGGCTTGGCACAGCATAATCCATAATTATGGATTCTTTAGCACCTCTCATAACACTTTAAGCAATGTTCAGCAGAGTAACAAACTACAGCAGAATGCTGACTTGTCTCTAAAGTAGTTTCAGTGTTGTCAGGGTTGTAAAGTTGTCTTCTGGCTATGTAGGAAGGTATGTAGGGCTCAATCCATGACTGCTGGAAGTTTCTGTTGCCTCAGATCTCGGATACAGAACTTCTCAGGATTTTAAGTAGTATTTCAACATGGTTTTGGGAGAGTCAGATACAACACAGTGTAAGACAGGCAGACTTGAGCCCTTTGTGCCTACAGCTCCTGTGTTATCACACTTCAGTGCAACCTGCACATGAAATTACATAAACTCCCTGTCCTGCCTAGGGCTTGACAGCCCTTTTCCTGCACATGTGAGCACCCAGCATGGGGACAGCCTCGCTGCTCCTCCCGCGGGGGAACCGGAGCCTGAGGCCATGAAGGGCCTTGGCTCTGCTCACCAAAGCTGTCACTGGATAGAACAGAGCCTGTGACTCCCAAATTCCTGTCCCACTTCCAGCCCAGCCTTACCTCCCAGTGTTCAGGGAGGGACACAATGCTCTGTGTTACATAAAAGCTCTGCAAGCCCAAGTACTTCTTGGAACTCAGTTGATGCTCTCTGAAGCAAATTATGCCCACCTGAACTGTTTGTGATTGCCCATAACAAACCAAGATAAATTCTTCAGCTCTCTAGAAGGGTAACAAAAAACCCTGTTCTTCCTGAGGCCCCTTCACCACATTCTCCATGATGTTCCTGCTATGCTAAAAAGAGCTACCCAGGATAAACCTCCCTGCCCAAGGTCTCCAGCCCTGCCCCAGAGCTGGGGTCACCTGCACTCCGAGACTGCTCCCTGAGGCTGGGCAGCAGGATCTGCTGGAGGAGCTCTCCAGCACTCTTCAGAGCCTGCATCCCCACCACTGTCAGCATCACCACTTGCTCCATCCCGGGCTCAGCAGCGTAAGCTCGGTGGCACAGAAAATCCAGAGGGATGTGATGGGGCTCTGGCACCGTGCTCAGGTTTCCTCCTGCCCAGGGAGAACATCAAAACAAAACTGTTACCCCATGAAAACACATCTCAGGCTTTTTGCTGTGAAGGAATTGCATAAATCCCAACCAGCATTTCACTGTCTCCTCACACTGCAGCTCAGGAAAATCCTGCTAAATGAGGAATATTAACACAGCAAACCCCCTCTGATTAGTCCCAGTCCTTGCCTGGAATTACATTTTGCCATGTAAAGCAAATATATTCCTAGTAATTTTGATATCCTTATTCACACCATTAGGCAGAGTTGATAGATCTGTACCAAAATGATTTAAGGCACCAGTTTTGGGTTGATAACTAATGACTGACTTCACGTTAAATCAATACCTCATTTTGCTTTCTAGGACATTGCACACAATTGGGAGCTAATTTAGGGACTGCTGTAACGCTTTGTTTCTATCCACAGTTCTGTTGGGAACAGCACAGCCTGGAGAATCCCTGGCCCATCAGAAATCCCTGTTTGTTCCTGATTCACTATATGATTATGTAAGCAATTATATCAATAAACATTTATTTACTTACTTATTTCTACATCATAACATTTCCTAATGCTAGAGAATTGTGAATGACATGCATTTAATTTTCATTTTTCCTTAGGATTTAGAGTCAGTTTGGTTTTGGAGAGCAATATATTTTAATTCAAAGTCTTAGCAACCAAATTTTCAAATAATTAAATTAAATTCATCTAAGTTAACTTGCTGAACACATAAAAAACCCCAACATGTAGTTAGTGAAATAAACATGGGATTTTTTTATTCCAAGTGTACAGAACTAGAAGGTTTAAGACTCACCCATGTGAGTCATAGATTAAGAACAGAAAACCCATTTCCTTGCTGTTTGAAATCCTATCAATCTCGCAGCTTTGAATGAATGCGTTACCAAAGTGAATACAACTATACAAACTGAAATTTAGAATATCTGAGTAAAATGAAATGGGAAAGTGCCTTTTCTGCACCTACAGAACTATAGCTGCCAGCATTTATCACTTCAGCACATTCCATTTCTACATACAACCACCAATTTATCTCATTTTAATATTTTGACTTCTCTTGAAACTATGGCAATAAATACGTATTGATTGGCTATTAATGTTCTAATTACTGTAATTAAGGCTTAATTGGATGTTACTGTGTCACATTTCAATAACTTCTTTTTGCGTGTATCTTTTAATTCACTTTATAAAGGTATTTTCATTTTGATTTCCATTGATTCTTCCATGAGAGCTACTGTGATTACTCATTTACTGTTCTGCTGCTGTTACTGACTGCAGCAGAACAGTAAATGAGATACTACAGAAAAAAAGCATATTCCTAATGGTTTTATGCAGGAAAATCTCTCAGTGTGGCTGCTCCATCCCTGCAAGTGTCCAAGGCCAGGTTGGACAGGGCTTGGAGCAGCCTGGGATAGTGGCAGGTGTCCCTGCCCATGGAATGAGATGAGGCTGGAGGTGCCCCCCAGCCCAGAGCACTCCCTGGCGTGTGATCCTGGAGAAGCCAGAGCAGAGCCCCGACCTACCCAGGCTGTGCAGCGCGGCCGCGCCGTACGGAGCCCCGTGGAAGCAGAGGGACGGCTCCTCTCCAGCAGCTGCAGGGGGGACGCTGAGCCTGCTGCCAAGGCCTGCCTCTGCCAGCTCCTCCATCAGCCCTGTGCTCAGAACAGCAGCAAATGTGAGCAATGCTGAGCTCTGCTCAGCCTGACGTGAAAACACTCTGCTGTCAAATGTTTGAGTCGCTGGCCACAGCTCCCCTACAGACTGAGCTTACCCGAGACACCACATGCAGCTGAACCATCCCCTCTCCCCAAAATGAAAACTGAGGCTGGCCCACAGCTTTCTCTGGCTTTTTCAGCAGCACCCAGTTGTTTCTATCACCTTCTAACTCCTGCTGGGAACTGAAATGTGGATCAAGTGCACAGATGCTGCCTCACAGCTCCCGAATTTGAATAAGTATCTTAAATAAGGTGGTGTCCACTAGGTAGAGTCCCACATCTGAGCCCAGTGCTCACATGGATGCCCTCAAGGTGTCTCACACTTCCAGGCATGAGGCCAAAGTCCTGCATCCCACAGGGCCCTCGTGGGCAGGGAGGTGTTGCTGGGGTGACAGACTTGAACAGAGAAATCATGTTCTGCTCCTGTGATTTCCAGCCTGGAAATCCCATTCCACGCCACTTTTACAGACACTAAGTGCTTAAAGCCACAGTCTCTCAGCTCCCATTCTCTCTCTAAAGAGCTGGGCTGTGCACAGGCAGTGCATTAAGGTGTTGCATACAGTACATTTCCACAACAATTAGTTCAGCCTTCTGTAATAAGGTTTCAGGCTACAGTTTTAAAGGCTTGTTATTTTTTAAATTACTTTGTACACATTTGATTGCTTACTACAATACAAGCCTGTCAAAAATTCACTGTAGTGGAGCATGGGAAATGGATTATTGGTGTTAGAGGCTGATGGCAAAACTTGGATGTCAAATGTACCACTGACAATCACCTGCTCCTCAAAATTCAAAAGGCATGAGGCAGCAAAAATGGCCCATCACTGTCCCAGCAATATTGCCTGTTGTGTATTCAAACTCAGGGCATGGCAGAAAGTAAAGCTTGGACAAAAATGTCTGGTGTTTGAACCTTAGGACAGAGATCCTTACCTACTTATTTATCTGCTCTGTTTCAGGGGTATTTGGCAAATTTTAACTTGCTTTGAAAATTGAACAGTGTTCAAGACCTTGAAGGGACAACTGCTTTTAATATTGATTACAAATGCAAAACTTCTTAGTGAGGTATTTACCCTACTCCAATCTTAGTGCTATTCTGCACTTCTCAGAGGCCAATCCAAAGCTTGTGGGGAAAGAATATCAGCTTCCCCTCTCCAGGGCTCTGGAATATGGACTAAGGTGTCTTCCTGCAGTACAGGACTGATGAAAATAGCACAGAATACATGGAAAGAGGCATTTGCAAAATCTGTCACAAACAAAGGGAAAAACCCTGAGTTCTCTAGCATGAGGGAAAATATTTTAGCTTTCCAGACTACCCGTCATTCCAGCTCCCCCTGTGTATTTCTAGTGGAAATTTCCCTGTGCAAAGCATGAACACAAAATATCATCTGTGGCACTGAGGGAAGCTGCAGAAACTGCACTTTTTAATGAGCAACTTTCCCTGGGTGCAGAGGCAGCAGGTGACACGGGGCTGTAATTACTGTGCCATGATTAATCCTCTGTGTCTGCACATGTTTTCAGAACATTCTGTGATAGTCTCAGGAGAAAAAGCCCAGGATTATTTGAATTGTCATAGTTTCCCCCCACCCCAGCCCCAACCCTCTAAATGTTCTTTCCTATTGTGGATAAATTAAAGGAAGCAATTGGGCCGGGGATGAATGTCTCCATCATGGGCTGTGTGGGATGGTGTTAATGGAAGGGTCACCCACAGTGACCCATTCTTGGGAAGGAGCAGGGCAAGATTTCTGTTCCCTCCTGATCACTGCTGTCACCTCTGATCTTCCCCACTTGAGGTCGATGTGAAATGATCCTTAAGAAAACAGAAACTCAAGTAAGAAGATTTAAGGCAGCAACTTGGCAGGGTTTTGGCAGTCCCTCCATAGAAAATGAGCTCCCTTTGGGGTGCTTGGAAGTCACAAGGATTCAGGACTAGAAGCTGAGGTTGATAGGATCAGATGTTGCCCTCAGGCTCAGTGGCACAGCTGATTTTGGCTACCCTACCTCTCTGGGCAAAAAGAGTTTCTGAGAGGAGGTGATTGAGGCCATAAGATCCCAGCAAAGTCCTGAGCTGGAAGGGACCCACAAGGATCCTTGAAATCCAACTGCTGGCCCTGAACAGGACAGCCCCAACAACACCTCCATGCATTGGGTGTGAGATGCCAAAGTCAGGCCCAGCTTTGAAGTGTCCAGGGACGAGGCTCACAAATCCAAACAGGAGGTTACAACTTCACATAAAGGAAAAACATAACGATGGGACAAAGGCCCAGGGAGGCGGGAGAATCTCTGTCCTCACAGATTTTCAAGACCTGACAGAAGAAAAGCCCTGAGCCTCCTGAGGGTGTCCTAGATTGCAAGGCAATGTGTATTCTATTCCATCTGTTAGAGGTGGGGCAGTCCTCTTCTGTTCATTGGGCAGTTTTTTTATCTCTTCCACAGCCAATCCTCCCTCCAGGAACTCTCTTCTGTTCATGGGCCATTCATTATTAATTATCTTCTGTCCATGGCCAGTGAGTGTCCCTGCATGGCTGAGAAAATTCCATTATCCATGGGGAGATGCTCTGCCCAGGGGGAGGAGCCAAGCATTCCTACCTGGGTACAATCTGAGATTTTGGGACACCAGAACAGCCTTTCCACTGGATTCCCAGAGGAACAGCTGCCTTTTCCATTGGATCTTCAGAGGATGACAACATCCTTCTCCAGGATCCCCATTCCAGCAGAAGCACAGCTGGCACTGCAGGAGGGCTGCAGCCACTATGGAATGGGACTGCTGCCATCTCCCTGACCCACAGGCTGCCAGGGCCTGTTCTGACTCTGGCAGTGTTGTTTTGTATTACTATATTGTTTATTTTATTTTTTATTTTCTTCCCTAATAAAGAACTGTTATTCCTGCTCCCATATCTTTGCCTGAGAGCCCCTTAATTTCAAAATTATAATAATTCAGAGGGAGGGGGTTTACATTTTCCAGTTCAGGGGAGGCTTCTGCCTTCCTTAACAGACACCTGTCTGTTTAAACCAGAACAGAGGGAAGTCACTGCTGATGCTCTGCTGAGCAGGATGTTGGATGAGAGGCCTTCTGAGGCCCCTTCCACGAGGAACTACTCGGTCATTCTAAGTTCAAAAGGACTCCAGAGATAAAGATCAAACAACTGGCAGGGGTCAGGCAGCTCTGTTGGATGTATAGTAGTGACTGATTCACATGTTGGCCTGGAGATTCCTGCAGCAGCATGAACAGGCCTTGATATTCCCAATAAATATTCCCTGCACTGTAGAGCTGTGGTTGGACTGCTGATGTGGAACTCACACACACTGAAATGCAAACCCTCCCTCCCAGGCTGCTGGGCAGGGCAGCATTACCTGTCAGCAAGGCAGGGATGTGATGTGTGGCGTTCTCCTTTCTCAGCAGCAGCACCAGGCAGTGCCTGCGGAGCCCATCAGGAACTTCTCCTCCTGAAGGACCAGCAGGTGAGCTTGAACTCTTGCCAGGGCAAAAGACAGCAATCTGAAATAATGAAGGGCAGATTAGACTGCTAAATCCAGATGTAATTACTATAGGGCTCAAGCAAATAGATAAATTACAATGGCATAACAAGATACAGCTCATCACTGAGCCATAGGAACTCCAATATCTGCGTGTTCTGCGTCATCTTTTCCTGAGACAGAGAAACTTAATTTAAACCCAAGGAAGAGGCTTAACACAAAATCATTCTGCCCTGCAGCTGGGCTGGGCTGAAACCACAGCAGTTGTAACTCAGCTGATAGGTGGTACCATAAGTGGATGTACCATAAGTCACTCTAAGATTATCTGGAGTCTCAAATGAAGGGATGATTTTCAGAAATTTTAGTACCCAACAGCACACTGTACTAATGGTTACTGTTGTTAACTCCTTAATGGTCACTTAGCAACATGCTCCAAATATCTGTCTATTTATGGGCTGTAGTATTTCATAAATAGGTTATATTCATTCTACAAAATGTTATGGGCTGGGACATTTTTATTCCTTAGGCTTGATCACAGAACAAGGAGAAAAGAGGGGATTTGTAGAGTTTGATTTGCAAAATTATGCATTTCCTGACTGACATAGCAAAGAACCCTCAGCATGATGATTTGAAGTGTGGGGTCCACTCCTTTGTGAGAGAAGGTGTCATATGAGTCCTGTGGGATTTATAATATAAGAAGTGCAGCACTGGACTTCATGCATATGTTAAGTTTGACTGCAACCTTGCATTTGTGATTCTTGCTGTTTCCTTAGGCTGGCTTGTCAAAATGCCAAGTGCACTTTACCTCAAACCTATCACCATGTTAGGCAGAGCTTCAAAGAAAGAAAAAAGTTATATTTGAAAGCTCCTTTTGAAACCCATCTGGAATGCACTGAAGTAGGAAACTTCATGCTGAAAGGCCCAGAGGGACTGTGAAGTACATCACCAAATATCAGTCTGTTAGTGAAGACTCTTCTCCTGAACCACCTTTGCAGATGAGTATTTTGGTTCATGGGGCTGCCAGCCCTTGTTATTCTGACATCAGCGGCAAAATTCATATTTGTTTTAGTAGGAGCAGGATGATGAATTTACACTCCTGTTCTCCATGAGAGGTAAGGCTTTGTGGGGATTTTCCTACTAGAGAAAAAGGCAGCACTGAAAACAGCCAGAGCACCACTCACATGAACACAAAGAGCTGGGAAAGAGAGAATGGGTGTCCTTGAGCACTCACTGGAGGAGTGCTGGCACCATTAGCTGCAGGGCAAGGGGTCAGCCAGGGCACAAAGGGCACAGTACCTGCCCTGCTGCCATGCCCAGCACACGGCCCTGCTGTGCTGAGAGCTGCAGCTGCCGCAGTCCTTGCAGCACAAAGCCCCGGCGGGCACAGGTCGAAAGCACAGCCCCATAGGCACATGGAGGTACCACAGGTGACACCAGCAGAATGATGTCCCCTAGATCAAAGAAAGAGCAAGAAAAGCAGCATATTATTGTCACAGGAGCTGTGGTATCAACGCAAGGCAGCTCTCACAGCAGCTGCCTTCACCTTGAAGCAAACAGCTGCATCCCAAGCAGTGACCCTGTGTTTTACGGTTTGTTTGCTGCATCCGCCTCATCATGACTGCAATCCAAGGCCAGCCCAGAGTGGGAAAGCTTATGGCATCACCAGTAATATCTTTATGAATCATCAGATGAGACTAGCCAGCCTGTCTCCCCAGGTCTGGGAGCTGCTCACAGGCAGTGTGTCGGTGCTGGCCGGGCTGTGGGAGCTGTCCCCGTGCAGCCCCCAGCACTCAGGGCAGGACTGAGCCTTGTAGGCCTGACCATGCTCTGAGTGACCAAACAGGGCAACAAGAACTACTTGTTCTTGATCAATTTGTCCACTCCAAAGAGCATGAAGCAGCTCTGGCCACTCCTCTCTGCTCTCATTCCTCTCCGCTGTTACTGGTGGTCTCAGCAATCCTGCTCAGCACCCCCTTCTTCTTCCTGTTGTCCCTCCTTTGTTCCTGCCTTTAACCTTCATCCCAGACCTGTATTGTGGCACAAGTTCCTGAAGCTCTGGACCACCTGTGATCTCACCTTTGGTTTAGTACCCTCTGGGCCTCACAGGTTCCTTGGACATCATGGTAGTGGTACCAGTCTGCCCTGTCCCACCTGATCCTCTTCCAGTAGATCTGGCGGCTCAAGCACCCCTTAAGTCCCTCACCCCAGTACATGCAATTGTAGACACAACTGGAATTTACCTCAGGTTAGAACTTTGGGTTTGTAGACTCCTGATTTCCAAGTTGAATGCCAGGCTCCCTGGCTACCTTGAGCAAGCTCAGGAGAAAGAGCCTCCAAGGCCTTCTGAGCAGCCCCCACATCTTAAGCACTGTGAGACAAGCTCAAGACTTTTCCCTGAAGCCTCTGATTTGCCTGAGCTCCCTGCTTTTACCATGACCTCCATTACTACACTTTCTCAGTTCTAACACAGCTTTTTTATCCCTCACAATGTATATCCAGATCTCCATAAGCTGCCTAGAGTGAGCTCTGAAGACAAATCCTCAATACCACTTCTACATGGGTCTCCTCTATGCTACCTCAGTAATTTCTCGTAGCTTTAACCAATTGATTTCATGAGACTGGAGGATTTTTTCTTGTGTCCCAGTTGATTCTGAGGATAGGACAGTGAATATTTATTTTTACTCTAGACTTTGTGATATGGATATCTGTCCTGCTAAAGCTCAGCCTGCTAGTTCAAAGCAACAGCACCAAAACAAGGGAAACCTTGTTGTATTTATCACTAAGGATGGGACGGGCAGGATGGTTCTTTGCCTAAAATCTCTCTTTGGCTTTATGGCTTTAACACTGGATTTTAGCCATATTCATGATATGGGATCTGTTTAAATCTAAGATTGTTGGCAGGAAGATTTTGGTTCCACTCCAGTTGATAACACTTTTTTAAAAGTGTTTTAAAAAATGTGTGTTTTGCACACACATATCCCAAATCAACAAGAATATCTGCTTGGGTTACCAAAACTTGATTACTGAGAAGGGGCAGGTCTACCTAGCTGCAGTACCTCTGTTCTGCATGGGTAAATATTTGTCTCCAAGAGGAGCTGCTGGAGACCAGAGGGAAGGAGTCAGTGAATTTTTTTTTCCTGAAAACCCCAAGGGTGTCTGCTCTCAGAGCAGAGTTTCAGCTCCTCTTGCCAGAGCAAAGTTATCTGAGGAGCAAAGCTTGACAGTGACTTCTGAGGCTCCATGCAGATGGAACGTGGTGTGGTGGAACTCAGCAGCCCACAGCAAATGTGAATCATTAGCGGCCATAAAAGGAAGGGGAGGCAGCAAATGTGACTCATTCCATCAGTAGCCACCAGCTGCCATCAATCCCAATCCCAAATAACAGAGCCAAGGGCTGCCTGCCAAACTACCTGAGTTAACATGAGCCAAAAGATGAAAACTGTCTCAAAATTGGTTTTTTCCTTTCTCCCTTCTCTATTTTCCTTCCCTTCCACTAATTTTTCATCTTTTTTGCCTTATGCTTTCATCCTTTTCTCATGGATTCTTTCCTTTGGCAATGTAATGCCCCATGCCTTCTTTCTCTGTCACTCCAATCCTGCTTTCCTTCTGCCATCTCCTCCCTGACAGCTGCTGAACTTCTGCTCCCCTCAGGCTTCATTCCTGTGAATGAAATTCCCACCTGCAACTGGACCAGCAGGAGCCAGCCAAAAGCATTGTCCAAAAGCCCCCTGCACCCCAGATGTGCTGTGCCAGGCCCACTCCAGGGGATGCTGGCCTTTACAGCAGGACCCCAACACCTTTTAGCCAGGTAGGGCCTTGGCAGGTGTCCCCTGGACACAGTTTGCTGCTGGTTAGGTAAAAATTCAGGGGCTGAACACGGCTCCTACAAAGGGAAAATGGGGATGTGCGTGGAACCAGGTGATAACTCGTTGATATTAGTCCCATAAAATGCTCTCCTTTATGACTGTGGTCAGTCCTGCCCTAAACGAAGCCTTAACCATTTAATTCCCCTGATTATAATATTGAGTCTTCAGCAGGAGAGGCAAATGATCTCTGATCAATAAACCTGCAGTTTAAGGACTGTGTTATATCTTCATGTGAGTGTTTCTTTGATGAACAGGCCCCTCTGTGCAGAGATTTCCTGTGAAGTGTTTTTTGTTTCTTTTTTTCCCCCTTCAGTGACATCCAAGCAGCCCCCAGGACTCCAGCAGCTGCTCCCATGAGGAGGATGAGGTAGTGCCACTTCTCTGCTGCTTCATTTCAGGCAACAGTGTTTTACTAGAAGTTCATTCCTGCCTCCAGAACTGGCCAGGTCACAGCCCTGAGCAATGCAGAGAGGCAGAATTGCCTTAGGTGAGCTGGAGTAAAGTGATGTTATCAGTGAAGGAGAACTGTAAACCCTCCAATTTCATTTCCTAAGACTGACCTTTGGTAGTTGAGACAAGCATGGCTGGAGGTCGAGGTAGCAACAAGTCCTGGAGGTCAACTTTTTCTTCATCTGCTCCTGCCCCAGCTGGCGAAGGTCTCTGAGAGCTGCAGAAAATTGATAAATATTAAATGAAAAATATGAAAAGGTTCTGACTCAAACCTACTTTCTGTGACAAATCCAAGGCCACAGAAGCTTCTCTGGTAAAACTGCTTTACTGGAAAAGCCATTTCAATGCCTTGTCCGTGACATGAGCTGCATCAAGGTCTCTCTGACTGAACATCTTTTCATATTACTCCCCCTAAGGCTCTCTGTGTTCAATTAAAAGTAGCTAATGCAAAGTAGTCAGCTTGGCAAAGAAATCTGGGAATCAAGAAATATGTCAGGCTGCACTAGCAGAGCTTTTCCCACCCACAGACACATCATAGTTGCTATTCACTTTGGGTTCTTTAGGCTGAGTTTAACCAGTTTGAAGGGTTCGTGTTAGGCAACAAGCATGATCCAGTCTGGCAGGGATGTTCCTGCCAGCGAAACTTCCACAACATTCCTGCACATCCAAAAGGACCCAATCAGGACAGGGTGAACAGAAGGTGTGGTTGAAAGCCAGGGACTGTCTGGGAACAGTTTTGGCTGGGACTGTGAGCTCAGGCTGCTCAGGCAAACCTGCCTCATCCCTTGTCACCACCACGGAGCTGGCTGGAACACATCCTGCTTGCTCACTCCCAGGAGCCTGTAGCATTTGCAAGTCTAATCTGAAAAGGGCAATCTGAGCTGCAGTTTGTATTCCTGTCTCCCAACAGACCAAATTACCAGCATTAGGAGAAAGACAAGTGCATTATTTAGGAGGTAGCACTGCTCCGGACTGAGTTATACCAGAGGAGCAGAATTCATCATCTTTGTAAGAGGAAAAAGACATCCCTGAGGAAAATAAACAAATAAAGAGAATGAAACTTGACCAAATTGAATTTTTTTGACATCTTAAACATAAAAATGGTGAGAGTTGTTGGTCATGGCTGAGAGCAGAGCTGAACTCTGATGCATAATCCCCCACAGCAATCCACAGGTTAATTCCATATGGCTGAGCTTTGCCACTCAGAGAAAGCACTGACAGCAGTGCAGAGGATCTCACCTCCAGCCTGCTGCCTCTGACTGGGCCACCCTGCCCCCAGGATCAGGCAGGATCCCTAAAAACCTCTTCAGAACCTGCAGGTCTGAGCTTTCTGCAGCAGAGTTTCTCATGCAGTTCAATGTTTATAAGCCACCCTTCATTTTCACACGCTTCTCTCATTATACTCCAAAGAGCCTTTTCCTACTGAATCTCTTTATCAGTTGATCTCTAGGGCAAAGCCAGAGGTTTCCTAGGAGAGGGTCACTCACTGGCACACAGCCTTGCAGCTCTTCTCCAGCACCAGGCTTCCCAATCTTGCAGCAAGAATATGAATTAGAGGCCTGGATACCAGGGAACAGGGGATGGGAAGCAACTGCAACTGTCCCAGGCCTGACACATCTAGGGACTGAGAGAACAGGAGCCGGAGCTGTGCCCGGGCAGGTTAGGTTGGAGATCAGGAAAGGTTCTTCCCCCAGAGGGTGCTGGGCACTGCCCAGGCTCCCCAGGGAATGGGCACAGCCCCGAGGCTGCCAGAGCTCCAGGAGTGTTTAGACAAAGATCTCAGGGATGCCCAGGATGGGATTGTTGGGGTGTCTGTGCAGGGCCTGGAGCTGGACTGGATGATCCCTGTGAGACTCTTCCCAGTCAGGATTCTATGATCTTCTGCAGAAGAGAGAAGGATTTCTGCAGACTGCAGAAATACACAAGTAAAGGGATTTCTCCCCCTGCACTCCCGTGCTGCAGGACCCTTGGAAGGGTGACACAGAGATCTCTGAGTGCCTGCCTGCCTCCAGGGCTCACTGCCTGTGCAACAACAGCTCCAGACCATCTGGGGCCATCACCTGGAAGGCGGGGACAGGATTCCAGCAGCTCTCCCTCCGAACCAGAGGCACAGCTCCCGGTGCACCCGGCTGGCCAGGGGCAGGGACACGACAGGCTCCGCCTGGCTCCGGGGCCTGCCAGAGCCTCGGCTGATGTCCTGCAGGATGCTCTGGGCTTTGGGCCCTCTCACACCCAATGCCAGCACTGGGGGCACCTTGCCAGGCTCTGAAGTGTAGGAGGAAGGCAGCTTTTCTGTGGAAACAAACACATGTGTGAGTAAAACACGGAACAACCCACCCCAAAGTCATTCAGTCCACTCAAGAGCTCTTTTCAGATCTGTCAGAGCCAGATTTCAACAGAGGAACCACCTGGTTACCTGCCCTGGGAATCCATCACCTGGTTACCTGCTGTGGGGGAGAGATGCTGGCAGCACCTGCATGTGTTTACCCAACAGCAAACCTGAGATTATTCAAGGCAGTCAGTTGAAGAAAGAGGAATTGGTTGCCTCACGTTTGTCGTGAAAAGTTATTACAGAGCAGGTGATGCACTGGAAGTGTCCCTGCCTGTGGCAGGGGTTGGAACTTGGTGGTCTTTAGGGTCTTTTAAGCCCAAACTGTGACTCTAAGCCAGCATTTCAAGTTCCTCTTGTTCATCACCACAAGCAAGGCTGGGGGATTGAAGTACAGGGGCCTGAGGAAAGGATGGTTTTGAAGGGCATCACAAACTGGAAATCTGGGGACTTCTTTTTTACATTATTTCCTTCTGGATTAAATACAGTTTTTCTACAATGCTGTAAGGTCCAAGCAAATATTTGATTTGCCACCTTTAATTTTCTGCCAGGATTTGAACCCTGACTTCCCTTACTTCTTTCAACAAAAACTCTTCCCTATGACTCTGGCAAACCTGTCTCCAGCACAATTGGGGCCCAGAAAGTAAACCCAGAAAAAGCAAATTTGCCTCCTTTCCAATTCTTAATGCAGATGCCAGAAAATGCAGCAAGGTGTGTGATTTTCTTCCCTTAGGTTTAAAAAATATTCAAATGTAGCATTTCTTGCATAAGAATGAGAAAGCAAAACACAAATCTCCAGAGCAGGTAGATAATGGAGCAACTGGCTGTAAATACTTAAAATAATAATTTTAGAGTCATCAAGCTAAGGGTAAAAATCTAATTTACAAACTTGCACAGCAGTTCTCAGCTCAAATGAATTGTCTCTTCGTAAGAAATGTTCTTAAATAATGGTGCATAGTACAGAGCATTGAAGCACATCTGCTGCCTGTCAGCTCCTAATGACTGCAGGTTTTATGGTTTTCTTATTAATTTCTGGAGCCCTCCTCCATTTCTCCAGCCCTCACCAGAAATGTGTTCTGTGGACAGCACCCAGCCAGCTGCAACTGCAATCCCATTCCTAAGGCAGTCTGCTCCTACTGCTTTCAAATGCAAAAAGGGAGTGAGGAGACTGGGGAATTTTCTCTGCTTAAGCTGCTCTTCATTCCCCTTCTGCCAGAGGAGAAGGAAGCCTATTTCTCTCCCTCTCCGCCTGCCTGTGCCTTTCCCAAGAGAAATGGATTGTCTGTGGCACACCTGAACCTTCCAGAAAAATTTTGTGGCTTAAAAAGAAGCACAAGCCACAAGCAATCTCTAAACTCTGCAGCTAAGGGCACACCTGTTGCTCTGGAGTTGTGCTGCAGCAGCAACTAATAATATTCCACAATGCTTTAAGGCAGGCTTCATCATCTCTGTTTCTAATGAGAGAAAATAAAGACTTGAGTGGTACATGTCAGTACTTGATAAAAAGTCTGATGTTCAAGACTTTGTTATTTGAGTTGAGAGCCCCAGATTGTGTTTATTTACCTTATCCAGCAGTCTCACACCTCAGATATGATTCTGTGACATAATCTGGCATTCTGGTGATGGTTTATCAGCCAGTGCAATTACAGGCCAGATAAATCAGTACTCCTGAAGCCCCACAGGCAATGAGATGGGGGAAATGTGGAAAAGGGAGGCTGGATTTTCTACAGCTAAAACCTTAGGACTATAAGTGGGGAACTAAATGTTTATATTTAACTCACATGAGCCTGTCCCTGGTGGCTCAGGGCACTGAAATGTGTGAAAGTTCACTGCAAAGGAACAACAGCTAAAGTTTGAGACCCAGAAATGTATGAAGAGTTAAAAATTCAGCTCATGAATATTCAACAGTGGGAACAGAAAGAAAGAAACAGTCAAAGCTATTCTATAATTTCTTTTGGGAAAGATACAGGAACTGATAAAGCAACCCTCATGCAAATCTGGCTCTGATCACCCTTCACCTCAGTGCATTTACAGATCTGGGCCTTCCTCAGCACGATGGAAGCTCTGGAGGAGAAGCAGAGCCCACCTGAGCTGGAGAGCAGCAGGTCCTGGCCGGGGTAGAGCAGGCGGAGGCCGCAGACATCCAGCCCAGAGCCCAGCAGCAGCTGCAGAGTGTGATGGGTCTCCAGGGGGCTTCGGAAGAGAGCCTCAAACAGCAGCACCATGGCAACCTGGACAGCCAGAGAAAAACAGGGAAAAATCAGGGAAACGCTCCCAAGCCCAGCAGAACCTCAGAGCTGCAGCCCTGCTGCTCACCTGTAGTTCCCAGGGTGGATCTGCACTGCCAGAGCTACAGAGAGGCTTGGGTTTGGTTTCTGTTTATGTGCAGCTCACACACAAGGCTCTTGGCTTTGGGCTAAATCACATCAATAATTACAATTTAATCTATTTCTGCTGATATAGCTTTGTCTTTTGTCACATAAATCTACTAGTGAAAAACTGCAAGGCCTCTAGGGCAGAGCCCACAGTGCATCCCTTCTGCTGTTCACTTTGTGCACCACCATTCATTCATCTTTGGGTAATTAAATAATAATAAACCAACTGGTTGTGTCTCTATACCTTTAACAGCACCAAAATCAACACTAAAAAAACATCAAAAGGCAATCATATCACTGGTACTGTCCCAGATTTACATTTCAGAGTCTTCTTAACCAGCCTAATCCATTTCAGCCCATCCTGGCATGTGGGAAGACTCACACCAACACATTCTGAATGTTTATACCCAAAAAGGAAGCAAATTATTATTATTTTCCCCAATCAGAGAAACAAACTGTTTTATAAAGCAAGCGCTTTACGACAGGGAGTTGTGTGGTCCTGTGGATAATCAATTGTCTAGCTGGGGATCAGACAAGGTGATTTTCTGGCCCCACATTTGGGCATGGCTCTCCTGGATGTTGAGCAGCTCAAGGATTTCCCCAGCTCAAGGTTTATGGCTGCAGCAAACCAAATGAATCCATCACTACTGGACACTTGAAATGAAATGCTACTGCCCCATAAAGACATTATGAGGCTTTACCATCATGATAAATGAAAATAGAAATTTACTCAAATCATATAAAAGTGGTCTAATTAGGAATAAAAGCTCCATTTTTTTATGTTTGTCTAGCTGAAGCTCTCCTGCTATTAACCCAGTACTCAGCAGTAAGGAAGAATTTTCCTGTAGCTGCTCTGAGTCCCTGGGGCTGCCTGGGCTTGGGGCCAGCTGTGATAACGGAGCCATCCAGCACAGGGAAGCCTCAGGAAGTGCCAGTGTCCCCTTTCCTCAGGAGCCTGGCACTTGGCCTTGATCTCCATTGCAGCTTGGTTGAGTTGTGCCTGGCCTGGTCTCAGACATCACCAGTTCTGGCCACTGTCTGAACCCTGGCCTTTCTGCCTTGGCCTCGGCACTGGGGGCTCCCACCTGCAGGGCTGTGCCAGTTCTGGGGCTACCAACACAAGAGAGATGTTGGCCTGTTGGAGCAAGTCCAGAGGAGCCCATGGAGATGTTCTGAAGGCTGGAGCCAGGCTGGGAGAGCTGGGGGTGCTCAGCTGGAGAGGAGAAGGCTCCAGGCACATCTCAGAGCCCCTGTCAGGGCCTAAAGGGGCTCCAGGAGAGCTGGAGAGGGACTGGGGACAAGGGATGGAGGGACAGGACACAGGGAATGGCTCCCACTGCCAGAGGGCAGGGATGGATGGGATATTGGGAAGGAATTGTTCCCTGGGAGGGTGGGCAGGCCCTGGCACAGGGTGCCCAGAGCAGCTGTGGCTGCCCCTGGACCCCTGGCAGTGCCCAAGGCCAGGTTGGATGGGGCTTGGAGCAGCCTGGGACAGTGGAAGGTGCCCCTGGACTTTGCAAAGCTTCAGGGCAGACATCAGGGCGAGCTGCTGCCTCCTGAGAGAATGCCTCATTGAGCCCTGCTTTGGAAATCAGCCTTGCTGCCTGACAAATATGAAAATGTGGCTGTCCCACCCTGGAAGTTTCCAAGGCCAGGCTGGATGGGGCTTGGAGCAGCCTGGGACAGTGGAAAGTGTCCCTGTCCATTGCAGGGGTGGCACTGGTGACTTTGAGTCTCTCCAACCCAAAGCAGTCCATGGCTTTGTGACCCTGGGCTGATCCCCATTACTGCTGCTGGCCCTGCTCTGCTCTTCTCAATTACAACTCATTTCACATGGGTGAGGTCCTGAACATTTTGTGCTGCACTCCTAACCAAGAGCTAATTGAAATCACTTTAACCTTCTCTTCTCCTGGAGTAGGATCAGTACAAATGCTCCCTGCTTGTTCATACAACACACACAGTTACTCAAGATCAGGCAGTACCAGAAGCTTCAGCAATTTCTTAGAATGTTTCTGAGCCCAAGTTTAATCAAAGTTGTGCTGTTTACTGACTTACAGTCAAGTGGTTTCAGGTTATCAAAATTTTGTCTACTCTTACAGATTTGCACCTGGTTGGTAGCAATTTCTCCAACCTACACATTTCAAAGTTTAATCTTCTGTTGCTCAGAGCAATCAGTACATCAATACTGATGACATAAAATACCCAGCTGATATATTTAGGTCTGAGTGAAAAATACTTCAAGATCAGTACTTGTATCAAAGCTCTAGACTGAAATATTCCAGGGCACTTAATTGTGTCTCAGTGTCCCCCCTGAGCCCCAAGGTGAGGAAGGAGGGGATTGTTTGTTGTTCTTTACCTCGGTGTCTGTGTCTCTGCAAGCCTCCATGGCACTGCTGTCAGGGAAGTGTTTGTCATCACTCTCAACTGTCTGCCAGTAAAATCCTTTTGGCACTGCAAATACCTTCTCCACAGCCTGAAATGCACAAAGGACAGCTCTCACTTCCACCTTGTCTTGGTCCCTTAAAATAAAGCAGGAAAATCAGGATCTTATGGCCACAGAACACACAAGGATGCAGCTGGTGGATTAAACTCAGCCCAGTGTCATTAATTTATTTAATTTGCTTTCTTGCAACTATTCCAATAGCTCCATTTAAGAGACATCCCAAGAATATAAATCTGCAACTGCTTCCCAGGAGCCTGAGCATTTCCAGGGTCCAACCCAGTGACTCCCCAACATGCAGAGCACCCACAGGCATCACCAGGAGCTGCAGCATCAGCTGAGACCTCAATTCTCCACGACTGTGCTGAGCCGTCAGCAGAAAAGGCCTTTGTGAAAGCAATGCTCTAATTAACCAATCAAATGGAAGGGTAGGGAAGGGATTGCATGAAATTCTACATGCCTGTAGCCAAAATAGCACATTTCTCCTGTGCTCATGTCACCACAAGTGACACATATCTGTTAGTCTCATTGTGCCACATCCTCATGGACAGGCAAAAAACTGGCATTTAGGCCATAGCTCCACACAAGCACAGCACTTCCCAGGCTCAGCACCTTATTTTGTTTCTCATCCATTTTCTGAGCAGCCGAGCAAGCAACTTGTACAAGTGCAAGGGTAAGGATGTGTCAGTCAGGAAAGGAGAATGTGCTGTGACTGCACGCTCTGTAAGCAAGGCCACAGTCCAGGGACAAAGGCAACCCTTGAAAGTCATGTTTGTCAGCTTCTGGTGTGAACATTCCAGAAATACAGATGCATTTAGGCAGAGTTCACAGTGGGCAGGAATCATTCCAAGGATGAAGAAAAAAAATAGTCACTTTTAAAACACAGGCTCAGGTGTAACTCAAAGAGGCTTCACTACTTTTAAAGGTTCTACTTTGATTTACAGCAGGTGTTAATTTGTCCTCAGTTATGTGGACTGACCTTTACAAAAACAGAAAAAGAAATTAATTTTCAACATGGCCTCATCAGGACTTTTATAATGGAAAGAAAAAGGGCTCACCCTGCATGGAGAAGCAGGGTTAATGCATCCACTCTGCATTATGAGCTCCATATAATGCTGCTTAATTGTGTAATCACCTGAGAGATTTTGGGTGTGCTGCTTGGCAAATGATAGGCACTTCAGAGCATTCCACAAATGTTTCAAAGTAACAACCAGAAAATGAAATTCATTTGAATATTAAAGCCCTCTGACAACTGCCTTTCCACTTCAGTAACCTTTTGTGTTGTCTCCTTCCTGTATTTCTTGTGTTTCATGAGATATTTGCCTGAAATCAGAACTGGGGATTTCACTTTTCACCCTGTTTCAGTCATATCAACTGCACCAAACCAAGGGCTTTGGCATCTCCCAGTGGATCTGTCCATTCTGTCCTGCAATCCATCAATCCCCAGCCTCCACTGCTGATATTACACTTGATTTCTGTGGCAAATACCATCAGAGGAAAAGCAGATTTAAGGAAAGGGATGTTCCCCATTCCCAGTGCATGATGCCAGCTCCAATCTGCAACAGTGGCACAGTGGAATAAGCCCAGACAA
The DNA here is from genome assembly GCA_003676055.1 of Chloebia gouldiae. Lineage (NCBI taxonomy): Eukaryota > Metazoa > Chordata > Aves > Passeriformes > Passeridae > Chloebia > Chloebia gouldiae. Next base: position 338,323 of record QUSF01000144.1, read on the forward strand.
GCCCTACAAAGTGGGAATGCAGCAAAATCCCAGTTTCCTATTTCTTCCAGCTGTTCATTGAACAAACCTCCTGTTTGTGAATCTTCCAGAAGGAAAAGAAGGGACAAATGTGCTCAAACCACCACCAGCCTCTATTTCCATAGAAACCTTCAGGATAATCATCCAGCTCCAGGACACAGGGAAAATCCAAGGGGAAAATATAAGGGGATTCTAGGGTGGAAATCCAAGCTGGAAAATCCAAGGGAAATCCAGGCTGGAAATCCAGGCTGGAAAATCCAGGCTGGAAAACCCAAGGGGAGCACCCTGGTGTAAGCTGTGGATCCATGGGGATCCCAGGCTGCTACTCCAAGGGAATCAAGGTCTGTGGGAATTGTTCCTGTCATCTGTCACATCTGTTTTCCAACAGCCAACCTGAATGGGAGCTCACAAACCAACAGAAAACAGAAAAGTCTTATTTATCCCAGAAAATCCTTCTCCTCGTGAATTAGAAAATAGAGAGGTGGCTGCAGGATGAGCACCCTGCTTTGTCCAGCCTGGCTATAATGTCCCAGTGGAGAGCTCCTGACACAGCCTTCCTGTGCCATCAACAGGAAAGAACAGGCAGAAAGTCACTTTCCCTGTGCTGTAGGAGAGAATTTCATTGAGCCAGTTGTTCTAATACTGAGCTGAGCCCTTTTGAACACAAAAAGAGAGAGGGACCCTCTGCAGGCAGCTGCAGGAGCCTTCTCCTACTGAAAGAACTTGGACACTATTTCTGTTTATGATACTTTAGTGCTACTTTTAATGTTCCACAAGAGGGTGGGTGTGAGAATTTCACCTCAGCGCTGGTTCCTGTCACTCCTCCAACATCACAGCAGCTGTAAATCCTTTCCCAAGCCTGCGGAAGCATCAGCTCTGAGGGCTGACCTGCTCCTGGTGGGAGGAGAGGAGACTCCCCAAGCCCTCAGAATGGTGAAGAAGCAGCCCAGCTTTTGATCCCTACCTGAAAACACCTCTCCAGTGAGACTCTGAGCCCTGTACCAACCTCCCATCTCCTGGGAAAAGCCTTCTCCCAGGGAGGAAGGTTCCCTGCACTCAGCCAGCAGCAGCTGCACAGCCCCAGGGGTACTGTGACTTCTGCTGTGACAGGTTTCAAAGCCCAGCCTCATGAACCATAACCATCCCCATGTGTGTCTCCAGGGCTTCTTACAGCACTGACATCCTCTCCATCCACACTGCCATGATCAGCATGAGCAGGGAGGGAGGGCACATCCATAAACTCCTGGTTTTAGTTACTGCTTTTTGCCAATTTATCCTTGTTTGGTTTGGATGACAAATTCCAGCTCCTGTCACCTGAAGACACCAGAAAACACCACTCTGTGCCACAGCTAGGATTGAACACACACCAGTTTTTCCAAAAGCATTTAAAAGAAACCCCAAGCTCCTGTTTTGTTTCAGATAATATTACCCAGATGAAGGCAGACAGTTCTGGGAAGTAAACTCACAGGAGAACAAAAACATGCTGTAAAATCCTCGGCAGAAGGAAGAATAAGCACATTTCAGAGGTGACTGGAGCTGCAGCAAAGCCATGAATATTTAACTGTCACACAGAAATATGACCAAGCACGTGATCACCTCTTTATGTTTACAGTATTTTCTGTTCCCATCTCCGACAACAAAGAAAGAGCTTTTGCTGTCAGGTGATCTGAGAGAGTCTTCTGAGTTGCAAGGAGTCTTCCAGGCTGTTCCCTGTCCCAGCAGGAAAACAAAAACTGCAGGAAGCATCCCCATGTACTCCACAATCTCATCTCACACACACAAGGCAAAGATCTGCTCAGCCATTATCTCTGTGAGACAACACCAAACCCCTTGGAGAAGGATGCTGCACTTGCAGTCCCTGCAGAGGTGGGAGTTCTGTGCTGAGGTAACCTCTCCCTGCCAGCTCTGCTGAGCACATCGGGAGCAGCAGAGAAAGCACTTCTCATTTCTCTCACTCAGCAAGGCTCATGTCTGATGGGATTCACCAAGTCCTGCCCCTGAATGAGGCAGCAGCACTCTCAAACTCTCTCCTCTCCCCGCTGCCCTGTGCAGGAGCACAGTTTTCCTGGTAGAATCCAGATGAACACAATGCTGAGTGTGTTCCCTGCACATCATCCCTCCCCACTGTGCATGTTCCCTTCAGATGGCTAGAGAATTTAGTACAGGAAAGTGGAGGCACCACAGGAAGAGCCCAGGCAGCAAAAAGCCTGGGATAGAGAGGGCTCATCAAGGAAGTTCTGGTAACTATTTCAGGCACTTTGAAATGGATCTCACATCCCCTTGTTCCCCTTCTGGACTGGGAAAGGGAGATCTTAAACCACAGAAGTCAGAATGAGAGAGTAGCTCCCAGCCTTTGTGCCCACCAACACCAATAGCAAAGCACAGTAGCTCAAGAGCTCTTTAAAGCTGCTCTTTTCAGGAATAATGAGTGATGGACACAATCTAAATGTGAGCTGTCAAATTTTAGGAAGAATGAAAACCTCTAATGTTTTATTCCTGTCCAAGCTGTGCCTTCATCTTTCTGCCAGCTTTGGTAGACATCAGTGTAGTCCTTCCTCCTTCTAAAGGTTAGGGGTTTTTATTTACAAATGCCAGTGGCTGCCTGAACTCCTGGCTCCATGAAAATAAATGCCAGACTCCAGCACGACTCAGCCTGGGCCAAGATGTCACCTTCTGTCTCCTGAAGATATGGATGGCCATGCAGCCATTCTGGGCTGCAGCTATGGATTATTTTCCATAAATGTAAAGAGATGAAGTCCCAGGACAAACATTTCTCCCCCAGACAAGCCCTGTCCCATGTGGAATCTCCAGCAAGATGTCACCCAAGCTGCTGGAACAACGTGAGCTGGCTGCACAGCACACTCAGGCTGCCAGCCAGGCAAGACCTGAGCCTTTTCACTAATTCAGATAAAGACAAACCACAGGCAAGATTTGAAAGCAAAGGGCAGAATGAACCTGTCCTTTTGAAGCTCCTGCTTTACAGCTTCACCCTGGATGTCCGAGAGCCGAGTGTTGGGCTCCATGGCTGGCACTGCCAATGCTGCAGGACTCATCCTGCCACATCTGCTTTGGGTGAGCCCATGTGGAGGAGCTGTCCTGGGTGTTTTATCCCTTCCTAATGCCCAGTTCAGCAGCACAACAATCAAATTTTTCAAGCTTTGGAGGAGGAAAGCACAGCCTTGAACTGAAGCTGGGAGCTCACAGCAATGTGAGGCTCAGGTCTGGCAGCTCGGCAAACTGTGCTGCTCTCCACGGGGCTCAGGCAGCATCTCCATCCCAAAACATGGCCCAGCTTGGGTGCTGCTCACACAGCATGAAATGAGAAAGAACACATGGGGCAATAACCCCAAATCAAACCATATCTGCCCCCTACCACAGCAAAGCCCAGTTCCTGTAGTTTGGGATGTGTGAAAGGCAGAGCCCACACAGCCACAGGCCTGCTGAGTTGGGTGAAAGGCTGATGTGGCAATGAGTAGCAGTTCCCTGAGCATGCCTCCCTCAGCACTGAAATTAGAAGTTACAGCAAAAGACAGTGGAAGTTGCTGAAGGCAACTCAGCAGGGCCAAGGCCACGGTGCTTGTCAATGAAATAATGTCACAGCACTCAGAGCCTGGATTCAGAGAGCTCAGTGCTCTCACTGAGCTCATCTGACACAGACTCACAGACCTGAAAGATCCTCTGCAAGTGACTCCCACTCCCTCTTCAGAGGCTGCACGCAGAGCTTGGGAATCTCTAAATCTGTGCCTCAAGTGCACAGAGCAACAAGTGCTGCATCTGGGGCTGCTTTCCACAGGGATTTCAAATTTCAGCAGCAATGCCAAGCTCTTCATGTAGCCAACATGGTTATTTCAGAATTTGAAATGAAGTATGCAATTTTCAAAGCTTCTGTGTGTGAGAGCTCCTATGGCAACACAGCTAACATCAACTCCAGCAGGGAAAGCCCAAAAATCTGAAATTCTACATGAAAGAACTGCTCTACTTTCTGCCAGCCCCCTGCCACACATCAGCCTTGCTGTTAGGTCAGTCTGTGCTGCTGGGCATTTTCAGCAGGCCTGGGTTATAATACTGGGGCAAATTTGGCTCCCTGGACCCAGTTCTGGGATTCTTATCTACAGTTAACCAGAAAAAAAATTTAAAATACAGCTTTGATTAAGCAAAAAGGAGGAAACTTTGTGTAGACCTGCCCTTAGTCACTGCTATTAGAAAAACCCTCACAAACTTTGTGTCAGAGCAGGGAAGCTACTAAAGGAGCAGCACGAGGGGAACTGATCATCAGGAGGTGCAACAAAATGAGTTTTCTGGAACTTAAAGTAAAAAATCTCCTTCACCTTGACTTAGGGATGTCAGTGGACCGAGGAGGAGGGATGGAGGTTTCCCTTCTTCCTTAAAAGTTCCCTGGAAATGCAGCTATGCCCTGACTTCTCTGTCCTGGCAGGCATCTGCACAGGTTGGAGTTCAAGGAGATGCTCTGAAAGGTGACCATCAAAGGCTGCACCTTTTGGGCAAATGTCCCAATGTCCAGAAAAATTGAGGGAGAGGAAAAAAATTCCAGCATGGACCAAATAGGCTGAGGAAAAGCAGGATCAATGCTTGCTCTGTGTGTGTTGTCTGTATCCCAAAGGGGAATGTTTGCATCCTGAGGCTTAGCAGCAGAAGTACTTTTATTTTATGCTAAAATGAAGAAATCCTCTTTCTGCTGACAGGGGACCTTGCAGTTAACAGCTTCCACAGGGATCTTGTCACTCCCAACCCAAGCTGGGCTTTAATGACTGCATTGTGAGCTGCTGCTCCTATCAGGAGTGAATTGCTGCAGGTTAATAGGCTCATTGCACAGCACTCATAAAAATGCCTCCAAAAACCAGCACAAGCAAAGCAATCTGTTTGAGGTCCAGAACAGGCAGAAAATCCAGGAGACAAATTGACTGAAAACAAGACATTGGCTCATGCACTAACAGACAAAAAGCATAAAGGTTATTACAATTACTGCTGGCAATTGCTCCCCAGATCACACACAGAGCTGCTCAGTACACAACAGCCTCCCTCTCCCTCCATTTCCACCTTTTTTTTTATCACCATCCTGCCAGGATTTCTCTCTCAGATGCTGATCCACCTGGAGCAAAAGCAGGGATTCACTGCATGCTCCTCCAACACGTGGGCACAGGTTCTTTGGACTGCATAGTTTTGTACACACTGCCTCAAAACAAATACAAATGTACAAAAAGCAAAGCATGGATCACTGGCCTTGTACCAAACCTTCAGACCAAAGAAGTTAAAAGAAGATGATACTGAGTTTTCTATGCAGCATGTTTAGGCTGTATTTTAATGACACTTGGGAACATTCTCAGTTGGTAGCACTTTGCAAAGCTCCAGGGCAGACATCAGGGCGAGCTGCTGCCTCCTGAGAGAGTGCCTCATTGAGCCCTGCTTTGGAAATCAGCTTTGCTGCCTAACCAGCAATGAAAATGTGGCTGTCCCACCCTGGCAGTGTCCAAGGCCAGGCTGGATGGGGCTTGGAGCAGCCTGGGACAGGGGGAGGTGTCCCTGCCATGGCAGGGGTGGAACAGGATGGGCTTTAAGGTCTCTCCAACCCAAACCATGCTGTGATTCCATAACTCTGTGAAAAAGCCACAACACACAGTGGTCTCAGGCCTGGGGGCACAGAGCACTTGAACTTGGGAAGAGAATGTGGTTTTTAAATTGACATCATGTTTTCCATGGCATCAAGGCAAAGATCCACCCCCAGAAAGCGCCTGCTATCTTGCTGTTCAATTCCTAATGATTTATAATTCCTCTAATAAGGGATTTGCATAAAAGCCCTGGCTGTTTGAAATGATGCCTTATTTTATGCCTTAAAAGCATAGAGCAGATTTATCTTTTACGAGTACGTCAGACTCTTTATGACTCTTGCTTCTGCTTGAAAGCCACAGTGACTGCAAATCAACAACACTAAGCCTCCTTTTCCTGCACACAAGTGGGATAAACCTTTAGGCAAATTGCTAAGTGCACTGCTAAACCCCTAAGCTTTCATGGCATTGATTCTCACAGAGTCATAGTAATCCCCAAATCTGGTTGAAATGACAGAAAAGTTCTCATGCTATATCATTTTCAAAATTAAAACTTCATTGTGAACAAGAATTGCAGGCTTTACCATTTCCTGGAATTGTGTCTCAAGGGTTTTGTTCAACTAAAAATATTGGGAAAAGACCACAATTGTCCAAAGGCTGATGCTGCTGGTGGGAAAGAAATAAACAAAACATTCCCTCAAAAGGTATAGAAATCCATTTGAAATCCTACTCTAAGTATTTACACCAAGGTAGGAAGGGCTGGTAAAGGCTTAAAAGCAACATTGGATGCCCTCAAGGAATAAATTCCCCCATTTAGTATAAGGAATTCTTGTAACATTTCATTTGGTGGAATATTTGTTATGGAGCACTTGCTAATCTGACAGAAGTGAAAGGTTAATTATTATTCTGCTTCTAGACTGCAGTGAGTGCTCCTGCAGATGTTTCCAGGCAGGCAAGAGATTGGAAGCACTTGATTTGGAGAGGTGCTGTGTCCTTGTAGCTCACACAGTTCCCTAGAAATGCACAGATATTAAAATCACAGAACTGAATCACAGAATATTCTAATTTTAGAAGCATTTGTTTTTAAATTCTGTTTAAATCCTTTGTTAAAGCAAATGAGAATATCTGTTAACACTGGAAAAAACAACTTTTACTGGACCTGATCAAAAAATTACCAGAAGTCCAAGCATTTGTGTACAGTACCTGAGGGTCAGGATTAACAGCAGTGATGTTACTGAGCAGGACAGAGGGAATTGCAGGAAGAAGTGGGCACAGCTGGCTTTGGAAGTGACTGGCCAGTTCATCTCTCCACCAGATAACATCTGGAAGCCATGTAGAGGTCAGAAAAGCAGAAATCTTCTGGTAAAAGCTGGATGTTCCCTGGAGATGTTCTGCAGTCTGCAAAGAGCCAGTATTAAAAAGCTTTGGTGATGGTTTCAGAAACTCTGTACCTTGCACATGCAGCAGCTCCTCCTCTGTCCTCCCATCCCACACCCCAGTTCCACACAGCTGCCCTCAGGTTCTCCAAACCAACCCCTGGTGTGACACCCTGCGCCTCCCAAACCACTGCACCCTTCATCCCATCTCATGCCATCCATCAGCTCACAAACCCTGCTCCAAGGCAGATCCCACCACACTCAGAGGGGGAGTAAAGCCCAGAAATAGGACCATAAACCAGCCCAATACCATGAAACATTAACTTCCAAAGACTTTCTTAGGGATATAAATGAAAACAGTTGTTAGTGCCCCATTCCTGGAAATGTTCAATGCCAGGGTGCAGAGAGCACTGAGCAATCTGGTCTAGTGCAAGCTGTCTCTGCCCATGACAGAGGGTTGAAATTAGATGACCTTTAAGGTCCCTTCCAACCCAAACCATTCTGGTTTTGTTTTGTTGTTTTGTTTTTTTTTTTAAGATTGAGGCTAATATTAACACTGATACATTAATATTGCATTCTGCACTGCTGAATAACAGTTTTCCATCATTTAACCTCCCTTCTAAGCCTCATTGTTCTTCAGGTTGATTCTTAATTAGCAGAACTTCCAGAGAATAAAACCAGTGACCTCAAGGAGACCTAATTAGAAATTAACAGGCTCAACAACTGTGCAGAACATCTTCTCTCCACCAGTTACTCTAAGGGAAGTGAAGGAACTGTTGCAGCTTCATCTCAGATCTGGGGCAGTTGTGGGTGCCACAATATCAGAAGGCTCTAAAGCTGTTGGAGAGTGCCCAAAGGAAGGACATGGGCATGGGGAAGGCTCTGAGGAGCAGCTGAGGGCACTTGGATTGCTCAGCTGGAGAAGGAGACTGAGGGCAGAGCTCAGGGGGGGGCTGCAGCTCCTCCTGAGGGGCAGCTCCAATCTCTGGGACAGGGACAGGGAATGGAGCTGGGCCAGGGCAGGGTCAGGCTGGATTTTGGGAAAGGTTCTTTCCCCAGAGGGTGCTGGGCACTGCCCAGGCTCCCCAGGGAATGGGCACAGCCCCGAGGCTGCCAGAGCTCCAGGAGTGCTTGGACAGCACTGCCAGGGATGCCCAGGGTGGGGTTGTTGGGGTGTCTGTGCAGGGCCTTGAGCTGCCCTGGATGATCCCTGGGGGTCCCTCCCCACTCAGGATATTCCATCACTCTGTGATTATTGCAGCTGAAATGTGAAGCTCAAGGAGGAAAAGCCCAAATCAAAGGGCAGAGATTGGGAGCTCCTCTGAGCCTCCAGAGAATGAAGTGATGGAGGGGCACAGAGAGGAGCCCCAGAGCTGCACACAGTGCCAGTGGGATAACTGGGAATGCCTGGCAGATTCCTACAGAGCAGAAGCTGTACAAATCTAATTCCCATTTACAAATCTAATTCCCATGTACAAATCTAATTCCTATCAGAATGGAACTGCAGCCTGTCTATCACCACACAGGGATTACAGGAGCTGTTTTGGCATTTCTTCTGACAACAAGAAACCAAGACCAGGCAGGGATGTTGAAATCTACCTCACTTCTAGCAGCTATTTAGAGGAGGAGAGAAATAAAATCACCTTAAACTACCCCCAAAAAAATCTGATAAAAATGAGAGGAAACATAGCAGAACCAATTGATATAGGAATAGATGCCATTCCAGTTGAATAAGCCAAAAGACTTCTTGATGTGCAAAGAACAGGAGCTTTTGCCTGGAGAAGCCACTATTATAATTCTATTTATAACTATTAGACCTTGGAGCAGAGAACCAGAACATGATAAATAATAAAAGATATACACATGACAGTGAAGTGGGCAGTAATTAAAAAATTTATGGCTCAGAGCCCCCTTCTGGGGGGCTGGAAATGGACTCTGGGCTCTACACATTAGTATTAAAATATCATTTGTCATCATGGTTAACATTTACAGATATTTGATCTTTTTTGCATAATCCAAAAAAAAGTAACTTAAGGTCTCCCTAAATTCTTATAGCAAACAGATGCAACAAAAGCACCTGGAAACCAAGTAATATTTTAAAGGCAAGCCTGAAAAGTGTCTTTTTGAGGAGACAACCAGAACAAGAACCAGTTAGTGCCCCAAGAGGATTTTGTTTTTCAATTCAGCCACTGAAAACTTGCACATGAACAGGACAGTGAGAGAGTGAGGGCTGCAGTGTGAATAAAGTCCACATTTCTCTCCACAGCAGCTGAAGCTGCCCAAGGGCAAGATCAGGGAGAGACTTGCTGTCATTTTCCTTGTATCTGCTGGGGCTGACATCCCAAATTTTGTTGTTCCTCCCAGCTCTGATCTCTGCAGCAGCTCTACAAATGCCTCAGGAAAAGATTGACACAAGTCAGTGCTACCACAAAGAGCCTCTAATGAGGGACAGGAAACCTAAGTCCTGCTTGGAAGAGCTGCCCCAACCCCTGACCTGTCACTGCTGTGCAATGGAGCTGAGCTCAGAAGCTTTTCATGATCAGGGTGGGCAGGCCCTGGCACAGGGTGCCCAGAGCAGCTGTGGCTGCCCCTGGATCCCTGGAAGTGCCCAAGGCCAGGCTGGAAAGAGCTTGGAGCAGCCTGGGACAGTTGGATTAGGCTCGTTCACAATGTGAACTGGCAGCTTCCAAATTAATATTTTTTTAAAAGACTTTTACCATGAATGCATTCCCACAAGAGTTACTAATACTTTACAACAAGGACAAGACTTTCTAATTATAGACATGACAGTAATAGAATTCTTAGACTTTCAGTTTTTCCAGCTATCATCTCAGCAAATTGTAATGAAGAGCTGATGATTTTAGCTCTTACTTACAATGCTCCAATGGTAATTCAACCAAAACCAACAATAGCTATTACATTACCAGTGAATATAAATAAGCAAGTTGTATACTGAGAAATGCCTTTTAAGAGTTTTAGCCCAGTGCCTAACATCCTTTAGATAACATGTACTTTAAGAATTCTCTACAAATTCATTTCTCACATTAGGTGTCCCAGCTTCTTGCAGGGATTTGGACTGGATGGCCTTGAATGGCCCCTTCCTATCCTAACCATTCTGTGATTCCATGAGAGGGACTGGAAAAACTGCACAGTTTGTTCCACCAGGTTGTGATTTAACCCTCCCCAGCTCCAACCAAACACTCAGGACAGCCTGAGCCCACAGCTCCAGAAGTTCATTCAGTTCTCTAACCCTGAGGAAATATTTTGAGCACAATCAGTGCTCAGTAATTTTGGTGTTTTGGCCAAACCCTCAGGTGGAATCAGCAGAGAGCAGGTCAGGCTCTGCCCCTCCATTTACTTTGCTTCACAGAGGAAACACCTGGAATTCAGTTGCCTTGGGCAGGAGCCAACACCAAGTCCTTGTCCAGTCCAGCAGAGCCTGGTCTCATCAGCCTCTGCCCAGGGCTGCTCAATCTCTAGTGGAAAAGCTGCTCATTGTTTTGGGCTGGGCTTTTTTGGTAGTGTTTCAATCATGACATTTGGTGCCAGCATCCATTATTTATTTTCAGGAGCAGTGGAGCCACAGCTGTGAAACTCCAGGTTTTGTGATACAACATGGGAAATCCAATCTTTGCTGCTCTCAGGCAGCAGCTGCAAGTGAAGGGGACGCTGAAGTGTGCCTTAAAAACATGTTCACACATCCTGATCCATTTAGGCTCCCCATGGTGTGGCCAGCAGGTATAGGACAGACACCTGGGGATGAAGCAGGCAAAAGCAGAGTAGAAAATCCACTACCAGCTCACTGAAGCCACAGATGCTGCTTTGAGCCACCTGAGAGGAACTCAGCAGCCTCAGCAGAGCACAGGGCAGCACCTCAAAGGTTCCTCAGCCACAGGACAGTTACTCAAGCAAGTGGCTCTCAGAAGATCTGGGGGACACAGGGATTGCTGCTCCCCACATCCACCTGGCCACCTTCCCAGCAAGAGTCACCCACACTGCTCAGGTAAAATAGGTATTTACACCAGGCAAGAGTGGCAATACTACCTCAAAAACTGTCTCCAAAAAAGAAATAGGTACAAGATGCTTCAGCCTGTATCAAATCAGCTCTGTGAAGGACAGAACTAACACAGCAGAGCCCAGAGCTGCAATTTCAGAGCTCTGTGCTCAGGACAGGAGCTCATATCTTACATCACATGTGCCACCTGCATGTGCTAAATTTCCAGCCTGTATGCAAGACCTTCCAGTTTTATTGCACAGCTCAGGCTCTGGGGCCCACCAAAACTGAGGACACAGCACGTCCTGCTTTCAGGCCTCAGCTCCTGGCAGTCAAATAAAAATAATTCCTCCTCCTGTGCCACACTCTTCACATGGTTAAAATAAAGGAGGAAAAACCAGAATAGGTGGCAAAATATGTGTCTCCTCCAAATCCAGCTAAATTTCTGCAGTGTGAGGTTACAGATAATAAGCAATTGACAAAAAATGATGCTACAGAGAGCTGGTTTCTGATCTGTACATAACATAAATGCAGCATTGTTGGATTATGCCCTTTTCTGACTCAGTGATGGGGCAACTGAGAGGTGTTTTAAAAACTTTTATTCTATTTTCAGTCTCATGTGAAGGGTGAGACAATACAGATGTTAAAATTCAAGTTATCCCAATTAGAAGCCTAAATGCCATAACCTAACTGCATAACTGAGGACAGCTTGGGCTGGCAATCAGCTGTAAGCAATCCTTCAGTTCCACAGCACTGGGCTGTCCCCCCATCCCAATCTGAGCAGCTCTTCCACTGCTCTATCCTCCCTGCTGGAATTTGAGCTTGAATTGGCACATCCAGGCCTGGTGCTCAGTACAAAGCAGTGCTTGCACAACTACCAGGTGTAAATGCTGCTACTCACTCCTGACTCGTGGGTCTGGGGGCAGCTCTGGGCTGAAGGTTCCTCTGGTGCCACCAGGCAGGCGTAGAGGGCCAAACCTTCCTCTCTCCAGGCCTGCTGCAGCCCCACCACCTCAAATGGAGCTTTGGGGCCATCCTTCCTCTTCACAGGAGGCACCTGAAAATCCATTGGAACATAATTCCATTTTTAGATGGACTGAAAAAAAGCCCTTTATCTTGCTCTGTTGCTTTTGAGTAGAGCTCCACAACAGCCCAGGGAGAACTCTGCTTTGATTAGTAGATTAGCTGTGGTTTAGCCAGTAGAAAAATCAATAAAGACCAAATTAAATAGGAATAACACATTGCTTTTGATAAGCCATAGGATTTATTTTCACAGTGAGGACCTGCAAGCTCTGACTTCCACCAGTTTCACTATGTGGAAGCAGGAATTCCCATTATTTCCCTGGTCCAGCACAGAGTCCCTGCCAAGGCTGCCCAGAATGTTCCTGTCACAGCAGCACGGTGTGTCCCTTTATCAGTGACACTGAGATAATCCAATCTCAGCTACAAATCAATGCAAAGGGATGATGCCATGCCAAGGGGCTGCTGCAGGCTTCTCTAAGAAGCCCAAATTAATATCCCAAACCCCCTCAATCCCCATCCTGCGAATCCCCTTTTAGTTGGACTGAGGTGATTTCCTTTTCATGGATTTTTTGTGCACATGTGTGTGGGAGGCAAACATTCAATTTTCCAGTTTAGAGATGTGAATTAAAGCAAAAAGGGTAAAAAGTGACTTCTGCAACCCCAAGACATAAATTATTATTGTGAATATCAGTTTAGATCCAGGGAGAAGGTTCCAGTGGCACAGACAATGCCCTGGCTCTTTAGGTTGCTCAAAGTCAGATAAAACATAATCCACTTTACCATGCAGAATACATGAAAATCTTGGTCATAAATTAGAAAAGAGACAGGAGAGACACTTGAAACAGCCTGGAAAGGCACTGGGATACTGCAAAATGTCCAGGGCAGCTGGTGAAAAGGGGCAGAAAACTCTGGGAAAGCCAGACACAGGGAATCAGCAAAGCCAGGAGAAAGGAAAAGCAGAGGTACCTGATCCAGAACTGTTCTGGATGGAGAGAAAGGCAAGTCTGAGCTACTGTAATTCCCTCACAGGCCTCTGGTGGATGCAGAAACTCCAAGTCTTGTTCTGGTTTAGACCATTACCAGTCTTCTAGGTGCATTATCAGCTCTATTTACTGCATTTACATAGAGATAAAGCCCTTTAAAAACGTGCTTTTAACACAGAGCCAGGCTGGATTTTCAAACTGCTGCACAGCTCAGCTGGATCACTCAAAACACCAGCACCAAGTCCTCCACTGCTTTGCACACTAGATTCCCATGGGGAATTCTGCACCATCCAGGGGACCACTGCTCCCAGCTGGCAGCATCCAGCACATCTCCACTGGAATCAGCAAGGATATTCTGATTTACACAAGCCAGTCCATGGAATTGCATGGATAACCAGATGAGAATTTGGTCTAAAAATGCCTCAACATTTCCAATTCTTTCAGTGAAAGAAATGCAAACTTCTTCATTGCTATCCAACAGCAATTTCAGAGCCTGTGTAGAATAAATTGGTGCATTTTACCCCAGGTCTTCTTGGGCACAGAATCCATCTGAACATCTGAGTCTATACCCAGCAGAGTGACACAGCCCTGGAAGCTGAGGTACCCTTTCAGGCTCAGAGAGAACTGCTGCAACAGAGCTCAGCTGGTTTTTGGATTGTTTTTCTTTTTAATGGGAATAACACAAGGGAAGAGAGCTCACACTACAGCTGGTCACAAGCCAGTGAGTCTGAATGGAAAATTCAGGATGCAGGGCTGTTCCAGTGGCAATTTTCATTAGCACTGAACTAACACTAAAGAATGTTAGCAATGTTTTAACGCAAGCATGAACATCATTAACAATTAATTGTATTTAAGTGGAGTTTAAGTGATTTAAAAGCCTGACTGCTCAGGGTGAAATCTACCTTGACTGTGTGGATCAGTATTGGTTATCCCAGTCTCTCCCAGGGAAAAGAATAAGGCCACTGAGCAGGGTGGGAAGAAAAAATATACATTGGGGAGGAAAAAATACACTGTTTTCCCTTGGGAATAAAGACTAATATGGATGGAAAAGAGAGAGGATGGGGTGGTTTCGTTAGAGAAGAAAAACATGTGAACCAAAGGACAATTAAGGCAGCTCCTCACTTGTTCATAGCACTCTTGACTATCAGGCAGGGTCTGTTCTTATCTACAACAGTGAAAACCAGGAACCTGTGTCCATTGCCAAGGACAAAGCCTAACACCCAGCAGTCACTTTCAACAACTGAAAATCTGGATCAACAATTTTTCACTTCTTCATAAACTCCAGACACAAGCCAGCTCCACTGACTCCAGCAAGAGTTTTATTTACAGACTCTGAGGTGAATTCAAACATAATTTCCACTTTGTTCAGCCACTGTTTTGTAGCTCTTGCAGGGAAAAAAGGAGATTTCAAGAGTGATTATGTATTCACTGGAGGTCCAAACACAGCCCTCACCACCCAGAGCCTTTTGTGCCAGGTCACTGCACTCACCAGGGACAGCAGCCAGGTCACGAGGGCCAGGTAGATGTTGGCTGCTCCCAGCACCTTGTCAGGCACCTGCCCCTCACACTGATCCATGGCCACTTGGCCACAACTTGCCAGCCAAATGGTCATCAGCACCACCTCCTTTTTCACACTGCAGGATCCAGGCAACGTGTCAATAGCTGGCAAAAAAGAGGCTTCCTGTCCAAAAAAAGACAGCATGAAAATGAAAGTCATTTGGATTACTGGAAATATATTCATCATCAGGAATTAATTATATTCATTGCCATCACAGGAGGGGCATTTAACACCCAGAGAGCATTTATCAAAGAGGGAGAATGAGCACAAAAGCCAGGTTGCCCCATCAGTGACACCTGTGTGAGCATTGCAGGTTTTCTTGGACAGTTGTCACCTGGGTACTCATTTAGTCACACACTGCCTGGTGAATGGAAGGTTACACAGTCACAGCTGGAATAGTGTGATTGAATTTATTCTGTATTCAAGACTTAGTGTTTGGGGTTTTTTTTTAATCACTGAAAAGCCTTCAAGCAAGCCTGACAGTGTGAAAACTCATTATTTTCTGCTTCACCTAACATCCCTCATTTCAGAGATGAGGTAACAGTTAAGGGAACTCACCTCCTTTCTTTACTTCAGCATTGATAGTTGGTTATTTAGGATGCAATTCCCTCTCCTTTAAGAGGACTGTTCAAAACACAACTTCAAGTTTGAACTGTGGACTTGCAGTTTTTGTCCTTCCACAGATGCTGCAGCTGTAATTATTGGTTGTCTCCTTCTTCCTATCTATATTCAACTTGGTGCTCCTGACATTTCTTTGGTAAATTAAGCAGCAAGTCCCTAAAATCCCAAAGATTCTCGAGTACTGCTCCTCAATAGTTACCATCACAGAATCATAGAAGGGTTTGGCTTGGAAGGGGCCTTAAAACTCATCTTCTTCCACCCCCTCCCAAAGGCAGGGACAACTTCCACTGGACCAGGCTGCTCCAAGCCCCATCCAAACTGGCCTCATGTTTTCAGTTGCTCCATGTAGCTCATAATGAGGATTTCTGCCCACACCACTACACTGAATGAACCTTAATTTGATTTACCTGAATTTACTCTGAAAGCAAAGTACGCTAAATCCAATTACAGTCACTTTAATTCTGAATTAAAATGTCCAAAAGTGTGTTTCACAACTAATCCACTTGACAAGTTAATGTAGCTTGACTTTTGTGCTGGTCCTCAAAACAGACAGCTTCTTAAAATGGTTTAACAAGGAATCAAACTAAAGCAGCTCTACTGTGTCACCCAGTGTTTTGGTACCAAATAAAACTGTAAATTAGTAATAAAGGCAAAACAGCCATGCAAACATGTGTGATGCTGCAGATCTGTATTAATTCATGTTGCTGTAGTCCTGGGGTGCCAACAGAATTCCTCAGGGCTTTGACTCTTCCACTGAAATCCCCTGAGGAAGAGACTTGGGAGAAACTCTGGGATCATGAGGGAAAAGTGACCTTACCTTTTACCGTGTGTTGGAGAAAGGATTCTTCCCTCCTCCCTCAACAAGGGCATGGGGATCAATGAGAGGAGGTAATTAAGGAGCTAATGACATAAACAGGATCTATAAGTAATGTTTCGGTGGGAAATCTTCAACTATTCCAATCTTCCTTTACCCAGCAGGTTTTCTGACCAAAATCAGATAAGTTTACTCATTAAGGTTCTTTCTGACTGAAGTTTTGGTGAAACCTGGACCTTCCCTCTTCTCCCTCTGCCAACCTCCTCACCCCAACAAGAAAATAAGTGTAGAGCTTGAATAACTTCTGAAATATTAAGACTAATGAACAAAAAATGAGCTAATCTAGTTTAATTCTGGGCAAGAATAGCTGAAGAAAGATACAACTGGGGCTTTCTGGGTATGGCTTCCCACAGCACTGGCCAGTTTACCCCAGTCTGCAGAGGAGAGTTCAATCTGCCCACATTACACTGGCTTTTATTTGTGAAGTATTAGGTTATAAAAAGCCTAAAATTACTCAAATGCTGGGCTATTTTTGGTTGCTCTGGCTGGAATTGTGCTGTCACTCAGAGACAGGCTTGCAGCTGATTGCAGTCAAGTGCCAGCAATTACCAAAGAGTAAATAAGATAAAATTTCCTATTCCCAAATTCTTGCTATTTTATTTTGCAATTATAGTTTATGTCATTACAAGTTGCAGCCCTTCAGCTCAGTTGCCCAACCACCCTCCATCCCCAGTTCTGGCTTTTTTCTTCCACTCTCACATAACAACAGTGCAAGGAGGAGCAGCAACCACAGTGAGCAGCCAAAGAGTGACCTCTGCCCAAATCCACACCACAGGGAAATGAGGAAAAAAGAATTGCAAGATAACTTCAGGACAGCCACATAATCCAGCCTGCAGTGACAGTGGTGCTGAACTTGCACAGAGGAAGGGCAGGGATGGATGGGACATTGGGAAGGAATTGTTCCCTGGCAGGGTGGGCAGGCCCTGGCACAGGGTGCCCAGAGCAGCTCTGGCTGCCCCTGGATCCCTGGCAGTGCCCAAGGCCAGGTTGGGCAGGGCTTGGAGCAACCTGGGACAGTGGAAGGTGTCCCTGCCCATGGCAGGGGTGGATCTGGGTTCCTTTCAACCCAAACCATTCTGTGATTCCATGAAAATCCCAAAGGAAGCTACTATTCATTAAAAATTAATTTTTAAAAGTGGCAAATTACCTCCATATTATTCTTATAATTTTAAACCAGAGCTGTTTATGACAACAGCAAGCCAAGGCCTGGTGGGCACAAGATTGCCAGCCAAGATTAAGATCATTTTATTTCTAATAAAATAGCTCAGAGTGGTTAAATGATGCTTTTGTTGATGTTTTTTAAAAGAGTAGTTAACATTACTCTTCCTACACATCCATGTTAGATTGGACAAAGAGTTTCAAAGACTGGGAAACATTAATGCCAAAGCTGTGAGAGGCTGGAATGACCAAGTTTAGGAGCCAGGCAACAACTTCACAAAGATTTCCCAGCAGAATCAACTCATCCAGTCCAAGGAGTTACCCCAGTGGCAGGATAGGCCAAGGAAAAAACAATTTTTTACTTCAATAGATACACTCCTTTTAAGGTAAACAAAACTTCAATATTTCCCTCCAACACCACCTTTTCCAACATTAACATGGAAGCAAGGCAGCATGTTTCATCCAAATACACCCTACTCCACTGGAGAGTCTGCAGCAGCAAAAGCTCCATCCAAACATGCCCTGCTTGGAAAAGGAAGAGAGGTTAAACTCACACAATCTCCTCCTTCACCACAGAGGGGTGAGTGAGGGAGAAGGGGAGGAATAGGAAGACTATCACTCTCATTGGCTGGACGTTTAATCAAAATAATTGTTTTCAGCCCTGTCTAAATTTATCCTCCTATGTCATCTGCACCCTAGCTTGGATCCCAGATTTAAGAGGCAATCCCTGATGAATGGCAAATTACTGACTGCAGAACTCTTTTGCCAAACGATGCATCTGCTGTGGGTTTGTAAATGTGAGCTGATTTCTAAGTGCTGGAGCAGCTCGAGCTCATCTCTCTAATGAACCTTCCCCCCTCATTGCACAGCTGCTCTGGCATTCCGTGTTCCTGCCCTGCCCTGGACGTGGTACAGAGCTCGTGGTACAGGACATAACCATGATGATTGTGTGGTTATATCCCCATTTTCCACACAGTCACATGGGAAATGTAGGAATTTTAGGACACATTTAACAATTCTGGCCATCTAAGGCAAAGCAGATTATCACTATTCCACGGCTTCTAAAAATTCTTGCATTAGATGAAGACATATTGGAAATGTCAAGTGTTTGTTCATTTTCATTCTGTGGGGAAGGAAAAATGATGACAATGCCATCTGTTAGATGATTTGAAACTCCACGTTAAAGCATGGAATAAACCCTGAAACCATTCAAAAAACTGCATTATCACTGCAAAGTGGGAGCAAGGGGTGAGAATGAGGAGAGGATCTGCAGTTCCTGCATGCAACTGGCAGAACACTCTGGAAATAGGAAGTTGACTTTTCCTGACAAAAAGGAGAGTACAAGAGATGTTTAATGGTCTGAATGGTCTTTCTGTAAATGCATTTCTGTACCAGAGTCACTCTGTGGCACCACTGCCTTTCTGAGCATCATGCTGAGGTTATGGATCTGAAAAACATGATAGGGGAAAGATGGCATTGAAATTTCTGATGTGGATGAGGCTCAGATTGCTCAAATGGAGGAATTATGGTACTCCAAAGCAGATAACTCTGCCAAGGGAGGTTGCAGGGATTCAGGGAGCTGTGTAATGGAGCATTATTTGCTCTGATCTCCATAGTTTTCAATTCACTTAGAGCACTCCAGATCTTGAGCGTCTAAGTTAAAATATAATAATAAACAAAATGTCTTTGCTGACAGTTTTCTTGCTCTGGACAATTATTCTTAGTCTTAGGTATGAAGAATAAAACCTCATAACTGCACTAAGGGAATTCTCAGAGGCTTGGCTGGAGTTAATGGCTCATCTGTCAAAGATGTGGATAAACCCTCTTCCATGAGGGGCAAGGATCTGATCTATGGGATTTGTTAGCAGAGAGATGTTGTGGATCACAGAGGATCAAAATATTTTTGGTCCAAATTCAGTAAGTTAAAAAAAACATTGTAATAACCGGTAACAAACAGCTTTTTTTTTACATGTAATTTCTTCTTTATTTTTGAGAAGTGGGAAAATTTTCTGACAAAGGCTCAGCTCAGGTAAACACTGACCTGAGAAGTGCATTAAAATTGAAACCAAAGTAACACTGAGTCTTATTTGAGTTTGTTTGCTTTCCAAGCCATAATCATTAAAAATGAGAAGTGCCTTTTCCATGATTGGTGTTTACACTCCAGTAACACTTGGAGAGGCTCAGAAGGATTCCCAGCCTCATTGTGCCGATGTTCTGAGCACATGTAACAAAAAGTTCCTCCTCTAATGAGTTTATACTCCTGGTTAATGAGAAGCAGCTGAAATGAGTAAAGGAAGTTTAATTACTTACACATTTCATATGAGCACAAGACTGGGAATGGGGAACTTGTGCCTCAGTCCTGGCTCTGGAATGAAGTATTTCTCTGTGGAACTGTAAAGTGAGGATAATATTTCCTTATCCTGGTCCCTGATTAATTATCAAGACTCTGTAAAGTGCTCTGAAGAGGAAGAGTGTAAGATTATCAATAAACTTTAAAAATTAACCTCTGTTCCCTTTCCTGCTCCTCAAAGTGCTGTGGCCTCTCAGCCCCATCAGAGTCATCTTATCTGCATATTTCACTTGTTCTTCAAAGGATTCCAACCTGCCTCACACATGAAATGTGTCAGCACTTCCAGGCCCTCCAAGGGAAGGGAATTGCCCATGCTCATTTGGAAATGCTGGGACACAGCATGGAATTGGTCCTCAGCCATCTGAAATGTAGGCTGGACTTTGGCACATGCTCCAAGCTGGGCTTAAATCCTATGAAAATGGCTGTGCTGGGATACTCCAGGAGATTCCCAGGGTTGGAACAAGAGAATTCTGAAGGTCCCTTCCAACCCAAACCATTTGGGATTGGTTCTGTGATTCATCACATATTTGTCAACTTGGGGAAAGCCTCGTTTTTTCTTCCAATCTATTTATCTTCATCTTTTTTATTTATCATTTCCCCTGATACTCTATGGAAATCCCCAAAGAAATAAAGGATAATAAAGGGTCTGGAGGAGGGAACTGCTCAGCTGCTTTATCAGGAAGTTTTAGCAGAGCTAAAGTGGCTTGTTGTACAGACTGTCAGCTTCCAATTAAAATGGATTGTATCCAGTTTATCATGGGCTCTGTGCTCTTCCCTCCAGCTATAAACACCCTCCAGACAATCCTTCAGACCTGTGAATTTGGGGCTTTGTGATCCTGAGAACTTCTAAGTGCATACAGTGCTCTCTGAAGCTCGTGGGAACTCCAGGTGCTTGGCACAGAGCTGGGTAGAGCTCTGTGTTTGCAAAATAAAAATAACTGCACGATTCTTCCACTCCATAATCTCAGATAAAGCCCTGAATTCCATTCCCTGCCACTGAGAATAATGCCCCATAATGAGTATTTGTGGAATAATGTGTTTACAAGTTGTGACCAAGCTTATCCCCCTGTGTGCTGAGATTTGGAACACAAGCCCAGCCTAAGTCAGTGCTGAACAAGAAGGCATGAGGAAAACCAGGAGTGTAGGTTAAATCCTGCAGTTCCTTTAACAGACAAGCCTGTACATCCCCTTGGAAGAACAGAGGGGCAGGTTCAGTCTCCTTTCATCTACAAATAGCATCAGTGATCACAGCCCTGAGGTAAGGCCAGAAGTTGGGAATTCAATTTTGATTCCAAGAGAAAGAATCACAGCAGCAAGGGTTTGTTTCTCTGTGTAATTAAACGTGACTGGCACTTGTTCAGAGCCACTGCAAACCCAGGGCAGTTCTTCCTGCTGCCAGCACAGGGCCTGGCACACGGCAGGACCTGAGGAAACAAAAAGCCCAGATATGGTTTTGTGTCCTCCTGCCCTCTCTGGGATAAGCAATAGAATTTGGCTCATGGACATTTTACATTATTGTCTTCAAGTTTAATGTGAACATCCTGCTAATGTGAATATAGGAGTATTCAGGACCTCTACTGGCAGCAAGCTCATGCATGGAATCCTGCAAACTCTGCTCCTTTTCCTTGTATCAACCTTTCCCTTAAGTAACAGCAACCCATGTTCCCATCTGTCAGGCTCAGGCAGGAGTGTATTGAGAAATAAGCCTAAACTCATTTTAATCACTTCCAAGATATGCTGAGGACTATAAAGGATTAAATATCTCACATTATCCTGGGGCCTTTCCAAACTGCAGTCAGAGAAAGAGCACTGCAAGATCTCGTTGCTTTATGAAGCCCTGGTTCTATTCAGTTCCTTCCACAGCTGGAAAAAGCACAAATGTGGGAGCCCCTGGGAACCATCAGAGTGGCTCTCCAGGTTTACATGGAAGGTTCTCCATGGGTTTTTTGTGACCCTGTTGCATTCAGCACAGGTGAATTTCCTAGTTTTGAGCATTTCTACAGCAATTTGGCTGGAAAACCTCTTAAATCAGCCAAAGGTTATGAAAGCAGCTTTACTGTGTGGCTCTTGGACCTGCTCTGGTGGTGTGAGCAGAACTGGGGAGAGGAGCCATGAGGATGGGAAGTACAACCTGCCCTAAGAGTGCCTGGGCACTTCCTTAACATTCCTGACTCTGGGAACACAAAATTCACAGAATGAATTCACAGAATGACCAGGTTGGAAGAGACCATTAAGCCCAACCCATGCCCTAACACCTCAATTAAACCATCAAAACATCAATTAAACCTATGCCCTAAGACCTCAATTAAACCATCAAAACACATCCAGTCTTTTTTTAAACACATCTACGGAGAGCAAACTCCTCCTGTGTGGAGGGAGGTGTTTATAACACAGACAGGTAAGGCCTGGACCCTCTGCTTGCCTATTAAGGCAAATCCTCAGGTCAGATCGTGCCATCCTGAGCCTCAGCTCCTGGGATTTGTGCCCACAGCCAAGGACAGCAGGAAGCAGCTACTCCACCAAAGTGCTGTGCCAGCAAATCCCCCCATTTGCTTTCCCTGGCACCATGTGGGAAGATGAAGAGGAGGCCAGAAACACAGGCTCTGTGCCAGCTGCCAGCCACCCATGCTAGAAAAACATTTCCTTGGGATCTTCCATCTATTCCAAATGCTGTGTGCTGGGCTGGTGGCACAAACAGGAATCTTGGCCTCCTGTCTCTGTGTGCTAAGTTTAACTCCATCTCTAATTGCCTTAGTTTATTTTTAAGCCTTTCTTGAGTCGAGGCAGCGGATTCATTAAGCACAAGAGATTTTAATCTCGTTTCAGGAACTCATTAAATGCCTGGCAGGGAAAAAAAAAAAGGAGGAATTCAGGGGCCATCTGGTGGCTGTTGGGCAAGGCACTGCTTGCCACAACCTTGGCATCAGCCCAACAGGGAGAGCACCTGGAGCCAGGCAAAACCCAAACTCAGCTCTGGTGTCCAAAAAACATTACTGTAGGAAATATTTGGTGATTTTTACAATTAATGGGGATTTTAAAAGCTATATTAAAATAATAGTGAGGGCTAAATGCTGTTGTAATTACATTCACACAGATGCAGTTGCTTTGGCCTAGTGTCAATGAAAACATTTGATCACAGGTGATTTGTGTTACCAGGATCACCTTTGGAGTAACACAGATATAGAAAAATTCAACTACTGTGTAACAAAGTTGTTATAATAATAAAAAGATTTTATAGGTTTCCTCAGCTTCTCTAAATATACATACTGCACCACATTTTGGGGGATAAATTGGCATTTCTATAAGGAAGTGGCACAAAACCTATTCTTTCATGAGTGGTTGATCGGGCCTTTGTCCATTCTTTAAGTGAAGACATTAATTTGACTTTCTTCCAGTCCTTTTCCTTTATCCATTTTCTACCCAGCAATAAAAGTGGTGTATTTTTAAATAGTGCTGAGGCCATCATCTCAGTGCAGTCATGTGAGCATCTCCAGTGGAGCTGGGGAGGTGCCCAAGTGCCCTGGCCCAGCAGGTGAAGTGCTGGGTTGGGATCCACAACATCCTTGAACAACCCAGAGATGGAAGAAAAGGGCAATTTCCAATGCTGATGTCACCATTGCCTCAAAAAGATCAAAACACCCATGGAACAGCAATGGCAATCACAGGCACCTATTTAAAGGAAGACAGGTAAAGAATCAAAAGCATTTCACTGACAATTTGCAGATCAAGGCACCTCCTACTTAAAAATAACTTCTGAGGCCAGTAACTGAACTAAAAATACTTGTACAAGTTTTGGAAATCAATCCCTACTTTCTGGCTGATGCAGGGTAACTGTCCCCAGTAGCAGAATGTACAGCACTTCAGCACCACTCTGGATGGTAAATATGGATTTTGTTGGGGATTTTCCCCTGAAGAAATACAGTATCAAAGAGAGAACAAGGCCATCAAAGGGTAAGGAAGGATTTGACCATAATATATTGGTAATTTTATCTCCCAATTTGTAAAAGGTGTTTAAACTGAGACACAGAATAAACCATTTTCCATTCCTGCTGGGAACACAACAAAAAATAAGCTTAAATTGGAGAGGGAATAATTTAAATTAGAGTTAATGAAAAGCTTTACAACTCTAAGGATAATTAAACAGCAACATGTACTACCTGGGAGTCAAGGAATCCTCACCATTGAGGATTTCGAGACCAAGTTCTTTAAAGAAGTAATTCTGTGGCAATGCAGGTCGAACATCTTGTGGTTGAGAATTCTCCCTGACACCAGTGAGCTGAGTCAATGGTGTGTTAACATAAAGAACCTGCTGATTTTGACAAAAAGGTGATGAGAGCCTGTGTTAACAAGATGGAAAGGAAAGTACCCACATCATCTATTTGTTAAGGTAGAATGACTCTGTTGTGCCTGGATGTTTTTGTTTTGTAAGGCAGCTGTAAGGCTAAGCTGAAATAAGATGAGGATCATGGTAATATAATTACTAATACAAGGTTAGTCCAAGTGATTGTCAATGCCAAGAAAAATGAGATGCCTCAGTATGAGTCAACACATTCATTTCCCAACCACTCTAGCTGTGTAAGGGAGATAAAACTGTGTTTATAAGGGGCTGGTTACAAGGTGGCTCCTAATAGCTTTCCAACAACATTATCCTGTTCTGCCATATCATGATAAAGCAATAAATGCAGAATCAAGCTGAAGCCCTGCTGAAAACACCTACTTTGTCCTAATAATAAAGGAGATGAGTACAAGCTAAATTCTAGATGTTCTGTGTTAAATGAATTCCAGGGCTGGATGGGGCATGCAGGGTTTTGGCTGCAGTGTTCAAGGCCAGGTCTGACACAAGCTCAGGTGTTTCACTTCACATGGGGCTGCTGGAAAAGGAGCTCTGTGGAGCTACTTCTCAGCAGAGACATTTCCCTTAGTCCTGGACAAGCTGCAGAGCAGCTCTACCTCTACCTGGCCTCACCCCCCTCACCTGCACTGCCCCTGCTCTGAGTTTGTGGCTCCAGCTCAGCCCTGTTCCATCACTCCAGACCCCTGGGTGATCACTGGGCTGCCCCTGCCTTGGCTTTCTGCCCTTCACCTTGGACCTTCCTCATTCCCACACATTTGCCAACTGGCCACCCTCACTGGAGCTGCTCTGCTGCTCCTTTGGGACTGTGGCACTGCCCTCCCTGCTGGCAAGGACTGCCCTGCCTGCCTTGCTCTCAGCTGCAGATCCTGCTTGGTCTTCCCCAAAGGCTTCCCACTGCCAGAGGGAAGACAGGGTTAGATGGGATATTGGGGAGAAATTGTTCCCTCATAGGGTGGGGAGGCTCTGGCACAGAATGCCCCTGGATCCCTTGAACTGTCCAAGGCCAGGTTGGGATAGTGGAAGGTGTTCCTGCCCATGGCAGGGGGTGGAACAGGATGGGATTTAAGATCCCTTCCCACCCAGACCAGTCTGGGATCCTGTGATATCCTTAGAATAACCTGCTTGTGCTGCTCCTGACATAAAACTCAGCTCTGAGTCTGGCAAAAGTTACCACCATTATCTGGATCCCACCTAATGGGAATGTGACAGAAAACAGCACCAGCACCAAGTTACTTATCACAATAATCAAGATGAATGAAGTGACAGATCAAACCCATTTCATTTTACATCCTCCATTTAACTGCTTTACATCCTGTGAGCATTCCTTCTGTCTCCCTCATCAATAACACTGCTCAAATAATGAAACAAACACTGTGCTGTTCCTCTGAACTACTAATTCATCCTGACCCTACAGCAAGGATCTCACCACCACTCTGCTGGCTTTCAGAGAACTCCAGGTGCTTCCATCAGTTCTGAACCAGACTCAAAGGTTAACATGTGGTTAGGGGGCCCAATTTCAGAAGAGATCAACTCATGCCAATCTTAAATTTCACCAAAAGTTTGGGTGGTGCAGAGAAGGAAAAACAAACAAACAAACAAATAAACCCAAAACATAACATGAAAAAAAAAAAAACAGGTTCTTCCCTGCATTATTTTTAAAACCAAGAGGTGAGCCAGATTGCCCAGGTATTCAGACACCTCCAGACATGGACCTGACAGGCAGAGTTCTTAGAAAGAACCCACTGATTTCCCAGGGAATTGGCACCTGCATGTCTTGAAAATCCACTGGATCTCAGCTCCTTTTTCAGCTGAGGTACCCCTGGAAGTGAATTCTCAGTCTCTCAAGTTACCTCTCCCCAACCCTGACTCTCAGAGTGAAGCTGAGGACAGAGTTTGACTGAACTGGGTTAAGAAAAAGGAGAAAGCACATTAAGTCTGCTTTTACATTTTAGACAAGAACTCTAATGTAACCCTAATGCAGCTTTTTAAATTTCCTTTGCCAGTCTTTCCCAGCACCTCAGCTACAGTAATTGCAGAGTTTCTAAACTTTCCCTCTGATTATTATTCAATTCAATTATTTATGTACATTATAAATGGTCAGAAGAATTCTGGAAACTGTGACAAGTGTTCCAGATCTGAACATCTATCACTGCCAAAACAAAGGCCTTACAAAACAAATTTGCAAGTGTGCTACTATGTGAAACACTGGGGCTTGTTTTTTGAATATATGTGTTTATATATAGATATCAGATATTTTCACTGAGACATAGCTGCCAGATTACAAGGGCTTTTAGTTTTAAATGTCAAAACAGTCAAATTTTCTGTCTCTGTTCATAAAAAAGAAAGAAAACAAAACCCTGTTCAAATTCAAAGGGAAAAAGTGCTGCTATCAAAGCAGATTTCAAGTAATCTTATAAAGGACTGTTGTATTTGATAGATGATGTTGATATATTTTTTTAGTCTTAGTTTTAATAATTAATATTTCTGAATAAGAAAGAAGAGCAGAGTTACCCAGACAACATGGTTATTATGGGTTGTGCAGATTTGCTTTTACCATTGGTGCCTTGGGAGGTCAGGCAGATCCCCTGGAGCAGGCTGGCACTTAGTTTGGGATCATGGAATGGGTTGGGTGGGAAGAACCATAAAGATCATCCCATCCCACCCCCTGCCATGGGCAGGGACACCTTCCACTATCCCAGGCTGCTCCAACCTGGCTTTGGGCACTGCCAGGGATCCAGGGGCAGCCACAGCTGCTCTGGGCACCCTGTGCCAGGGCTTCTCCACCCTCACAGGGAAGGATTTCTCCCCAAAATCTCACTTTAACCCTGCCCTCTGTCCTCTCTTGTCTGTAACAAGTCCCTCTCCCTCTTTCTGGGCACTGGAGCAGTTTGCACAGGCAGCAGGAGCCTGGGCTGGTGACAAAAGCTCCTGTCCCCGCTGCCACAACTGGAACATCATCCCATCCCTTAGGGGAATATTTACAGCTCCAGTTCCAGCACAGATCTACCCCGAGCTTTGCTCCAGACAAAGCACATCACCAAGCCCATCCTCATGTTATTGGCATCAGCACAGCACATATGGGAAATGACCAAACACAGTAATTCTGCATTGCCTGGTGCATTGTCAGGAAGGAGAGAGCAAGGCCCACGTGGATTTCTGAGGAGCAAGTCAGTCTCTGCATCTTAATAAGGGCTAACTGGAAGTGGGTGGTACCTGCCAACAGCCAGAGAGGAGCAAATCCAAAGGATCCACAACCTTCACACTCCAAAGCAGAACTCTTGAGTGCTCTGCTGTCCTTGTCAAAGCAGGCTGGCAGAGGGAAACTCAGCTGGGAGTTTTTAGTCCTTTACTCCTCCTCACTTACTAATTCAGTGCTAAATAAAATGAGCTTTCAAATCTCCACAACCACAGCAATCAATTTACAAAACAAACTTGAATGGTCCAGCCCCAAATCTAGGTCTGTGAAGTCTTTCAACTTTTGTACTGATAAAACAGCTTTGTTACTGGCATTAGCCCAGAGAAGTCATTATGGTGGATTCATGGTGGTTCTGCAGTTTCTCACCTCCTCTCACCTAGTCTTATGCTCAGCAGAATCAGTGCATGGATGAAGCAGGACTGCTTGTTTATAGAATCATGGAATGGGCTGGGACTGATCCTAAAGCTCATCTCATTCCAGCCCCTCTGCTGAGGGCAGGGACAGAGA
Organism: Chloebia gouldiae; assembly: GCA_003676055.1. Lineage (NCBI taxonomy): Eukaryota > Metazoa > Chordata > Aves > Passeriformes > Passeridae > Chloebia > Chloebia gouldiae. The sequence goes on from QUSF01000144.1 coordinate 365,899, forward strand.
TAAATCTTCTGAGGAGTAACAACAGCCCTGTCACTCCAAGCCATAGTTAGGCTTTGGCTGAAATCAGGATCATTTCATACCCCTTAATCAGAAGTAAAACCTATAATTAAACCCACAATCCTCAAAACCAATCCACAAAAGTGAACAATAAAGATGCTGGGGCAGACAACAGGACTCAGCAGAGACAGTAAAAATATTTCACTTTTTTAGGAAAAGTTATGAAAGATCATGTGGGAGACTCTGGCTGCTGTGAAGTAGGTGACAGTGAGACCACTGATTCCAGCAAGCCCTGACAGGTCAGAACTGGAGGGCAGCTGCTTGGGGAGTTCTGCCTGCACAGGAAAGTGGGGAATTCTTCTTCCTTAGTGTGAGAGAAGAGCGGTAGAGGTGCTCCTCTCTTCAGCTAATGGTGCTCCATAACAAACAGATTTGAAGCCATGCAATAAAAATGACATTTTGCTCCCATCTTGGCAGGGAGCCCCTGTGTCTTAGGCTGGGGGAGTGCATTCTGTTCCCATCTGTCAGAGGTGGGGCGGTTCTGTACTGTTCATTGGCCAGTTTTTCTTTATCTCTTCCACAATCTCTTCCAATCCTCCCTCCAGGAGATCTCTTCTGTCAATGGCCAGTGAGTGTCCCTGCATGGCTGAGAAAATTCCATCATCCATGGGGAGATGCTCTGCCCAGGGGGAGGAGTCGAGCATTCCTACCTGGATACAATCTGAGATTTTGGGACACCACAGCAGCCTTTGCCCACTGCATTCCCAGAGGAGCAGCTTTCTTCCCCCTGCATTCCCAGAGGAGCAGCTTTCTTCCCC
>QUSF01000144.1:366723-417950 GCA_003676055.1 Chloebia gouldiae
CTGCATTCCCAGAGGAGCCCAGGCCCATCTCCCCCAGCCCTGGAGCTCCAGAGGAAAACTCCCCCCTTGTGCAGGATCCCTGCTCCAGCAGAAGCACAGCTGGCACTGCAGGAGGGCTGAGCCCCCCTGGCATGGGGCTGTGCCACCTCCCTGACCTACAGTGTGCCAGGGCCTGTTCTGACTCTGGCAGTGGGTTTTTTTGTGTTTGTACAATTACATTTGCATTCATTTTTAGTTTTTCTAATAAAGAACTGTTATTCCTGTTCCCGTATCTTTGTCTGAAAGCCCCTTAATTTCAAAATGATAACAATTCAGAGGGAGGGGTTTCACAGTTTCCATTTCAGGGGAGGCTCCTGCCTTCCTCAGCAGACACCTGTCTGTTCAAACCAGGACACCCTGCCAGGCCCAGCCCACCCTGAGCCACTGACCCTGTGGAACAGGAGCGGGGTGTTCTCTGCCATGGGCTGCTTCCCACACACCGAGCGCTGAGGCTGCCACTGCTCCAGCTGCTCCTGCAATCTGCATCTCCTCTGCCTCTCCTTCATCTCCTCTTCCTTTTGGGATAACTCTCTTTCACTTCCTTCTCTCCTGGAAAATACACAGATTAAGCTTTTCACTTGGGGAAAAAGCCACTTGTTCATCTGGTTGCACTTTCTTTTTTTTTTCTCCGTATTTATACCACACACTTGAGGGGGAATCATGACATGAAAGGCTAAAATAGATTTAGAAAGCAATTCTGGTGTTTGTGGAGGGACACAAGAACTTGTCAGTGGATGAAATCATCTCTCTAAGAACAAAAACACCTCAAAGAAAAGGAGCAGAGATCAAACTTCTGATAAGTGGTGATGATCTATCTGGAGATGCAAACTCCTTTTAAGCAGAGATGTGTTTGTGATGTGTCACTCCCCATCTCCACACCAAGATTCCCAGTCTACACCCATTTCCTTTCTTATCTGCTACAGGATACAACAGAGATAAAGTTCCCTTGACCCCAAGACCTCCCATCTTTCTACACCTGGATGCCCACAGAAAGATTTCATTTGCCATTTCTGTGGCAAAGTTCAATTTCTTCTGAATTCTTCCAGCCCCAGGTGCCCCAGCAATAATTAGAATAGCAAGAGAGAAAACTGAAATCAGTTAAAATGACTGAGTTATCACTCAGAAACAGTAAATAACCCACATTCTTGCCTGGCCATGGGCTGCCATTTCAGGCTAACAGGTAATCAAAATGGAGTTTAATATCCCTGATGGAAGCAATGAGCTAAATGTCAGGAATTCCAGTGGGAAAAAACCCTGCAACCAACCACCCGCCATTTAAAGCAGGTACACAGGAGCTGAGGTGTCTAAGTGGCAGGGCAGCAAGTGTTTAACTCTGACACAGTAATAGTCTCCAGAGCAGGCAGATCTTGATTCTTTCCAGGGCTCATACGTCAAAGTCAGAATGTTAAATTTCACTCTGAAAATAGCAGGATATAACCTTTGAAAATGCAGCATAATGGAGCTCTCCCAAACAGCTGGGCAGGTGCACAAGGCAACCACCTGATTTCACTTTGAAATTAGACCTTCTGCAGAATACACTACATTTATCTAAGCCCAAGGAGGCACAGGCCCAAATAACTCTGCAATTTCCTCAATTGATATCACTCTTATTTCTATTTTTTTAAAGCTTTCCAAGATGTTCCTGTGGCATTCCTCATGGGTGTACTTTGTAACTCCAAGATCTTGCACTTTTCTCATTGGCAGAGTCAGAATTCTCCTGTTTGGAAGAAAAAAATTACAAGGGGAGACTGATACATCTTGCAGTTTGTAAAAGGTGTTTAAACTGAGATACAGAATAAACCATTTTCCATTCCTTCTGGGAACACAACAAAAATAAGCTTAAATTGGAGAGGGAACAATTTAAATTAGAGTTAATGAAAAGCTCTGAGGATAATTAAACAGCAACATGTACTACCTGGGAGTCAAGGAATCCACACCATTGAGGATTTTGAGACCAAGTTCTATCTGCCAGGAGATATTAGATTTTTACCTCACTCTTTATTGGCACAAGGAGACTGACCCTTCCAGACCTATTTTCTAGGAAGCTGTGCTTAGGAAATCTCAGTGCTGTTGTTCCTAAAGGAGATCAATACCGTGTTATCCTCCTCTTCTGTAGAATAAAAGCTAAAGAAAAAGGGTCCATTTCCAATGTCAGAAGTGCCATAGCTCATCTAATGCCAGGCCCCACTGAGGCTGCCTTTAAACCTTCCAGCAGTAGCTGCCAAGACTGTTGTTCTTGCCAGGTAACAAATCCAGACACCCTCTTGCTCCAACTCACAGCCCAGGTAAGCAATTGTCTTTAATCCTGGACAAGCAGAGAAGCCACATCCAAACCCTCTGATTACTTTTCCTGTGGGATACCTTGGCAGTTCTGCTGTAATTAGAGGACACTCTGGAGCATTTCCTGCATTTTGAATCTCCTCAGCTTCCATTTTGTTCTCTTTCTCTGTGTCAGCTGCGTTGCCCCTACAGCTTGAAAAGGGGGGACTTTCCTTGCCTGGTTCCAGTTTCATCAGTTTCCTGGGAACCACCTCATTTGTTTCTTGCCTCACTCTACAAGATTGGTTTTGACTTTTATTAGAGGAACCTCTGTCTTCCAGCCTTTCTGGGTGCAGTTTCTCAGCTGGAACAGACGTTTTATGAAGAAGCTCCAAGGCCTCCTTACGGGCTGCTCGGAGTTGTTGCAGTAACAGGCTCTTCCCTGAGCAATTCCTCCTGCAAAGGAAATAAAAACCTGATTTCATCAAGATAAAGCATTATAGGAATAAACTCAATCTCTGAGGAACTTCTCATATGATAAGAGCTCAAAACAAGGACTGGGTATCTACAGGAACAATAACTGTGGGTGACAGCAGTACCAGCACTCAGGTGACACAAGCAGAGCCAGAACACAAAATTAATCTTCCTGGCAATTTATTGGCCTCTTCTGCATTCAGGCACAACACAAACACCTACCAGAATAGCTCTGAACAAATGTATGGTTGGCACGTAAATCAGAGCCTATAGATTTTTGTCCCCTCTGGATACAGGGGTTGAGGTTCAAATACACACAGATGAAAAGTTTTTTTAAAAATTATTACAATGTTTGAATGTTTGGCTTAATTTTCTCAATGAGACTGATAAACTGTCAGCAAGCACATTACTGTGGTAATGGAATGTCCTGTCATGGCATAATCTACATGCACAGAATAATAATTCCTGTTTAATAACTTGTTCCAGATAAAAAATGAAACTGGATAGACCCCTCGTGAACGAGATCACCCCTCATGAACAAGAACGAATCCTGCCCTGCTGAGACTAAGAGGATTTCTTATTTACAACCAGAACTGAGCAGCATTTGCCAGGCATTATATTTGTGCATGTTCTTTAGCAACATTAAGGTGAATCAAAATCCAAGCTCTGCTCTCCATCACTGCAGATTTACACTGCTGGAACTGCTGAACTTGTGTCCGTGCCAAAGAGAGTTCCCCAAGCATCCCCTTGTCCCTGCTTTTTACTGGGTTTGGGTTAGATGTTCTAAATTACACTGTTTGGGCTTCTTGTTTGGCCCATTGTTGGGCTCGTTGTTTGGGTTCCTTGTCAAATCATCTCTCCTTCCAAACCATTCAAAGAAGTGTAGGTGGCTGGCACAAGAAGACACATTTCTGCTTGTCCCCTGCCCTGCTGTGCTTTGAACTTCCAGGCTGCAGAATTCCAAATGGAATCCAGAGCCTGAGTACAGGAGGATGGTTAAATTTGACACCTTTGCTTCACATTAAACAAATGTCTAATAACCTGTGGATATGAATCCAGGAGTTTAGCAAGAAAAGGCTGACATCTGTGCATGTTGAGGAGTTTACACTTTAGGATTCCACTCATCATTCTTTCTCCCCTTTCCCCTCCAATTAAGGAGAATTGGGAGGGTCCCTGCCCATACAATGTAGTCAATATTCTCTTTAAATCTCTATCCATTCTAGCCTATTTTATTATTTCTAAAAATAAAGGTTTGTCTGAGTCAACTCCCTACAACATTTCCAAAGTTTGGTTCTGAGTCTTGTCAAACACAGTTCTGGTGTCACTCACACAGGGCTGGAGAAAAACTCCCATTTTCCAGCTCCCAGAGCACCTCTGGCTGTGTTTTGAGCTGTCCCAAGCAGCTGGCAAGTGCAAATATTGCCTCAAGGATCAACAACTCTCTAGCTTTGGTAGCTTTACCATGCAACAGGAAAAGAGTGACCTCCTGGGGCTACACTGAAGCACTTTCACTGCTGGACTTTTATTTTTGTTTGCTGTGAAGACCAGGAATGGCAATATTCAAGTACACAAACTTTCACTCTAATCATTGTTAGGGCAATTATTTTAGTTTCAGAAAAAAATGAACATCTTATCACTTGGAACACAGTCCTGGTAAGGAATCTTACATTCTCCTTTCTGCTTCATCCTTAATTGTCACAGTCTCTTCTTCTTCAGAGGAGGAGCTGTCACTTGCACTGTGAAACAATCAGACCATATTAATTAACCCTGTTCTAGCTGAGTGTTGGCTCTTAGTCATTTCTACAATGCAAATTTAGAAAATGAGGAAAAAAGGGAGAGAGACTTCCAGGAAAGATCTCCAGGTGTTAGGGAGAGTTCTTCACACTATTACTGTAGCAAAAAAAATTTCAAATACTCAAGCAACTAGAACAAAAAGTTTACCTGTTTATTACCTAGTAGGTGTTTTTTAACTACAAGGTTTCTCCTTAATGACAGAGGTGTGAAAGAACATTTTTAAAGTTACATTTCACAAGCATGAGATTCAGAAAGTTTTACGTTTCTCACTTTTTATTACTTATTTCTCACTCTCAATAACGCCAGGATTTACCTTTGTTCCTCTTCAGGGACTGTCACTGACTTTTGTGGTTCAGCATCTCTCAAATCTATGTAAACAGTTGCAGGTTTTGGCAGGCCCTGGAAACTCATCCTGTCCATCCTCAGAGAACTTGGTGGGGATGACAGGAAAGCAACATCCCTACACACAGAAAAGACATTTCAGGGAGTGGCTTAGGATCAAAACTGGACTGAGAACAGAACTTTGTGCTTGGCTACCACACAGATTCCAACTCTGCTTCTGCCTGCTATCAGAATTCAAGGATTCAGCCTCCCCCAGGAACACAGATCACAGGCAGGATGAAGAGGGATATTTAGGTCTCAAACTGTGACACCACCAAATTGTTCTGGAGAACAAAGGCAGGAACCAGAGAGATCACAACTTTTAACATCTCAGCGTAAGAACAAATTCCCCTTTCTTCTGACTCTTCTGGCAATTCCATTTTATCTTCCCAGGCAAAGTGCAAATCATCCTAGTGGCTCTCCCTGCTCTGGCAATGAGGGTATTTTCCACCTTCCCCTCCACTCTTTCACTCATTATTTCTTCTACTGCCACCATTGATGTTGTTGCCTCTGAACAGCCTGAAAATGCTCTTCCTTCACACAGAAACCTCCAAGAAGCACTGACATCTCTACTGATACCCCCATAAAATCATCCTGTGTATTTTTGCTCAATTGAGGTACCAGCAAGAGAAATTGGTACCCTAGATGACAAAAAAGCCTGGGCAGGATAATTGGCTTAGCTCCATTTTCCTGCCTTTCCCATTTATCCCAAGTGCCTGGTAAGGTTTAGACAAAGGTTGATGGAGAATGCCAAGGTGTTGATTATCAAATTGAAATTAATCACTGAGTATTCCAACTCCAATATCAGCATTCTGCAAGGCTACAGAGCAAAACCCATATGGAAGACCAGAGGCTGTCCAGTATCCATTCTGGCAGCCAGGATTATCTGGGATATGTGACAGAAGAGGACTCACTTATTGTCCTGCTGTCCCTGGAAGGAGCAGAGCTTGGCTGATGGCCTCCCACAGGGAGGGGACACTGCCCTGGACTGCCTGGAACACAGCTCTCCCAGCCTTTCCATGAGCTCATCTTCATACTTTGTCCTGAAGGTCTCTGTGGAAGAGCAAAATAATCATCAGTTGTGATCATCTGCCATGGAATCACCCAATATTCCCCATGCTCACACTGTTCCTGTTCCTACAGCCTGGCAGCAGGGGAAGGATAAAGATAATACTGTAACTGGCTTGTCTGGCCCATGGCAAGCTGTGAAGCACTGGCTTCAGGCTAAGAAACCAAGATGAAATTTTGAGGGAAGCTAATTAAACATGTTTTAGAAGCATTTAAAAAACCTACTATGATTTCTGCATTCAAAATTATGCTGCAGGGAATAACTTAAATACAGGAACCTGAGTTTTATTTATTTTTGTGCACTTTCAACTAGTGACATTACCATAATCTGCTGGGAAGAAAGCACGAGTTTTATCTCTCTGCTGCTCCAGCTCCTCAAGATTCTTGTCTACATCCCATTTCTCAATATTCTGAAAGAAGACAAGAGAAACGTGATGGAAAATTGACTCCCAAAAGACCACCCCTAATTTCAGTGCCAGCTTGCTTTCAGCAGCTCCAGAGGAAGTGCTGTAAGGAAAGGAATGCATTTATTACATCCCCTCAAACACTGCATCACTCCAGATGCTTCAGCTACTTCTGTTGAGGCTCTTTCTCTGAGAATCATGAACCCTTTTGATAAGGCTTCAAAAAAGCACTGGAGACAGTGGAACAGATTAAAAAGTGGCCTGATACAAGGCCAATCATGTGCATTCTGATCCTGAATAATGTGAGAACTTCTCACTGCCACCCACAGGAGAAGGACTTGTGGCACTCCAGTTATTTGAGATGAGTCCTTTCCTTCCCCTCCAACTTCTGAGCAGGGTAAATTCCCATTGCTCTGGGTACAGTCAGTATCAGATGATATCTCACAGCTGCTCGCCCACCCTGAAGAGAGGATCGTCCATTTCCCGTGCTCTGAATCCCTGGCTGTGGAAACACTCATCTGACCCAGGTGCAAGAGGTTGCCATCAAAGTCCACATGCATTTAAACCACTCATTGCTTTCTCCTCTGAATATTATTTGAAATTGAAGTTTTAATGAAAAGAATCCACACCCATGTGAAATATCATCACCAGAAATTAGAAGTGCATATGAGTTTTATTGAAAGGAAGGAGGCTGTGAGTCGTGACAATGACACCACGGCCACAAACATGTATTTAACACAACCACTCATGGCCTTTAAAAAAACAGCAGCAGCCTCCAAACCCAGCAGTTTCACCTTGTAAAACCTCCAGCATCTGCCCCTCTTGTTGAAGAGAAGGTTCTCCCTCCTCCCTGAGCAATAAATCTTCACACATATCTGAACCTTGATTAGATCTATTCTCACACTGCAGCACTGGTTTAAGTTCCAGAAGGTTCAGAAGAAAATTAAGTGAAGGTTTGCACAATTTCATTTCTAATACAGAAAGGAACTTAAGGAAAAAAAACCCCAACATTTCAAATGAACTGATAGGAATCAAGAAGAAACTGTATATTAGGTTTAGCAACTTGACACAAACTGAGGTGCCTGGCTGAGCTGGGGAGCAACAACCCCCTTACAAATGAAAGTGAGAACACACTGAGCCTCCCAGAACTCACCCCAAAGTACCAGACTTCAGCTCATTGGAGTCACTGACATCAAACAGGTTCAGAAAGGCAAGTATTGCCTCCCGAATTAACAGAGACTGAATTCTGTGAGGTGAGCTGAGAATTACATCCAGACCCACGTGAAAAATATGTCCTTCAATGATGCAGCACAATTTAACTCACAGGCCAGCAGCTGCATGATTTTCCTGGACTGAACAGCTCTAACATCAAAACATTAATTTCTGTGAATACATGAAAGGGGAAGGGAAACATCTGTACTCTGACCTGTGGAAGGCTTTGAATAGAAAGATCAGGACCTGTTCTGTGCTGATTAAGTTCTAATGAACTTAAAAATCAATACAGGCAGATCTGTAACTCAGTGCTGAAGACAACCACCCCTGACTCTGGGCCACATTCCAGTTAACACTGAGCTGCTCCTCCCACCTGCCTTCAGTGGGTGAGATTCAGGACTTCAGGAACAACCCTAAACATCTCCTCCCCTCCAGCACTCCATTGAAAGGCCAGAAAACTCCATTTTAATGCAATGCTGCCTGGGACCTGAAAAACTCTCTGCCTTCCCAGGGACAGATGCTATGGTTGGCTTCCCCAACAGCTCATGGACCTTGCTGCAGTTCCATGGCTGTTGCCATGGTTTGGACTTGCACTGACAGCTCTTTGGTACTTGTGTATCACAGCCCTGTGGAGTGTCATTTATGCAGGCACTGCACTGTGCCCCCAGCCCACCTGCAGCACCCCCCAAAGCTTTATTTTAGGGCCACTTGCCTGCAATGACAAAGGGGGCACTTCTCCAAGATGCTCAGCTGAGGAGGTTTCTTCCTTTGCAAATCTTCCTAGACTGTTGATGCCATGGGAGGGAGGCTTGACATCCTGCTTTGGGGATGGCTCCACGAGGATCTTGGAGAGTATCTTTGTCTCTATCAGCTTTTTTCTCTCCTCTTTACTGTACAGCTCTTCCACAGACACTGCTGTGTTAAGCCAGGAGTTCACTCTTTCCTTGGCCCGTGTCCTGCCCATTTCTTTCTCCTCAAGGTGATCTGTGGAATCTGAGGGAGACTCTTCAAGAACAGCTCTCTTTTGGCTTGGCATTTCTTCAGTCTGGCTGGCAGGTTCAGGAGCCCCATCTTTAATCATTTGTACATCTTCTTTTGCAATGATTTGGGCACCATCTGTTTTTTCCTCAAAGTCAAAACTTTCCAGGTCTCTGTTCCAGATCTCCCATGGAAGTCTTTCTGTCTCCTGGATTTGCTACAGGTAGAGAAAGCACAAACAGAGAAAATCAATCTCCCTGAGCTTTGGAAGTGGATAAAAAACCAAAACAGAGTGATTGGAAGGCAACAGCTCCAACTCAGACACCATATGGAAACAACCCACACCACATCTCTCATGGAAAACAGTGAGACTGTTTACTTTCCAGAAACTTTGATTTTGGGAACTGCTAAACATCCTTTAAATTACTTTTTCTTATATGTGCTCATTATTCCAACCCAAATCATTCTGTGATTTCATGGATTTATCTTCACTGAAGGAACAATGTGATTATTTTATCAGAAAAGCTGTTCAAAGAGTAAACTTCATACTTTTCCTCTTTCCTGCACTATCCTAATTAATTTTCTGGACACATAAAATGATTGCACAGGAATTAGTGCACATGAAAAATTAGTGCACAGGAAAGAAAAACAGTAAAGGGACAATAAAAACTGCCAAGAAATGGGACAAAAAAAGTCCAAAACCTCAAGAACAGAGAAAACTTTAAAGGGCTGCTGCAAAAAGAGAAAGAAGTTCTAGTTTCTAGTAAGAGAAAATACTGAGGACTAAGTTTTTCCTGTTCAGAAAAATAGGTCAAACATCAGCAGCTGCCCACACTGGGGACAGCCAGAAGAGAGGGGTGACAGGAAAGCCCACACACAGGATGGTGACAGGAAAGTCCCAACCTGCTCCTGGGAGTCTTCCAGGGAAAACATCATCAGCTCCTCCGACAGGTCTGGAATTAAGTTGGGCAGGTCCCGCTGGAAGATGAAAAGCTCCTCATCACTCTCACAATCAGACTGCAAACAGAATAAAACAGAGAAATTAAACAGGAAACTGCAATACTCACTGATATTGGAATATCTGGTTTGAAGTATCAGCTCCCATGTTGGCACCTCTTGAAGTGCAGAGACAAGAAGTTTCCTTGTAGTCACACCTTTACTAGACAGTCTGGCAGCCCAAGAGTCACCAGCCTCACATTTCAGCAAGCTACAAATGTAAAAAACATGTAAAACATCAAATTCCCATGGAGGGTGATGACAAACCTCCTGCTGAGAAAAGCAATGGAAAGTGTGGGAAGTTCTCTAATTCCCAAGTGATTCTCTGCACTACCTCATTCACCATCAGAGAGGCAAGAGCAGAGCTGCTCAATATTTACAAGGGCCTGGAGTGCCAGGACACAGGGAATGGCTTCCCACTGCCAGAGAGCAGGGACTGATGGGATATTGGGCAGGAATTGTTCCCTGGCAGGGTGGGCAGGCCCTGGCACAGGGTGCCCAGAGCAGCTGTGGCTGCCCCTGGATCCCTGGCAGTGCCCAAGGCCAGGCTGGACAGGGCTTGGAGCAGCCTGGGACAGTGGAAGGTGTCCCTGCCCATGGCAGGGGTGGAACTCGATGAGCTTTAAGATCCCTCCAACCCAAATCATTCTGAAGTTCTCAGGGACTGGAAAGGCAAGGCCTCACCAGGAAAGCCCAATCCCACAGAACCCAAGAGGAACAAGCAGGACAGAGCAGGGGGAGCTACCAGGCTGAGGCACAACTCCAGATCCTTGGGCAATATTGGAGTGATGAGGCTAGTCAGAGACCAAGACTGAAAGTCAATTCACAGGTGAAAGGCTGGCTCAGGCAGGACCATAACTAGAAACCAAAACTCCTCTAACATAGTTCAGAGAAGGAGTGAAGGACGAGAGCTGCACTAAATAGAGCTGCTGGACCCCCAGGTGGGGCTGGGCAGGGCCATGAAGGCTTTTCACTGCCCTCAGAAGCCTGATTCCTGTTCAGAATGCAAACAGCATCTGTGTTTGGTCAGGCAGCATCTAGATAGCTCTGACAATCCCTTTTTTAAACATCAGGTATGCATTGGAGATGAATCCTTATGCATGGACACCAAAAGGAGATTAAGCATCTCCTCAGCAGTCAGGACACAGCTTTCCTGCTTGCCCCTTTGTTTTTCAAGTATGCATTTTTGGAATTCACACTGCAGAGAATCCACTCTGGTGTGATTAACACAAAACCAACTGCATCAGAACATCTTTCCTCTTAATAAATTGCATATAAGGGTAATGAAAGGCTTCAGGGCATAAAACACATTTGTGAGTGCCATTTTTGGAGGTGGGAGCAGATCACGTTCAGGTGACAGCTCTCGATCTTTCCCACGTGGAAATTCCTCGGACAAAGGTGCAGCCCTGGAACTGCAGCCTCAGCAGGACAGGGATTACACAACCAGATCTTTTGAATGCAAATGAAGTACCAGACAGATTGCCTCAGTTCCTTCTGCAGGAAATCTTTTCCATGTGGGATAGAAACAGAGAATTTGGAGATTGTAAAGAGTGAAAAAAATCTTCAGCATGATTTGGGGTTATTCAGTGGTGTTTGGCACCAAAATCTGGAGCTGCTTAGCCTGGTTGTAATTTAGTCAACAAGTAAACCTACAAATAATTTCAGTGTTGGGCCTTCATCTGTACTACGGAGACACATGTTAACAGGAAAAGGCTGTTCTAAATAATTAAAACAGTGTAGGTAGAGGGAACTGAGAACAGTGAGGGAATGTGGCTTGTCCAGCATGACAGTGAGAGATCCAAGGGCAAAATCCAAGTCATGCAATCCCCATCAACACTTTATCCAGCAGATCACACTGCTTTGGATCACTGGTAAATAACAAATACCCACTGGAGGTATTTCTGGCTCTTTCACATCTCACAATCTTCCCCTGTACCATTAATGGCTACATTAAGTTGGGATAAAATATATTCTTTGTGTGTTTAAAATGTTTTTCAAGTTTATACATGTTAGGAAATTAACACAATGTTCTGATTTGGATAAAAGCCACTAATAATCAAATCTTGACACACTTTATCCCCTCAGAAAAGTCGATGCCAGAGCATTTTGGACTAGAGAAGAGCACCAGAGCAATGCTGTCCTGTGAAAGAGATTTCAGCAGCCAAGAACAGCCTGGCCCAGACCCAGCAAATTAAAAACCTGTACCAGTCAAGAATGCTGCACAACACCTCTCAGTCTCACACTTCATATGAAAAGGTTTCTGCAATTATGCATCTTTGGCAGGTAAAAAGCACAAAAAAGCAACATGTCTTGTGGAGAACCAGCCTCAAGTACATAATAATCCACAATATCATGGAATACCAGGATGGTTTGGGTTGGAGGGGACCTCAAAACCCATCCAGTCCCACCCTTGCCATGTCCAGGGACACCTCCCACTATCCCAGGCTGCTCCAAGCGCCATCCAGCCTGGCCTTGGGCCCTGCCAGGGATCCAGGGGCAGCCACAGCTGCTCTGGGCACCCTGTGCCAGGGCCTGCCCACCCTGCCAGGGAACAATTCCTTCCCAATATCCCATCCATCCCTGCCCTCTGGCAGTGGGAGCCATTCCCTGTGTCCTGTCCTGTCCCAAGTCCATCTCCAGCTCTCCTGAAGCCCCCTCAGGCACTGGAAGGCCACAATGAGATCACTCCAAAGCTTCTCTTTCCCAGGCTGAACAATTCCAGTTGTCCCAGCCTGGCTCCCAGCAGAGCTGCTCCATCCCTCTGCTCATCCTGGAACCTCCTCTGGACTTGCTCCAGCAGCTCCAAGTCTGTGCTGGGCCCCAGGGTTGGAGGCAGCTTGGCAGGTGGGGCACGTGGCATTTACACTGTGGTAATTAAGGATAATCCAAAAGGCTGTGGATTAACACACAATGTTCTATAGTCAGGACAGGCAGCCCCCCCAGGATACCACACCAGCCACCCCAAAATGCCTGATAAGGTCACCTGCTCTTGCTTTTGAGAGTTTTTTCCCGTGATCCAGAGGGATTTTCAGTGCTTACTGTGGAGGAGTCAGAGTCCAGGGATGGGAGCTGGTCCTTCACTGCAGCAAGGATGGCACCCCACTGGAATGTCCTGTCCCCCTGCACAGGAGCTGCAGGAGGCTCAGCTGCATGTTCTGCATCCTCACTTTGTGCTTCTGAGGCCATTGGAACAGCTTCCCTTCAAGCAAAGGAAAGATGAGCTTAAGAACACCTCTCCAAACATGAGATAACATCAGTTCAAAACAAGGACAAAGTGTGTGTGGCCAGAGCAGAGGAATTCCCAGCACTCCCAGCAGGAAATGTTAAAATTTGCATTTCTGGAGCTATTCCTTTCCACCTGAGTTCAGAAAGGGCTGAGAGCTTTCTGCCCTGCTCACTACAAACACCTCAGGGGCAGTTTAGTCCCTCATTTATAAGGAATTTTTTGGGATTCCCAGCTAGAGTGCTATGTCCTCTCCAAGCATGTTCCCGTGTTCTGCCTGCAGGGATGGGACAGGAACACAACAAAGGCAGGCTGACACCTCTGCTCTCACCTGGATTGACTCCTCTTCCCAATTTCCCTCCCTACTCAAAATGATCACAAAGTCATGGAATCTCATAATGGTTTGGGTTGGAATGGAGCTTAAAGACTCTCATGTTCTACCCACCTGCCATGGGCAGAGAACCTTCCATGTAACTCCTGTTTACTTTTGTTTTGATTTTTATTTTAAAAATAGTTAAGAATAGGCACATTCATGGATTTTGACCACTCAAAGTGTTTATAAGGCGGACTCTTTCCTCCTGTTCCTTGATGTCCATGAGAAGTTGAGACAACACAGTAGGAACTGCAGCTGAGCTAAGAGGTCAAATCATTCACCCTCACAGAAAAACTTTACATTTTATGCTACAATCACATGGTTTTCTGGGCAGTCAAACATGAGAGGAAATTATTTCTGGTTCAGAGGTTTCAGAGAATACCCAGGGTTGGAAGAGACCTACAAGGACCATGGCAGGTTGGTGACTGTGAGTAACTGACACTGTTATCTGCATTGGCCAGGAACACTCCTCAAAACGTGAAGTTAAAGTAAACTATCCCACTGGAAAGTTTATAACTTTCAAATTGCTTCTGTAGATACTTTATAGGCCCCATCTATGGTGGTTTTGTTGGTGTGAGATAATGCCTGGATTTCACTTAGATAAGAAACAGGGAAATCCTCCTTGTTGGAGCACTGTGCTCTGACACTGAGCAGAGCTTGCCAAGGGTCAGAGGAGCCCCATGGGGATAAAACAAACTGCCTAGTATGGCTCCCTGTGCCAAATTCCGAGATAAATATCCCAAGGTTATAGATGGACACTGGATCTGACTTGTCAGTCAGCTAATGCAGCATCCTCTGTGGGAGCAAACAGTGCTTTGTGTCCAAAACAAACACTTAGCAGTAGCACAACAGGCATTTTCTGTAGAGCTTGGGCACAGTAGGTCGAAGGTTGGACTTGATGATCTTGGAGGTCTCTTCCAGTCTTAACGACTCCCTGACTCTGAGACTTGAAACCCTGAGCCTCTCCTTGTCCCCAGAACTGACGTTTGCCGGGAAGGAGAAGCGGTGAGGACAGCCGCAATGGTGGCAGGCAGTGCTCGGCTCCCGGGCCGAGCCCCGGGCCAGGGACGGGGCTCGCCTGAGGGACCCCGCTCACAGCCCCGCAATGGCGGCGCACGCCCACCGTTCCCATGGCAACGCGGCTCCCGGGCCCGCCCCGCTCCCCTGCCCTCACTCACGGCGCCCTGCGCCCCGCTCAACGCCGGGCGGGCCGGGCCGCGGGCACAGCGAACCGGCGGCACCGGGACGAGCGCAGGGCCGGGACGAGCGCAGGGCCGGGCCGGCCGCGGGGCCGCGTCCTCGGGACCGCTCCGTGCAACCGCCTCCGCCAGCCCCAACGCCATTGGCTGCCCCGCGCCCCGCCCCTCACGCGGGCTCCTCCCATTGGCCCGGCGCCGCGGGGGCTCTTGGGTGTTGTAGTTGGCCGCCCGTGAGGGCGGGGGCGCTCCCGGCATGCCTTGCGCTCGGGGACTGGTTCCGGCGGCGGCGCTCACCGGGCGCAGGTGAGGGCGCGGCGGGGCTGGGACGGGACCGCGGCGAGGAGCGGCGGCACTCCCCTCTGGGCCGGCCCCGGGCACTCCCGTCCTCCGTGTGCCCGTGGCCGCGCTGCTTCCTTCCCGCTCGCTGAAGTCTGCGATGCTGAGGCCGCGTTGCTAGCAGGGCCGCGAGGGAGGCGGCTGCGGGGATAACGACCCCGGAGCCGTTTCGCGGTGGGATGTTCGCTAACAGCCGTGTGGCGGCCGCTCTGGCGGCTCCAGCCGCTGGGCTCGCCTCAGGTGCGTCGTGGTGCGAGCGGGGCGAGCCCGGGCCGAGCCCTGCGGGTGCCGTGTCCGGCGGCCTCGGCGGGCACAGCCCCCGGCAGGGAAATGTGCTCCCTGATGTGGCTGCTCAGTGCTTTTGTGCCTCTTGCCTCGCTTTTCTGAGGTTGTTTGATGTGTTTTAATGTGCCCGAGGGTGACAGGCTCGTGGTAGAATCACTCAGCTTGGAAAGGACCTTTAAGGTGATTGAGTCAAAGCGTTAAAAGATTAAAAGCTTGGTGTGTATTTTCAACAGATGTGGGTAGGATCGAACTCGAGTGTTGTGGAGTCCCCACCTCAGGAACCTGCAGCTGTGAATTGTGCTAGCTGAGTCAGTCAGTGAATGATACTCTGCAAAAATGAGATGTTCTGGTTCCTGTGGTGGCTGAGCTGGTAACAATTGCACCTAAAAAGGGATGTAATGAGGCATTTTAAAGTCACTCCGATAAGTTGTTGCTGGTTTAGTGGAAATAGAGCTAAGTCAGGAGCAAAAGGGGAGTGTGTTCTTGCTCTGCTCTGCCCTGGTGGGGCCTCACCTCAAGTTCTGGGGGCAACCACAATATCAGAAGGCTCTAAAGCTGTTGGAGAGTGCCCAAAGGAGGGACATGGGCATGGGGAAGGCTCTGAGGAGCAGCTGAGGGCACTTGGATTGCTCAGCTGGAGAAGGAGACTGAGGGCAGAGCTCAGGGGGGGCTGCAGCTCCTCCTGAGGGGCAGCTCCAATCTCTGGGACAGGGACAGGGAATGGAGCTGGGCCAGGGCAGGGTCAGGCTGGATTTTGGGAAAGGTTCTTTCCCCAGAGGGTGCTGGCACTGCCCAGGCTCCCCAGGGAATGGGCACAGCCCCGAGGCTGCCAGAGCTCCAGGAGTGCTTGGACAGCGCTGCCAGGGATGCCCAGGGTGGGGTTGTTGGGGTGTCTGGGCCAGGGCTTGGACTGGATGATCCCTGGGGGTCCCTTCCCACTCAAAATATTCCATGGCTCTCTCATGTCAGTTTGCTGGCTCAGTTGGAACCTCCAGCAGCCTCCATGCTTGTGCTGCCTTAGGTGTCCCTGTTTTGGGACAGAAGGACACGTGTGGATGTCACCTGTGCTTGTGGGAGGGGATGTGAGAGAGTGAATTGAGCTGAGCAGTGCCTGCTGAGGGTGATTAACAGGCAGTGTTGCATTTGTTCTGTCTTGGGGGCTGGTTGCTTCTCAAATCTCCTCCCATTTATTGTATTGTGGCTCTAAGGTGCTTTTTGTGTCAGTTTTCATACTAAGTTTATTTTTTTTCTGCCCTCTGGTTTGCTCAAACAGCAAACTCCAAATCCAAGGCAGTGGGGTTTGCTGCCTGCTCTGTTGCCCCAGCACTGTAGAGCTCTGACCCTGGGAAATAGCTGAGTGCTGATGGATTAAATTTAGTATAATAACAACAGCAGCCTCACAGGTGTCATGGCTTGACCCCAGCTGCTTACCAAGTATCAGGCTGCTCCTTTTCCATGCTCTATCCCAGTGGGATGGGGAGGAGAATCAGAAAAGAAAGTAAAAAACCTCATGGCTTGAGGTAAGAACAATTTAATTATTGAAGCAAAGTAAAATATAATTATCATGAGAAAATAAACCCATAAGAAACTCAAAAGCAACAGGGTTGCTCAACACCTGCTGATTCCCATCCCATGTCCAAGCTATGATTGGCCCCTCCAGGCACGCTCCCCAGTTCATATACTGGGAGTGATGCTCTGTGGAATGGGATATCCTTCTGGCCAGTTTGGGACAGCTCCCTCCTGGCTTCTTGGGCACCTCCTTGCTAGCAGAGCATGGGAAGCTGCAAAGTCCTTGATTTAGGGTAAGCACTCGATAGCAGCAAGCAAAGCATCAGTGTGTTATCAGCATTCTTCTCATCCTAAATCCAAAAGGAGCCTGTGCCAGCTGCTGGAAGACAATGAACCCTATCCCAGCTGAAAGCAGGACAGCAGAGCTGAGGGAGGCCTCTAACAAATGTGAACTTCTGCACCAAAGCAGGGGAACAGCCTGTGAATGTTCAGGAGGTGTTTGTCAAACTTATTCTTAGTAACCCAGTGTCCCTCAGTATTCTCATGTTTACTTTTGCAGGGAATTTTGTGGGCTTTATCTAAAATGTTCCATGCAATGACTTAGGTTCTGTTGTGGCTGCCTCATCCCTGGAAGTGTCCAAGGCCAGGTTGGACAGCACTTGGAGCACCCTGGGATAGTGGAAGGTGTGCCTGGCCATAGCAGGTGGTGGAACAGGATGGGCTTTGAGGTCCCTTCCAACCCAAACCATCCTGTGACATGATGCATTATTATGTACTGGATGCTTGTGTCACATGTCCCCTCCAGGCTCCTCCTCTTTGCACCAGGTAACTGATTTTGTTTCATTCAGGTCTTTTCATTTCAGTTCTGAGGGTTGTGATCACTGTTGTTATCCTGGAGATTGTGAGCAGCTGTCCTCAGGTGATTGCAGAGCTGACAACTTGCTAAAGTTCAGTGTGAGGAGAAATCTCAGAGCTTTATAAAAATAAAAAGCAAATATGTAGGCAGAGCTCAGGGGAAGTGTAGGAGGCTGAATGTACTGGAAGTTCTGTCCTGTCCTTATTGCCCTGCTGACTGTGGATCACCTCACCAAGGCTGCACTGGTAACTTGTACCTGAGAGTGGCTGATTCTGACAAAGGCCAAACACCTGAGTGGTTTATAATTAATGTACCAGATTAACAAGGAGGGTAGAGAACAACGAGCTAGACTTGCACCTAAATGTGCTTCTACAAACTGCCCTGGATTCTACCTCCTTTCACTGCCTTTTGGCCTCCCTGGGGCAGCTTTAATCTGCTTTAGTGAGAAACTCCTACATTCCCCCTTATGTTCCACTTCAATCCACTTAGCTCTCCTTGTGTTTTGATTATGAGGTGGTCAGGCCCTTCCCTTGTGCTCTGCATATTCCTGTCTGAGGCCTCTGGGTTGCCCAGTGCACTACAAATTGCTGCTGTCAGGCAAAGTAGGTGCTTTTGCAGGTATTTTTAAAGAGAAATAATTTCTTACCAGCTGATGGAATAGAATAGATGGTGCTTTTGTAGTCTTAACAAGCTGAGAATGAAGGAGGGGAAGAAAAGGAAGGTGGGAGAGAAAGGATCTAGGTGGGGAATGAAGAGGTAGGAATGAAAGGTGTTTTCTTACAAGAAAAGGGCTGGTGCTTGCAAGGCAAATATTCCCAGTTGCTCAGAAAACAGGAGTATGGTCTTGAAGTGTTACAGCTGAGGAGCAGCTGCTGCTGAAAAACCTGTTCCTGCTTTCTTTTATTCCTCACCAGTGCCACATTTGGCATTTGCCTGACCCCAAAATGAATCCAAGGAGTTAAATTGGTGAGAAGTTACCAGGAAGAAGGAGGACTTTATGTTGGCTTAGTTTATGTAGAGGGACCAGGCAAACCCCAGGAGTGCTGTATGGTGGGCAGTGAGACTACAGGGAGGGAAAAGCAATTCCCATGGGATTGCCTGGAACAAGCTGCCCAGAGAGGCTGTGGATCTCCTTCCCTGGAGATATTCACAGCCCACCTGGACACAGCCCTATGTAACGTGCTCAGAGGACCCTGCTTGAGAGGGAGGGACACCCAGTGGTCCCTTGCAACCCGAGCCACTCTGGGGCTCTGTGCTGGGGGCTGGTTTCTGTGTCCTGGAGCTGCAGCTGAAGCCCTCGGCTGCTGGATACAGCTGTGCTGAGCAGCTCTTCATGGAGTGCCAGACAAGAACACCCTCCTGTGAGGAGTTCAAATGATTAGTCTGCAGTTGCTCCCCAAGGCTGGGACTGGGATAAACCTTTCAGGCAGTCCTGGAGCTGGAGGAGCTGTGTAATTAAGTTGTGTCTGCAGGAGGGGGGTGTGCTTGGATAATGGATGGGTAGGTGCACTGCTGCCCCCAGTGTTTCAGCATTTTCCAGGATTCACTGAGATGAGGCTGGGCTGCCTCCGAAGGGCTGAAACAATAAATGGTAGAAACAATCTGCTTACAACCTGATGACAGTGGAGGGTGCACCCTCTTCAGGTGACAGAGTGTTTTTGGGAGCAGTGGGCAGTTGTCATTATTAATGATTGTGTCTTAATTTAATCAGGACTATCCTGTAATGCAAGACAGATGGACAAGACCAGGAATGTCTGACACGTGAATTCTTAATTTTCTCCCTGCATTATAAAACATGCAGAGCAAGAATTGCATCCTTTTGTAAAACACTAAGCCTACCTTCAGCTCTTAAATAGATGCTTAGTCTTTTCTTGCCGAGGTTATTCAAAGCTGCCTTAGGCATATTTGGATTAGGCAGGGAGGAAATAAAGCCACTGCTTCTGCAGTCTTAAAATGAGATTTGGAAGATGTGGGGTTTAGCATTATTGCCTTTTATTTTTCCAGTGTATTGGAATCCTAGAGTTCTCTACAGCAAGAGAAAACTTCCAGTAAAGTCTCTTCAGCAGCAGTTATTTTTTCGGGCTGAGGAGTCAATCAAAGTTGAGGTAAGAATTTGAAACCCCACACATGTGAGTTGGCCTCACCTCCCAAGCCAATGGCAGCTTGGAGCTGTAATTGTATGGCAAACAGGGATCAGCAGCTGAGTGCCGTGCTCTGGTTTGGCTCCTCAGGGCAGGATGTCGGAGCTGAGCGACGAGGCCAGCGAGTCGGAGCTGCTGAGCCGCAGCCTCTCCATGTGGCACGGGGTGGGGCCCGTGCTGTGCCGGGAGGAGCTGGACGTGCCCCTGGACCTGCACACGGCCTCCTCCGTCGGGCAGTGCCAAGTGGTGCAGGAGTGCATCCAGCGGTGAGAGGGGCTGGGTGGGGCACGGCTGGGTGCCTCCTGCTGCACGTGTGGCTGTCACCGGAGCCACGCTGGTGGGACACGTCACTGGGACTCCCAAAGGGTTCTTGGCACAAAGCTTCCAGGGGCAAATCTGATAGAAATGAGCTCCTTAGCGTTTCAGTAGGGGGTGTGTCCCCACCATGGCAGGGGAGTGGAATGAGGTGGCCTTCTCTGATTCTGCGATCTGGGGCAGGTTGTGCTGGAGCTGGTAGAAATTCCCATGCAGGCTTCAGTGCTAGATGACAACAAGAGTCTGCAGAAGCCAGCTGTGGTCCACAGCACCAGCACAGTAGTTCATGTGAGTTCTTTCTTCTGTTTCTTAGTGGAGACCTGGATTTGAACCAGAGGAACTGTGGGGGCTGGACCCCACTCATGTATGCTTCCTACATCGGCCATGACAACATTGTGCACCTGCTGCTGGAAGCAGGAGTGAATGTGAACATCCCCACCCCAGAAGGCCAGACTCCCCTCATGTTGGCCTCCAGCTGTGGCAATGAGAGTGTTGCTTACTTCCTTCTACAGGTGTGTATCCCATAGAACACAGGTAAAGCCACAGCACATGGTTTAAATGCTCAGGGTGGGATAATCCACAAGCTGCTACTTTGTGTTCTGTTGTGAGGTCTGCTTTGTGGTGAGATTGAATTTAAACTCTTGGTGTCCCAGCATAAAGAGGCAGTGGCTGAAAGCCTGAGCAGAGCAGATACAGTAAGGAATATTGTCTGTTCTCTTGCAGCAAGGGGCAGAGCTGGAGATGAAGGACATCCATGGCTGGACTGCCTTGTTCCACTGCACCAGTGCTGGGCACCAGCAGATGGTCAAGTTCCTATTGGAGAATGGGGCAAATGCCAACTGCAAGTAAGGAGGAATCTGTCATTTTACTGTCATTTTGTTGTCATTTATCATTCAGTGTGAAGGCAACAGGTGGCAGATGAACACACCCCAACAAATAGCTGCTGTTGTCTTCCCCTTGTACCTCGGGATGTGGCACAGCTAATACAGGGACAGTTGACCTGCAAACTGAATTGAAGTCTGCCCATGCTGTCACTGTTTATTAAGCTAAGATCAAGGGAAATTAGATATACTGCTTGTTTAATTATCAGCTAAACACTGACACCTTCTGAACTCAAGTGCACTTCATAAGTCTTTTTATTGATTTTTTTTTATATACTCAGGGTTCAAGTTGGTTTTTGAAGTGTGCCCTGCATTCCCATGCCTTGGGGACCACCACACATTTCTGCACATGGAATTGCATGAGGGCAACAAGAGGTTCTTATTTTATTAGCTCCTGCAAAACTGATTTGGGCTCTTAAAGGCAGATCTGCGGCTGCAAGAGTAATCTGTTGCTGTGCAGCCAGTTTAGGAACACTGAATCTCTACAGGGAATTAATTCTACAACACGACAGCCTGTACATCATAGTCTGTGATCAGCAAAGGTTGAGGGGTGGAAATGCTCTGTTAGGGAGTGGCAAAACTTCAGCTATGGTTATACCAGTCCACGTGTGTGTTCTCTCCCCAGGGAGCCAGTGTATGGATACACACCTCTGATGGAAGCAGCTGCTTCTGGCCATGAGATAATTGTTCAGTACCTTCTCAATCATGTAAGTGTCCTGGCAGTTCTCTGTTCAGCTGAAAGTCTGGTTCCAGCCCTCAGAGGAACTACCACAAATCTGACACCATGCTTTTTTTGATAGTGTTTTGTTTGCTCCTTGATGACAGTCCCCTCTGAAGTCCCAGACTTTCAGGACTGTTTTCAAAGTATCTGCTTTCTGCAGGGTGGTACATTGATTTTACACTGGCCTTGCAGGAATAGGAGTGAGGTCTGACTGTCCAAATATAATTGTATAATGACTGAATTAGAAAACAACCGAAGCTGTAATTTTTCTATTGTGTTTACAGGCTTGCATGCTCAGGCTACTGGACATTTGCATCCAAAAACTCATGAGCATGCAGGGCTCTTACACATGGTTTAAATCCCATTTGACTGGTCCAGCTTACTGCCAGAAGGAGGCAGCAATGCAAAACACTTCAGATCAAACAAACCTGTTCCCAGTGGCAATGCACAAGAGCCCTGGGCTATTTGGCATTCAGGAATTGGAGAGACTGGAGATAACTAGAAAGGCATTCAGGGTATTAGTGCAGCTTGAACTGTCTGTCAAAGATGAGCCTGTATTGCTGATGGAGGAGCTAAGACAATTTTGGGTTTTTTAAAATATATATATATATCTTTTACACTGCTCTCTGATGTGTGCACTTAACCAGGTATATTTTCTGCAGGGAGTGAAGGCAGATGTCAGAGATAACACTGGAGCCACAGCACGGACCCTGGCCATGAAGTATGGCCACACCAAGATTGTGGGGCTGATAGATTTGCATGCAGCCCCAGTGCCCAAGGTCTTCTGTAGAGGTCCAGGTAACAGATGTTCAACCTTCTTCATTTTACGACAGAACCTGAAGTGAGGTGTTTGATAGTTTGAAAGTATATTATACTGTGTAGATGGGGTAGTGCCACCTGGTCTGTCCTGGAAATTCCAGCATTTCTGAGGATGGAAGAGGCACAAATCCAGCAACTCTTGTCTGCTGACCCCTTTCTGACCTAGGTTAGCTGTTTCACCCTCACTCTTCAACATTTCTCTTTTTCCAGTGCACTTATAGGACCAGTAACAAGTAAAATGGGCACATGACTTCCTGTGCTGCTAACAACTTGTGTTTGAACTACAGGCAACTATGAGGAGCTGAGTTCTTCAGATGAATCATATTCTGCTCCCCAGAGGCAGAGACCTGCTCGTAGGACCAAGGGTCCCAGCATCCATGAGGGGCCCCAGGCCTTGGCCAAGATCACAGCAATTGGCATGGGGAGATGGAAGCAGTCTTGCTATGGTGAGGAGAGTTGGGAGCCTGAGGGACAGTCCCCTGAGACCTCAACTGCACTGCAGCTGCTCCTGCTATTTGTTTTTAATTTGTTGGGATTCATGTGTGGTTTGCACAGACCAAAGATAGCTTTGTATGAAGGTGTTCACTATCCAGTGTCTGGGTTAGAAAGAAACCCTCCTGAACTCTTTTGTCAAGGCTGGATATTGATAAGTGGGATACTTCTCTATCCTGACCTCAACGACTGTTCTCCTGACTCTTGAGAACAGTTCTGTTTCCCTTTTTAGGCAGGCTCTAAAGTTTGAGATTCCTTCTGAAGCTGATGGCAGGGAGGTGCTCACACCAGCCAAGAAATCATTGATCATAAGAGTGAACTTGTGAGTTTTACCTTCCCTGATGCTTGAAATGAAATTGCAAAACCTTTGAAATAAGCCAAGAGAAAGATGATCCCAGTTAGACATCCTGGATGCAGTGCTAGGAGGTTTGTTTTACTGTCTGTCATAGGTATTTCTCAGACTGGTTGCTTGGAATAACCCAAGATTATGTTCAAAACTCAGTTACTTCTCTTAAACACGAGTCTGTGTTATCCCCCAGGCTGTATTGGAATGATACTGTCAGTTTCTTAAATGCCAGTGGGATTCTCCTGGTAGCACTGTTGCAGAGGGAGTTGGTTCTGCAGGCTGTGCAGGGCTACTCTCCTAAGCTGTTTCTCCCCTTTCATAATTTGAGTATAAGGAGGAGAGGGAGTGCTGGAAGCTGCTGTTTAAGGTACATCTCTGCTATAAAGTATTTTCTCTGGTTTTCAATGTAAGCATTTAAATGAAGTACATGTGCTGTGGAGTCATGTGAGAGAACTGCAGGAACCTGCATTTCTCAGGTGCTCTCTGTGCTTTTTAGAATGAACTTGTCAGTTGCGAGCAGAGTCTCTCATTTTGGTTATTTTCAGACCCAGAAGTGGTTAACATTTCCTGCAGGAGCCTCCCTGATTAACTTGCATCCTAATCTCTCTTCTCCCTTCCTGCTGCACACAGAGCAGGTGCCCCCTCAGGGCTATGTCACCTTCAGCAACGATGGCAGCTGTGGATCAGGTGTCATCCGGAACAGGGACGTCACCTCCCCGATCAACGAGCTGGACGTGGACAGCAGCAGCAGCAGGGGTAAGTCACCACCTCAGAAATGGTCCAGCCTGCAGTGCACACCTGGGTGTGAGTCCAGGCCTTGGCTTCCTTTCCCACTAAGATGCTGAGATTGGGAGATGTCTCTCCTGAGGGAAGGCTGGGATGGTTTAGCTACAGAAGATAAAGCTCAGTGTGGTAATTTCAGCAGTTTGTACAAATAGTCTGAAGGAGGGTGGGAACAAGACAGAGCTTGGGTGTTGCCAGAAGTCTCTAGTGGTAAACAGACTTGGGGAAGGATGAGTGCTGGGGATCAGATGTGAAATCTCTGCCTCAGGGTCATCTTGTATCCTGAGTGCTGCACATGAAGCCTTGCTCTGAATCTTGCCTTCCTTTACACCTCCAGGAGGTTTTGCTGGTAATGGTGCAAAAAAAAACAGAATGTAATGAAGTTGTACTTCAATATATTTTTTCCTGTTCCTTTCCAGAGGATAGTGCTTTGTCCAGCAACAGCTTGGGAACCATCAGGAGCAGCAGCAGCAGCAGTGAATGCCTAATTAGAGTCCCGGGAGTCAGCAGTGAAGGCTCCTTGGAAAGCAATGAGGTGGATTTTCTTTTCTCTGCCTTCATCTTGGACAGTGCTTTCACTCTTGGGAGACTCTACTCCCATGGGAGCCTGTAGGACCAGGCTGGGTGAGGAAAGGCTCTTCCAGGGACTGGAAGACCAAGGAAGGGGAAGAGGTTGGAGGTTACTCACAGTTCACATGGGTCAAGGCAGCTCTGGGGCTGCAGTACAAAGGGCCTTTAGGCCCTCTGATCTGACATCTCTGCACAATCATCCTTTCCATTCTGTGGGTGGTTTTTTCTTTTCCAGGACTCTGACCACACCAACAGCCCCCCGAGTCGGAAACAAGCCAAGAGCTTTAAGGGCAAGACCCGCTACAGCAACAGTGACAGCCAGTGGAGCCAGTGCCTGGGGAAGGCTGGGGGCTGCTGCCAGCACCTGGTCCTTCCTGAGCCCCCAGCCTACACAGGGCCCCAGGTAACCACAGATTTGTCCTGCAGGCTCTGTCACTGTACCAGGTGTGGGAGGCTTTTCCAAGGTTACCAAAACACCTTGTATTCCAAACTTAAATGCTTGTGAAACAGCAATTTCTTTTAGAGGAGCTGTTTGCAGACATGTTCCTGTTGCTTGGAGGGGTTTCCTAGACCCCTCGGGCTTGTGAGTGGGCTATCAAACCTGGCAGTGGAGTGGGCTGAGGTAGCTGATTCTGTATCATTCTGCTCTGCACTTGTTAGAAGAGGCATGACTGCTGCAGAGACCAGTCGTGGTGTGTGGCTGTGGAGAAGGGCGGGGAGCCATGGGAAGTTGTGGTTGCTGCTGGAACCCAGAAAGGTGTTACAACAGCATGAGGAAGCAAATATTTATGAGTAGGAGGACTGATGGTGCTTTTGTTGAGAGGCTGTAAATAAGTTTGTTTTGTCTGGGCTACAGGACCTGGCAACATTCCTTGAGGAGATTGGGTGCCTGAAGTACCTGCAGGTGTTTGAGGAGCAAGACGTGGACCTCCGGATCTTCCTGACCCTCACAGAGAGTGACCTGAAGGAAATAGGCATCACGTGAGTGTCCGTCCTGTCCATCCCAGCTTCTCCCTACAAGCCATGTCCAGCCTGGTCAGGAAGGTTTAGCTGGGGAGTGCTGCTCTCTTCTGGCTGCCTCCCACGCAATGGACATCCCCATGTCCTCGGCTGTAACACGCTCCTGCTTCTGGAGGTACCTTGGAGAGACCAGGACACTGCAGAGGTCCTCGTGGCGTCCTGCTGGGCTCAGGGCCGGGTGGTGCAGGGCTTGACCCGTGTTGGTTCCACCCCCCCAGGCTGTTTGGCCCCAAGAGGAAGATGACCTCGGCCATCGCGCGCTGGCACAGCAGCGCCCGCCCGCCCAGCGACGCGCTGGAGTTGGCCTACGCCGATCGACTGGAGGCAGAGATGCAGGAATTGGCCATCCAGCTGCACAAGGTGAGACTGCTGCCAGCTCCTCAGGGCCCTATGCCCTGCAGGAGAAGAGATCAGTGCTTTCGTTGTGTCTTCGATGGTTTTTCCTTCACCTCAAGCCACGACTTACAGTGGAGGTACTTGGTGTACAAACAGTACAAGTACAACTTACCACTCCTCATTCTTGGTGCTCCTTTGTGTCTGTTTTCCATCCAGCTGAGAACTATAGGAGCCAGGGGCAGGAATCAAATCCCTACTTGTTCCCAGCAGTGTCATGTTTATGGTGAAGTGATGCAGCCATCAGTGAACGAACTTGTATTGTTTTGGGAAATTTGGACTCATAAGTAACTTTGTAAACAGAGAGAAAGGGGGAATTGTAACTGTGGGGTTGGGCTTAGTGTGGAGAGAACCTGTACTCAGTGAACAAGCTTTATCCAGCTTCCTTTCCCACTGGAAAGGAACATTCTGGCTGCTTAAGGCATTAAAATAGCAGGGACTTAAGAGATGTTCAGTGCTCCCAGCCTGATCCCCAGTGTGCTCTGCTGCAGAGGTGTGAAGAGGTGCAGGTGATGAAAGGCCAGGTGTGCCAGGAGCAGAAGCTGCGTGCAGTGGCTGAGAGCTGTTTGATGGAGCGGGATGAGACCTGGAATACCATCCAGTGCCAGCTCAGAGAGGCTCAGGCCATCACCAAGGATGCTGGAGTCCTGCTGGATCAGATCAAGTAAGTCATTCCCAGGAAGTGACACTGAGACTGCTGGGAAATGGGATTTGGGGTCATATTGGCAGCCTTACAGGTGATGCTCAGGGTAAGGCAGGAGAGCTCACCTGGCACATGAACACATCTGGATCCTGCCTGCCTTTCCCTAGTGAAAAGCCACAGCCATGGGAGCACATGTGAAGTTTTGATCAGATGCATGAGCTGCAAGTGGCCTTTTTGGGGGTGCTGGGTGTTCCTGTTTCAACTAGAAGTAGCAAAAAGGCTGAGGCTGTGCCTACCCAGGGTAATACTTGGTGATCAGGACCTTTTTGAATACAAAAAGGAATTTTTAACCCATACCCTGCTAAAGGATGTGCAGTAACTCACAAGTGAAGAATACTTTTCTTGCAACTCTGTGACAGCTGGCAGAATAATCTGAATAACCTCCTGACAGTCTTTTTACTGCCTTTGTGGTGCTTTTCTCTGTGCCACAGTTGGACTCCTGTCATAGGCCTTGTTCTGTTCAGTGAAAACAATACGGAGATTCCTGAACGTGGCATAAACCCTGCTGCTTATGGATCCTAGCCCAAGGGAGTGGGGTCTGCTGGCTGCCAAGCCAGGGAGAGCTGAAGTTGGCTCCAGAAGCTTAGCAGAGCAATATTCCCACTGCAAGGGGCAGAGCCTGGCTTTTTCCCCTGACTGAGGAGCTGAGGCTGCTGTAGAAGGGCCCTGCCATGCTGTGAATGTGCACTGCTTGAATTGGTGGGATGGTGATGACAGCCTGAGATCCTGGGTGCCCCTCATGCTTGTCCTGAGGTTGTTCCCTTTGCCCATTAGAAACCTTGGATTGGGCCTGACTCTCCCACAGACCAACACAGCCCCTGGCTTGGGCTTCCTGCTGCTCACCCCAGCCCTTCCTTATCTTGTCCCCCCACAGCTCCTCTGTGCACGGGGCAGAGCTGGCTGTGGCTGCAGATGGGGAGCAGTGGCTGGGAGCTGAGCAGTGCCAGCACCCCAGGCGTGGGCTGAGGCACCACTTCCTCCTCCTGGGAAGCAGCAAGGAGCAGGCTGTACCCCAGGGCCTTAGAGGCGCTGCCCGGGCACCCCATGCAGGTACTGCAGGCTGTAGGAGTGTGCAGTGTCACTGCCAGCGTGTCCCTGGGTCCCGCTGATGGCTCTGGTGTGGTTTGGCAGGAGCTGCCAGGCAGAGCTGTCATCCCGGCTGGCCCCGGAGCGGGCGGGCGGTGGAGCGCCGGACACGCGGGAGCAGCGCGGCACCGGGGAGAGCCGGCGGCCCGGGGAGCGCCCAGGTGAGCGCCGGAGAGTCCCGGACAAACCCCTGCTGAAAGTCAGACAGCTGGGAATGGATGAGCAGCCACACTCTCAGAGTGAATGGAATTCTTGCTCAGGAGAAGCACTTAAAGCTCTCAGGGCATTTGGAGTGGAACTTGCAGAGTTTCTCAGTTAAGTTTTGGAGTCTGGCAGGCGTTTGTGGCTAAAAATGCAGAGCTGTAGCACAGGCCCCAGTGACAGCTCTGCTTCAGGGACCTGTGCCTGCAACTGGAGTTTGTTGCCACCCTGTACACTGGAGTAGGGCCTGAAGCAGGAGGGTTGGTTGGTTCCCTAACCCAGTTTGAGGATTTTGCTGTTGGATCCATGGGACAAACCTCTGTGGCTGAGCAGGCCTGACCCAGCTGCTCCTTATCCCTAGGAGTTGGTCAATGATCCCTGGAAGGGCTCAAGGCCAGATTGATAGGAACTTGGAGCAACCTGGTCTAGTGAAAGATGTCCCTATCCATGGCAGGGGATGGGCTTTAAGGTCCCTTCCAACCTAAGCCATTCCATGATTCTGAGACTCTGTGATCTTGCTGCCTGTGATATGTTCCTAGTGACCTGTTCTTTGCTGCCTGTGTCTTAGAAGTGAGACAAGCAGAGATCCTGTTGATTTGTGTCCACTTCACTTAATCCCTTTAAGATTCTCTTAATAAACAATGCAGCCAGTCTAAAAATGTAAATTCCTAAGTGGTAAAATTGCCAGAAAACTCCTCAGTTTGGCACAGGTGGCTCCAGCTCTGTTCCTGTGTGATTCAGAAGCCCTAACTGGAATCCCTTTGGCTGGGGATGCTTCCCAGCAATGCCAGTGCCTTGTGTGCTCTGTCCCAGAGAGCTGCTGATAGATTAACTGTGTCCCTGTCCTTGCAGTGCTGGAAGGGTGGCCACCTTCCCTGAAGTCCCTGAGCTTGCCTGAGCTGTCAGCTGTGCTGGAGGACTGTGTGGGAGAGATGGGTAAGGTGGGAAGGACTCTTGTGCTGGGGGAGGCATGGCTGGGTGGGCTTTGGTGGTTTGGAGACCCCACAGTCCCTGCTCACTCAGGGAAAGTCTCCAGGCTCTGGAGTTGGTGCTGTTCTTGCTGCAGCTCTCGGGCTCTGCATCATCCCCTGGTGACAGGTCCAGGCTGACAGGTGGGGGGCGGTCCCTGCATCTCCTGCTCAGTGGTGAGAGCTGCTGGGGAAGTGGTTCTCTAATCCTGTGTCCTGTTCTGGTGACGGGAAATTGTCCCAGCAACTTGCAGACAGTAGAGACACCCCTGTTCTCAGAGCAGGGAAGGCAGCACAGCAGTGGCTGCTTCCTGGCCCCTTCCTAATGCTGCTTTTTCCCTTTGGTTTGTCCTCAGGAAAAGCTCTGCAGACTGTGACTCAAAACCTCCAAAAGCTCCAAGCTCTGGGGCAGAGCGAGCAGAGCTGGCCAAAGCCATAACCAAGCCAGGAAGGTGAGTGGGAACAACTGCCCTGCCCACTCCCAGGCTGTGGCACTGAGGGGACACCATCCCTCACTGCCACATGCCCAGAGCTCACTCAGAGCCCACACACCAGGGCTGGGCTCTCACTCATCCTTGTGTGCCTTCTGCTTGGTTCTCCCTTTGGAGAATCTGTAGCCCCCTTGTCCCTTTGTCCCAGCAGAGGGTGACTGTCCCCTTTCTCCTGGTGGCTGCAGGAATACTGACGTCGGGTGACTGTTCCACCCGGAAGCTGAGTGTGCCTGGGAAAGGGAGCACGGGGCCGTGCCAGCAGCGCCGCGGCTCTGCCGAGGGCCACGGCAGCTGACAGGGCACCGAGGAGGCCGTGGCCACCAGAGAACACAGCTGGGAGGATGAGGGACAGCAGAGGACAGCAACCAGCTGCTCTTTGGGCCTGACTCAAGGCTCCCAGCATCTTTGTTTGAAAGGTTTAGGTTTGGAGGAGAAGCTCCAAGCCTAGAAGTTGTGTCTGCCTTAAGCTTCCTGCAGCCCTTGTTGTTCAGGTCTGAGTGGTGGCAGAAAGGTGACAGTTGCACACAGCAATCAATTCATTCTACTTTCGTGCATCCCAAGCTCCCTACGGCCTCTGAAACATGTCCCTGGCTCCTCCTGTGCCATGGGGATTGGCCCAGAGAATGGATCTGAGGTCATAAAAAAGGCAGTTTGTTGTGGAGGGGTGAAGGGAATGGAGTTTGTGATGTTTGGCTCTTTGAGCTGCAGTGAAGCTCAAACTGCAGCCCTGTTCCTAGTTGGAATGTCTGCTCTACTGCCACTCGAGATGTGGGCTTCAAAGCCCGTTCCTCCAACCAGCCCACTCTGGTTCACTTTGGGTTCTTGCTGTCCTCAGGAGCGGGTGTGAGCAGGTTGGTGGTTTAGGAATGGCATTCACTGAAACACTCCCAACTCACCCGCTCCCTCTCCTCAACTCCTCTCCCCTGGGGTGGGATGGAGAGGAAAACTGGAGGCACAAAAGGAGATCACTGGTAGAAATAAAAGCACTTTACTGGAAACAGCAGTGAGATAAGGAACAGCTCTAGCAACAACAGTAATAACAAACATGTACTGGAGAGGTCCTGGTCCTGCAGAAATGAACCCTGCCCTGGCCAGAACCAGGACATTACTGTTATTCCATTCCCCAAGAACTTGGCGTTGTGGTCAGTGCTCTAGGGCAGAGGTCATTGGCCTGGTGTGCCAGGGCCAAGATCCCAGCAAGGCAGGGATCCCCTGGAAGGACCGGAGAGAGAGAAGGAAGAGCTGGGACTGTTGAGCTTCTCATGCCTCTGGCAAGCGGGGGAGTGCCAAGGCAGCAGAGCAGGAAGAGGGATAGCTCTGTGCCCCATGGGATGTGGGCAAAGGAACCACAGCCCAGACAGAGCTGTGGCTTTACCTCACTACTGCCTGCCTTTGATGTGCAGGCTTTAGTGCTGGGAAAGAGCTCTCCAGCATTTGTGGGTGGGCATTGCCAAGGACAGGCAGTGCAGGAAGAGGCTGCCCTGCCCCTAGGAGTGGGTGAGGGTGCCAGGGACCTTGGTGTAGAGTGGTTTCCAGTAACTGTTCCCATTTACTCCTGAATCCTGTAAGGGGGAAAAACACAACAATCAAAATCTGAAGTGATTTTTCAAAATTTGAAGTGAGTGGTGATGTTGCTGAATCATGGTAAGTCCCTTTGAGACGAGGATGGAACTGTGTGTTCCTTCTGGTATTTGGACTTTGGGCACACATCCCAAATATAAAAACCCATCCAGCTCCATCTTTTCAGCTGGTCATCCCTTCTGAGTCCCTTCAGGCAGGGGTGACAGCTGGTCTGCCTGCAGTGTCTGTGCTTCCTGCCCCAGGCAGGTATGGCCCTCTCAGCTGTGCCTGGCATTGTCCCTCACTCTGGGTGCTGCTTCCTGCCCGTGCTTACCTCCCACCCTCAGCACAGGGCACTGTTTTTTCATCTTGAGCAAATGCCATGGAGCATGTGGGCACCCAGTGCCAGCTGCAGGAGCTTCACCCTGAAGAGTTTGGATGAGGCAGAGGGAATTCTCCTTGGGCAGCACCCCTGGAAACTCCTCAGAGGGCTGAGGCTGTGCTGGGTCACAGAGTGTTTTGGGCTTTTTCCCTCATTCCCTGTCACTGGGGAGTCCCAAGGTCTCTCCCTAGCCCTGGTGGTGCCTCTGGCTGCAGTAACAGGGGTTGTTAGTGCTGTTTCCTTTGAAGTTAAGGCAAACCCCCCAGAAAACTCCTAAGGGCAAAGCCCTGGCTCAGCAGTGCCCTCAGAACGGGGGCTGTGCAGAATAATGGCTGGAAGGAGATTACAGGGATTTGGGGCTTGCTTTGCTAAGTCTGAGGCTGGAATCAAGGGGGTTTGGGGGATTAACAGGATCTATCCAATACACTAGAGTGCCTGGGAAAAGGGGGGAGAGGTGGCAGTGTGTGTGTGAAGGAAAAAGGCCCCAAACAGGTGCTGCAGGTGTAAAGGCTTCAAGGTTGTGAGAGCACCCAAGGGGCCAGCAGGGACGGGATCTTCAACAACAGAGTATCCCTGAGGAGGCAATTCCTTAACTGCAGGATGTGAAGCAGCATTCCTTGCAGCTAGGGTGACTGTGCAGGCAGCAGGAGTCTGGTGCTACCCTAAGGTGAGCTGTCTGACGAAAAATAGCATTTGCTGATTTGGATGAATGAATAAAACCTGAGAAGCCTGTGTGTGGTGTGTGGGTATCTCTGGAGGGAGCTGGGGCATCGTGAATAAGTTCCCTCTTTATTATTGCAGGAATGCACACAGGGTTTTCCAGCCTACTCTGCCAGGAGGCTGCAGGCTCAGGGTCTTGGGACTGCCTGAGCCCGGAGATCCCAGCACTGCCTTGGGTGGGTGATGTGGGAATCCAGTGGGAGCTGCTGGAGCCAGGCTCAGAGAACTGGCTCCTCTGTTCACCTGGAGAGGAGAAGGTTCCAGGGAGAGCTCGGAGCCCCTTCCAGGGCCTGGAGGGGCTCCAGGAGAGTTGCAGAGGGACTGGGGACAAGGGATGGAATGACAGGATACAGGGCATGGCTCCCACTGCCAGAGGGCAGGGATGGATGGGATAGTGGGAAGGAATTGTTCCCTAGGGAACAATTGAGGAGGGTGGGCAGGCCCTGGCACAGGGTGCCCAGAGCAGCTGTGACTGCCTCTGGATCCCTGGCAGTGCCCAAGGCCAGGTTGGACCGGGCTTGGAGCAGCCTGGGACAGTGGAAGGTGTCCCTGCCATGGCAGGGATGGGATGAA
The DNA here is from genome assembly GCA_003676055.1 of Chloebia gouldiae. Taxonomy (NCBI): domain Eukaryota; kingdom Metazoa; phylum Chordata; class Aves; order Passeriformes; family Passeridae; genus Chloebia; species Chloebia gouldiae. Next base: position 399,275 of record QUSF01000144.1, read on the forward strand.
ATGGGCTTTAAGGTTCTTTCCCCCTCAGTCCACTCTGAAATTCAGCTGTCTGTGCCCACCAGCCCTTTCCCTCCCCTGGAGCAGACATAAGCAGCAGGCTCTGCTTGTTGAAAAATAAATATTTATTTACATGTGAAAAGAGAGTTAATGTGTAAATTGGTCTCATGGGGGTTCCATCGATCCAGGACCATTCCTGTGTGATTCCAGGCTGGTGCAGCCTCTTTGCTTTGTGCGTTGGAGGCAGCTCCTCCCTGAGGCACTGGGAAAGGCTCCCCCAGCCTGTCAGGGAAGGGGCAGGGCCTGGAGAACCTCCTGCATCCATGGGCATCTCCTGGAGCGCCCCAGCTGCTTCCTCCTGCCTGGAGGAACTCGTGCATTGCAAAGGAAGGAAGGTGGTGGGAACAAGCTCTGGCAATGTGTCCGTGCTGCTCTTGGGGCCAGAGCGAGGGGCTGGGACCGGGGCTGTCTCCAGCTGCTCTGAGCTCCTCTGGGAGAGCACAGACCAGAACAGGAGCAGCCCTGCTCAAACCACACCACCTCAGCTGCTTCCCTTGCTCCTGGGCTTCCCGGGATCCACAGGCTGCTTGACGTGGGCAGGGATGATGCTTTGGGACCCCACTGGAAAGCAAACTCAGGGGATTTTTGCCTTTGGCCAGCAAAATGGTTCCTGAGCTCCTGCCGGGCTGGAAATCCAGCTTTCCCTCCAGAAAGCAGGGGGAGGCTGGGCTCTGCCCCAGTGAGTTGCTGCTCTCAAATCCTTCACTCCCAAGCGGTTTTGAGGCTCCATCCTTGGCTCTGCCCGTGGCAGGGGGAACCAGGGGTCTGTGCAGCTGGAGAGCAGCGAGGAGGGGATGGGAGCTGCTGTTCTGTGTTGGTGATGAGGGTGGGGGGAGGAGCAGCCCCTCGCTGTGCAGAGCTTTACACGGTGCCTGTGGCTGTCTGGGAGCTCTCAGGGTGCTGGTGAGATGCTCCTGGGCTGGGGCACATGGAGGACGGGGAGGCCCTGGCTGCAGTGTGGCCAAGGGTGCAGGGTGTGGGCAGCGTCTCCCATTGCCACTGCTGAGGATCAGGCTGCCCCCAGCTGCTGAAATCCCAGAGGTGGGTGTGGGTGTCCCAGGAGTTCCCTGTGTGCTGGGGTCCTGGGGGAGGCTGCCAGGTTCTGCTGGTGCTCCGGCAGTGGGAAAAGCAGCAGGGCTGCCCACACAGCGATGCCTGGCAAGAGCCAGGGGTGCCACCCCCTCTCAGGTCACAGCAGGGATGTCCCTTCCAGCAGCTCCGGTGTGGCACAGCCAGACACCCATCCCAGCCTGGCCATCCCGGGCGGGCACTGCCCAGCACGGCTTCCTGCAGCCTCTTGCCCTCCAGCCAGGCCCTGTGGCCATTGTGGCCAGCAGCCCCTCTGCCCTGGCTGGTCACCACCTCACTGGGCACAGCAGAGCACCGGGTGGTCGAGCTTCCAGAGCTGCCACTTCTTCTTCATCTCAGACTTCACCTGCCATGGAGGGGAGGGAGCAGGGGCTTATCCGTGGCTGTACCCTCCCTGCAGGCACAGGATGGGGTGGGGAAGCCGGGCAGGAGGTGCCATGGCAGGGACAAGGACAGGGCAGGGACATTACCTCCTTGTTGGCAAAGCAGTACAGCACAGCCACCAGGAAGCCCTGCAGGGAGAGCCAGCAGTGAGCCCACCCCCCATCCCTCTCCTGGGGCTGGGATGGGCTTAGGCTCCCCCCAGACCACTCCTGGGTGCCTTTAGGGCTGGGGTCCCCATGGCACCGCTGCTCAGAGCACAGGAGGCGGCTGGAAGGGTGGCAGAGATGGTGCCGCCCTTCCCATGGAAGCAGCACAGGGAGAGCAAGCTCAGAGAGGGACCCCCAGATCTCTGCTCCGTGGTGTGCTCAGAGCAAGGATTTGTTTAATTCCCACCTCACCTGGAAGGAGTTGAGGAAGAGGGTGAAGAACACCTTGACGTAGCGCAGGATGCCCGTGGTTTGCTCGTCCGTGGCGAAGATGAAAACGACCTCGTGGATCCCGAATAGGGGGATGAGGGTCAGAGTGGCTTTGGCCAGCCTGGGGGACAGTAAGGGGACAGTAAAACTCCCAGTTAATCCCAGGGTGGACGTTTAAGGATGTGTAAGGTAGAGGAGAGGCGTGAGGAGGGGTAGGGGGTGTGGAGGTGGTGTTATCCCATTAGCCCAGACCGTCCCTGCCCTGCTCCCAGCCCACCTCAGCTTGTAGTCAGCGTAGCCCTTCTGGTTGGCCCGGAGCTTGGCCAGGATCACCTTGAGGATCCGCATGAAGATGAGCAGGTTGATCTGGGAGGGAGAGACAGGGCAGGGGCACACAGAGCCCAGCACCCCCACCCTGGCTGTGACACTCACTCAGCAGGAGATGGCACCCCCTGTGCTGCCGAGGCTGCTGCTGCCCTTCCTCCCCTCCTGCCATCCCAAAATCCCAGCTACAAAGCAGCAGGAGCCACTCCCAGCTCTTTTCTCTGGGGTTCATCGCCCCAGCTTCCTTCATGAACCCCCAGAACCAGGGGTCAGCAAACTGCTGAACCCGCTGTGCATTTGGCTGGTCCTTGCAGGCCAACTCTCCCTTCTGGCCTCTCCTGGAAGGTCCCCTGGGGATCACAGCCCTGCCCAGAGGTGGGTGCCAGGGGCTGAGCTGCTGCTGTCCAACCAGCCCTGGGGCCGGCAGCTGTTCCCTACCAGGGAGGCGAGCAGGATGGGGATGCGGATGATCCACCAGTAAGCCATGTTCTCGTTCAGCGCCCAGCACCTGCCAGGGAGGCACGAGACGGCACCATCACCCTGGGCTGGGGGCAGCATGATCCAAGAGCTTTCCAGCCCCAGCAGGCGGCTCAGGGACCCTCAGCAGCCTCTGAGCATCCCAGCAGGACCCCCCTCCATCCATCCATCCATCCCCCATCCATCCATCCATCCATCCATCCCCCATCCATCCATCCCCCATCCATCCATCCATCCATCCATCCATCCATCCATTCATCCCTCCCTCCATCCATCCCCACTCACTCCGCGTTCTCCTTCAGGTACTTGGCGGCCATCCAGGGCACCACGAACACCACGGGGGTCCCTGCAAGTCACACAGCAAACCCTGTAAAACCAAGCACCCTCCTGAGCTGAGAACCCACCCCTGTGCTGGGGGGACTCCCAGGGTGGCAGAGCCCCCACCCCACACCCTGCTGGTATGGTGGGGACCGCGGTGCCCCCGACACCGGGCACTGTCCCCGTCCCCGTGGCTCCTACCCCAGCCCAGGTAGAGGTAGAGCCTGTAGTAATTCTTCTCGGAGAACACGGCCCCGATGAGCAGCTTGTAGAGGTAGACGGCTTCCACCAGGAACCAGTAGTGGTTGGCCAGGATGCAGTACTGCATCAGCACCTGCGCCGCGCGGCACCCCAGCGCTGCCTGCCACGGGAGAGCCGCCGTGGGGCTGGCTGTGCCCACGGGGCACCCCACAGCTCACCACAGGCACCCCCAGAGCTCCTGCACTGGGGGTATGGTGCTGCACAGGCACCCCAAGAACCCTGAGAGCTGCCCCATGGGGCCACAGTGCCCTGAGAGCTCACCCAGAGGCTGCACGAGGCACCCCCAGCGCTCACCCATCAGGGGCATGGCTGGCACCAAGGGCTCATCCCTCAGGTGCCACACAGGCCGGGAGCTCACCCAGCAGGTGCACAGGTATCCCAAGAGTTCACCCACTGGGTCATGGGCAGCACAGGCACCCCAAAAGTGTGTCCACCGGGTGGATGGGCACCCCGGGACCACACACAGGTACCCCAAGGCCTCATCCATCAGGTGCATGGGCAGCACTGGCACCCCCAGAGCTCACCCAGCGGGTGTCTGGGGCTGCGTGGGCACCAACCCCCCTGGGCAAGGTCCCCACACTGCCACCAGCCCAGCGCTTGCCTCGTGGCTCAGCAGAGCCTCCCAGTCAGCCACCTGCACCAGCTGCACGCCCCAGCGCCGCTCCAGCAGCGCGTCCTTCACCATCACCGAGGTGGCCCGCAGCCCGAAGGAGGCGAACAGGTTGGCGTGGATGTAATTCCTGGTGCAGCGCAGGTTCCTGCAGGAGCCGGGTCAGGCAGGGCCGGCAGGGCGGGGAGGGAGCAGGGGCAGGGCCGTGTCCTACCTGCAGGCGGTGAGGACGAGCAGGGCGGAGATGAGGGTGAGCAGCGACAGCGAGTACCCCACGGTGTAGAGCACCTTGAAGCTCACCATGAGCCGGCGGGCGCCTTCCTGCAGGTGAGCACAGCGCCAGGGAGCCCAGGTGGGTGCGTGTCCACCCCCGGCCAGGCTGCCCTGGCCATCCCTGGGTCCCAGCCAGGGTCCCACCTCCTCAGCAGTGACCTCCGGCTCATCCTCGCACTGGGAGTAGTCCCTCCAGGGCTGGCTGCCGTTCACTGTCACCCACTGGCCGTCGGTGCCACACCTGCGGCTCACCAGCCCGTGCTTCACTGCGGACACCAAGCACCGGCACAGTCCCCCAGCCTCCCCCGAGCCCCTCTCCCGGGATGATGGGTCTGACCCTGCTCAGTGCCCTGGCCCAGGGCAGGCACGGGCAGGGCACGAGCTGGCTCTGCTCTGCTCTGAGCCCCAGGTGCCCCTTACCCCTGGTCTGCTCACGGGTCCCTCTGCCCCTGTCAGGGGAAGGGAGGGCAACCCCGAGAGCCTCTACATCCCCGAAGTGGCTCAGCCATGGCTTCCAGCTCCGGGATGGCAGGAGGGCATCCTCACCTTTCTCAAACCAGGGCAGGTAGAAGGGGCAGGAGACATTGACGGCGGTGCCGGGGCTCCCGTCGGGCCAGCAGGCGTACATGTCAAATGTCCTGTTACAGAACAGCCCTTCCAGGGACAGGGACAGGGAAAGCCAATGCTCAGATGCTGGTGGCACAGACACATTTAAACCCTGCTATCCCAGCACCTCTGAGGGGGCTGATGCCACCCTGAAATGGGCCCGTGTGCCCCACACCAGCCTCAGCCCCTCAGGACATCCCAGCCTGGGTATCCCATCTGAGATGTGGAGGTCCTCGTCAGCCCCTTGGCTCCCCCTCCGTGGGTGACCAGAGCAGAGGATGCTGGAGAGGGATAAACCCCCGCCCTGGCTCTGTGTGCCCCTGAGCTGGGCACAGCCGGGTACCTGCTGGGTAGGGCTCGCTCGCCATCCTCCTCAGGCACTCGTCACGGTACCGCAGCCACTCCTCGAAGGTCTTCTCCAGCACCTTGGCCCTGCCGTGCTGCAAGCCCAGAGCCGGGTCAGAGCCTCCAGCCTCAGCGCCTTGACTGCCCCCTCGAGCTGCTGCCACAGCCTGGGGCTGGGCAGGAGCCCAGCACGGAGCCGGGATGGAGCCGCCTCGCAGAGCCCGGCAGTGCCAACCCCGCTGTGCCCCGGCCCCAGCCCGGCCCTCACCGGCACGGAGGAGAGCAGGCACAGCCAGGCAAGTTGGACAAGGCTCCGCAGGGATCCAGCGCCAAGCATGTCCCTCATGGCCGCTCCCAGCCTGACCAGTGCTCCCAGTGCCGGGCTGCGTCTCAAACTGGGTCGGGGACCCCGATCCTGGGGAGAGGTGGAGGAATGCGGACGGCTCGGCTCTGCCAGCCACCCGCAGCCGGTGGAGGCAGAGATGTGCTTCCCAAGGCAGCAGGGGAGAAGGTCCTGGGCATGTCCTGGGCTGCCACAGCCCCGGGTCACTTCCCTGATGGAGCCAAAACCTCGGGGAGCACCAGGCAGAGCAGCCAGGGTGTAAATGGATCTCACGTCTTGGATGAGCCTGCTCAGCTTCCACCCACCGCTGCCAGCCCCGAGGGGAGCAAACGCCACCGTGACAGCCGTGACAGCCCCAGTGCCACCGCTGCCACCCAGCAGGTGCCTGGCACCCCTGGGTGACCCGGGAAGGGGCTGGAGGGACAAGAGGCAGCGAGATGTCTCTGGGGTGCCCTGGGCCCCCAGCCAGGCTGGGACCCCCGTACCCGCTGTGCCCCATCACGTCCCGCCCCGGTCCTGCTGGCCGAGACCCCTCCCAGCCCGGCCGGGGGCGGGGGGGAGGAGCAGCTCAGCCACCCCCGGGACTCCCCGGTCCTCCCGGGGCTCCCCATCGCTCCGGGCTGGACGACCCCAGCCCGGCCCCCTCCTCCAGCACGGACCTCTCGGTTCGTCCCCCACGAGGGTCCCCAGCCGGTGCCGCTCGGTGCCTGCGGGGTCCCGGGGCTCCGCCGCTTCCTCCGCCCGCTTACCCGGCTCCGCGGGACCGGCAGTCCTGATGTCCCGCTGTTCCCGCTGTTCCTGGCAGCCCCGGCAGTGCCGGTGTTTCTGGCAGTCCCCGTTGTTCCCGGTGTTCCCGGTGATCCCGGTGTCGCGGGCAGCCCCGGCTCCGCGAGGTGAACGCGGCGGTGACCGAGCGGCGTCTGCGGCGGAGCCGCCTCCTGCCAGCGCCGTGCCCCGACGGGAGGGGGCTTTTGGGGGGGCTTAGGGGGGAGTTCGGGGGCGGCACAGCCGCCGGGGGCTCCGGATGCCCGGTGGGACTCGGGGTCCCGCCGCCGCTGCCCCCACGCCCGCGGAGCCCCCCGGGAATCACACAGGGATGGGGGTCCAGCCCAGCCCTGCCGGGGGTCCCTGACTGAGTCACACGGGGATGGGGGTCCTGGTCCAGCCCCTTCGGGAGTCCCTGGTGGAATCACACAGGGACAGGGACGAGGGTCCAGGTCAAGCTCCCCTGAGGGTCCCCAGCTGCATCACATGGGGACAGGGATGGGGGTCCAGCCCTCAAATGGTGGGTCACAGGGACTGGATCAAGGATCCAGACCCTTCAGTCTCCCCCAGAGCCCCTGTCCCTCCATCACACAGCCCCAGGGAAAGTCCTTCACCTCCCAGGCTCGGTGTCCCTCTGGCTGTCCCCTGGGCTGGGTGCTGCCAGGTGCTGGCATGGTGACAGCCCCTGTGCAGGCAGGGTGGGCTGTGGGGGCCACCCTCCCCTTGGGGACAGTACTGTGACATCCATGGGTCCCTTCATCCAGCCAGGGGAACTCCAAGGGAAGGGACAAGCCATGGGACAAGCCCGGTGGCCGTGGGCATGCTGCCCCCCCAGCACACGTGCTGGCAGTGGGGAGGGAGGGGTCTGTGCTGGGGCAGGGCAGGGGAAGGTGTTTTTGTCATGAGTGGAGTGGGGGGGATCCCCGAGGTCCCCAAATCACCAGCAGTGCAGCCCTCCCAGGCTCCACGTCCCTCCCAGGGCAGCTGTGCCTCCCTCCTGCTGCAATGCTGCTGCCAAGCCTGCCCTGCAGCAGGGGGGGGTTCATCCCTAAACCCGGCTGAATGCACCAGAAAACACATTTGTTTTGCAAAAATAGGATGTTTGCCTCGAAGCTGCAGCAGTGGGCTGGGAGCAGACACGGGAGTCAGAGGGATGAGGAGTCACAGCTGCAGCTCCAGTGATGCGAGCGGTGTCTGGTTACTCCAAGTGACAAATAACACAGTGCTGGAGCAGCCCAGGGTAAGGATTTGCTGTTTGGGGGTGAAATGAGCCCTCAGGTGCCTCCCCCAGCATGAGCCAACACCAAGGTGTTTGCTCATTAACAGATTATGAACTTTGGACAAGAGCCTGGAGGGACAGGACACAGGGCATGGCTTCCCATTGCCAGAGGGCAGGGAGGGATGGGATATTGGGAAGGAATTGTTCCCTAGGGGGGTGGGCAGGCCCTGGCACAGGGTGCCCAGAGCAGCTGTGGCTGCCCCTGGATCTCTGGCAGTGCCCAAGGCCAGGTTGGATAGGGCTTGGAGCAGCCTGGGACAGTGGAAGGTGTCCCCATGGCAGGGGTGGGACTGGATGAACTTTAAGGTCCCTTCAGCCCAAACCATTCTGGGATTCCACGATAACACAGCCCTGGGGCACCCATGGAGGATGATTCCAGCCACATCCCCCTTCCCAGACTGCACACCTGCACCCACAGATGTCCCTGTGGGAACCCACCTAAAGGCAGCAGGAGCATGGGGTGGGCTCATCCCACAGGATGCTGGATTTGGGAGTGAGCCCAGGGCACTGGATGCCATTGCCCAGACAGGAATCACAAAACTCCAGATGCTACTGTCCTGTGTGGTCCATCTGGATGGGACTGTCCCTTAATTCATGTCCCTTGAATGGGGACATGAGGAACGAGCTGTTCCTCTCCATATGGATGCATTTCAGGTGGGTCTCCATAGCGACTGCAGCACTCCAGGCTCTGCCAGGGCCAGATCCCGATCCATGGGGTGCTCAGAGCCAGCTGGAGCCACGGGAAGAGGGGCTGGGACAGCATCCCACTCCCAACAGCTGCTGTCCTGCCAGGGTGGGCTTGGGACACAGCTGTCACTGAGGACACACGACTGGTAAACTGAATTTATTTATTAAAGATGATGTTCACCATCAGAGCTGGGAAAATTGTCCTGGAGTGGTCTCAGGCATTGAAGCTGTTGGTGCTTCTTGGGTAGCCTGAGAGGTGCAGGGGTGCTCAGGGAGAGTAGAGCATCCTCCAGGGTCCTGCATGGGAAAATCATGGAATTGTTTAGGTTGGAAAAGCCCTCTGAGATCATCGAGTCCAATGAGGCAGCACTGCCAGGTCCACCATTGACCCACGTCCCTAAAACACCACATCTACAAGTTTTTGGAACACTTCCAGGGATGGTGACTCCACCACTGCTCTCAGCAGCTTGCTCCAGGGCCTGATCACTCTTTCAATGAAGAAATTCTCACAATATCCAACCTAAACCTCCTCTGGTGCAACTGGAGGCCATTTCCTCTGGTCCTGTCCCTGTTCCCTGTGAGAAAAGCCAGGGTCACGAAGGGATAAACACCCAGCCAGAGACACCCCCCCCCCAGGGCTAAATCTCTTCCCCGAGCACTGTTACCAGCAGCAACACCTCCTGAAGGCAACTTTCACTTTATCTATCCATTATTGATGGGGGAATTCATCCGTGTGCATTATTGCAGGATCTGCTAATCAAGGTGCTTTGCTCCGCATTCAGAAGCAATTCGCAGAACAGAAGCACTCATCAACACATCCCGACTCCCAATTATGCAGCAAACTTCCCAGAAAAGGCCGTGGGAGCGTTACCAGGTAGACAAATCCATCAGCCCGTGAGTGGCCAGGAAGCAGCGTGGGGAGGGACACGGCTCCCTGCGGCTGAGCCATCTCCAGCGCTGCCCTGGGGCAGCTCTTGGGGTTTTGGTCAGCGTTTGCAGAATGGCAGTATCTATTTCCATCCCATTTCCACCCTATTTCCAGCTTGTTTCCATCCCGCGGCGATGACCCCACTCCATCACACAGCAACGCTCACTCCCGGCCGGTGTTCCAGCATTCCCGACTGTGATAAACGAGCGTTCCCAGCACAGAAAGGCGCTTCTGGATTTGGCACTCGCTCAGAGCCTGTCCCTGCAGCGAGCCCGCAGGCGCAGGCGATGCGATCCGGGATTCAAAGCTGACCAGGTCTCTTGGGTTTCCATGTGGATTCTTGTCTAAATCAAGCTGGAAGGTTTAAACGATAAGATCAAGACCTTCTCTGAAATTCAGCGCTATTCACATCCTGCCCCGGGGCCGGGCTCTTTGTCCCCGAGCTCTGCCGAAGGGCCTTGGCAGGCAGGGCAGCATCCACATTCCGAGGGTTGGGATAACCCCGGCACCGGGAATTCAAGGAGCAGATAACAGAATGCAGCTTTTATTTCCTCCCTGCCTGGTAGGACCCTGGTTGCAGCTTTTGCTGTTACCAACTCTGGGGCTACAGCACAAGGAAAACCTGGCTGGAGAGTCCAGGGGAGCCCAGGGAGATGCCCCAAGGGCTGGAGCCCCTCTGCTCTGGGGCCAGGCTGGGAGAGCTGGGGGTGCTCAACTGGAGAGGAGAAGGCTCCAGGGAGAGCTCAGAGCCCCTGCCAGGGCCTAAAGGGGCTCCAGGAGAGCTGGAGAGGGACTGGGGACAAGGGATGGAGGGACAGGACACAGGGAATGGCTCCCACTGCCAGAGGGCAGGGATGGATGGGATATTGGGAAGGAATTGTTCCCTGGCAGGGTGGGCAGGCCCTGGCACAGGGTGCCCAGAGCAGCTGTGGCTGCCCCTGCATCCCTGGCAATGTCCAAAGCCAGGTTGGACAGGGCTGGGAGCAACCTGGGACAGTGGAAGGTGTCCCTGCTGACCCCCTCCAGGTGAAAACACTGCTAATGTCATGTAGCTTAATCATCATTAATTTGGGCAGGGTCAGGGCTAACCCCAGGTGCAGTCACTAAGGGACATCTTCATCAGAACCTCCCAGCAGCTGCTCACGGCTCCTCGGGGTGGTGGCAGTGCTTTGCCACCTCATGGGGGTCCCCAGAAGTCCCGGGAGAAGCTGGAGGATCTCCTGTGGTATTTGCCAGAGCACGTTTGCAGTCACAACGAGGAGTAAGTGGCTCTGCCCCAGCGTGAGGGCTGAGCCCTTGCTCCCCCCAGCCCAGCGCCATCTCCACCCACCCTGTGGGGCAGAGGGGAGAGGCCGAGCAGCCCCTGTGGGCCTGGGCTGCCCCTCAGCTGCTCTGAGAACAGACGTGTTTTCCACACTTTAATAGCCTGTTCTGTCAAACCAAGGCATTAAGAAGTTGCTCCGATTTCTGGGTCTTTCCCAGCCTTCCAGCTGTCCCAAGTGCTGGATGTTCGCCACCTCCTGGGACTGTGAGGGATGAAAATGTATTTTCAGCCTGGACTGTACCTGGCACTGCTCTGTTGTGCTCAGCAAAGCATTCAAGTCACTCAGACGTGCCAGGTGAGAGATGTGCTCTGCATTTCCCTCTTGCCAGAAGGTCTGAGAGGGCTCCAGAAAAACTCCCCCCAAATTTGCCAATGCCTCAGATACAAAACCCGGCTTAGAGCTGGGAAGGGGAAGCCCTGAGCTGGAGGTTCTGTGCTGTCACAAGGCAGGATGCTCCGGGTGGGACTGGTGGATGCTGGAAGCCCAGCTACCACAGGACATGTCAGGATGTGTCTCCTCCAGCATGATTTGGCTGATTTGGGAATCACTGACAGCCCCCAGGCACAGTGCTGGATCACAACATGCTTGGTGGGAAAGTTCCCTCCCCCTCACTTTGGGCAAAGTGAAGTGAAAAAGCAACTTGCCCAATTCTTAGCAGTTCCTTGCCCGTGTTCCCACTGGAGCTTCCCAATCCTGCTGGAGCAGCTGGGTCTGAGGCTGGGCTGCACCCTGGGGTTGGTGCAGTGCCTGCTGCTCCTTCTGCTGTTCTCCTGTGCTTGCAGGGACGTGCTCCTCTGCTCAAACACAGCTCATGGGGGCCCAGGTGTCAATCACAGAATCATGGAATGGTTTGGGTGGGAAAGGACCTTAAAGCTCATCCAGTGCCACCCCTGCCATGGCAGGGACACCTTCCACTGTCCCAGGCTGCTCCAAGCCCCGTCCAGCCTGGCCTTGGGCACTGCCAGGGATCCAGGGGCAGCCACAGCTGCTCTGGGCACCTGTGCCAGGGCCTCTCCACCTTGGGCTCTTTCTGGCATCAGATTTCTGCACGTTTACAAAATCTTCACAAAAATGTGGGGGTTTGGGTTGTATCTAAATGTGTCAATAGACACCATGAGGTGGGCTGAAAAGCCTGATGGATTTTTGTGTCTGCCAGGGCTGGTTGTGTGTGATTTTCCTTCTAATAGGAAAAGGGCCCATTAATCAGTATAAATTCAAAGCTGTGTTGTTCCTGGTAATTGCTCCTTCCACACCCACCCCTGTTTCCTGCTGTCGCAGGGAAGCTCCAGGAGCAGCAGGATGGACCACACACCTCCTGCCTCAGCAGTTTCTGTCCTCCCCACAGAAGTGAGATGGTTTTAGCTTCATTTTGGGCTCCTGCTGGGCACAGCCAGCTCCAGGGACGTGGCACAACTTGCTCAGAGGGTACCACATAGGGATGGGCTGCTATCAAACACATTTACTGATGAGCTGCAGCACACATCACCCCAACTCCTGCTCTGCAGCCTCCCCATCCTGGAGACCAGCCCAAATAGGCTTTGGCTGAGCTTTTGAGGACTATTCCCTTCTCTCTTAGTTAATAAAACCTCAGGCTGGGTCCTGGGTTTGCTGGCAGTGTGATTTATTTTCTGGAGGTCAAGTCGAGAGAGATTTCTGGCTGAACATGTCAGCTCTGCTCATAAGGATGCCCAGACAACCTCATCAGGGGTATTTTTCTGATGTGATCACACATTTTCCAACAGCTTAACAACTGATGAAGGCACCCAGCCTCTAGAGAAAATCCATCTCCTGCCCAGGGAGCCCGAGATCCTCATCACCTAACTGAGGGGGATCATAATTCCTCAATCCCATAAGAACTGCAGTGCCACAGCGCTGGCATTGAGGTTGTTGTAAGGTCTCCCTCCACCAGGCAGAGGCAGATGACAAAGCTGAGGCACAGGGAGCTGTCACCCTGTTCTTCTGAGAGTTTTAAAGTTCTTCTAAAAGTTTTTTATGCCTTCTGACATTTACATATTTCTACTAGAACTTTCTCACACTGTTCACGTAAATAATAATTGTTTTGCACTCTTCTTTGTAAGTGGAGAGAATTGATAGACTGTTGGTTTAACCAGTGTAGTTGGAGGGGTGGCAATTTCACCCTCCAATCCAGTGTCACTTTTTAAATTCTATATATAGTGGAGTCAAAAAATGAAATTGCTCTTTTAGTTCTTTTCTTCCCTCTTTTGCATCTAGCATCCATGTGTGAGTTATTCCGTGTCACAGTGTGACAGGGAGCTGCTGGGAGTGAGGCTGGGTTCATCCAGAAGGAATTCCTTCCCCAGGGCTCAGTTTCACAGCTGAGAGGAGTTTTGCACTAAGAAAAGGAGGTTCCAGGGAGGGGGTTATTTCCAGGTCAGGAGTGGCCCTGCTGTCACTTCTCTCTCCCTGTCACTGTGCCTGGCTGCTCTGCCTGGGGTTCCTGCCAGGAGATGAAGCTGGATTCAGGGATCCCTTTGGCTTTGCTGGGAGCTGGGGTCCCACAGGGCTCAGCAGTGCCATCCCTCCCTGGGCACTGACCCCCAGTGCCTGCAGGTCGTGGTTTGCCCCATCTGCCAGCCCAGTGATCCCCCACTCTCTCTTGCTCACCATCCCCTGCCCAAAGCCCCTCCAGCGCTTCCCTCCCAACCTTTCCCTGTCACAATCCCATTTTCAGGAGTTTTGAACACAAACAAGCTCCTCTCACCTTTGAACTGAGCAACACTTAATTCTGCTGCCGAGATCACAGGTTTCTGCCAGCACAGGAACATAAAATTCCCAGACTGGCCCAGCCCAAGGTCTGTTTATCCAAGGCTCCAAATGCCCCTGAGAGCCCCCTCAGAAAAGGGGGAAAACCAGGCAAAGGCAGCACCTCCACAGGGAAGGAGTATTTGGGATAATCCTGGAAGAGCTCTCATTTCCATCCATTTGTGTCCCTAGTTTTGATGGCAGTGCCCAAATGCTGACTACACTAAATTATTTTGGATATAAATACCTAACTTTGTGGGGAAATCCTCTGGAATTCTACTCAAACCTAGACATTTTAATGCAGTGGATGTTGCCCTTGGGGACATGGGTTAGTGGTGGCCTTGGCAGTGCTGGGGAATGGTTGGATCCTGGGGGGCTTTTCCAACTTTAATGATTCTGTGGCTGCAATCAGTTAAATAAGGAGGCTGTGCCAAGTTTGGAGCCCCGGGATGAGGAGGCCCAGGAGGGTTCATTTCACCCTTTTGCTGAGCAGGGTTGTGTTTCCTCATGCATGGGCAGCATTTTTCTGGGTGATTCTTATCCAAAAGGGTAAAACTGGGTGACTGTGACAGTGGCCTTCCAAACCTGTCATTATTCGTCCTTGTCACCCTGGCTGGTTGCTCTTGGTGCCTTTCCCTCCAGGTTGTCCAAAAGCCATAATGTTGGTGGAAAACACACCAAAGCATCTCATGATCATTATGGTTCTCTTCCAAGTCGGGATATTTGATGAGAAAAGAAGGATTTTTTGGATCCCCTGTGCCTTGTGGTGAGGATGAGCTGGACTTGCAGCTCCCAGGCTCACTGGGAGGGCTGGGCTGGCTTTAAATCAAGCTGTGCTGTTGCCATCTGAAATTGGACCCCCAGGAATTAGGCAGACTTTGAGAAATCAGCACTTGGTGCTGGCTTTGAGTGGGTCAAATGGCACTTTGCTTTGGAGGGACCTAATGGAGGGTGGGTGTATAATTTTGTTTTCGTTTAATTTTGGTTTCCACGGAATATAAAAAGCCAATCTCCTCTCCTGACCTGTCAGACACAGACAGAGATGGATCTGGAAATCTCCTTGCTCGGGGGTGTTTTTCCATCCTAAGCAGCTTCTCCTGCTCATCTGCTGAGCCACCAAAGGGCGGGTGTTGATTTATTACCCCTGGTGTTTGATCCATGGGCTTCAGCTTATCCTGGGCACCCAGCTCTCTTCTAATGCCAGCCCATTAACAGGAAGAGCTGCTCTGCACTGTAATTACAGGGAACGTGACATTCCTGCATATTTCCCTTCCCCAGACCTTTCCATTTCCCCAGGCTTCTCATCACAAAGAGCAGTTTGTTTCCCCCAGCGATTCCCTGGCCATTTTCCCTCCTCCTGGGAGGGGCTCTTTTCCCTTCCACACCTCTGGAGGAATGAGGTTAATGTTAAATAAAGTGGCAAGGAAGGAGTTTGCTCAGGAAACTCTTCAATGGCCAAGAAGCCTGAAAGCTGAGCCAGCCCCCAGCAGCAAACAGAAACATCAGATCCAGTGGATAAGGCAGCAGCCCAGGCATGAAAACAGAATTTAGGTGAAAATTAATGTCCCAGATGGGGCATTAATAAGGGAGGCTCTGATTGGAAGAGCAAAAATTGATGCCCAACTTGGAATCAAAAGCCAAAAGTGGATGCAAAAAGCTGAGCATGAAGGATCTGTACAATTCCATGAACCAGCCAAACGAAAGCCCCATCACTTCCTGCCCTGCCTGATTTTTTTTTCTTCTTTTGCACCAGCCCTTCTCTGAGCAAACGACCTGGCAGATTCTCTTCCCAGTCTGTCAAGCAATTTGTAAAGCTAAAACCTTGTCTAACAGGTAGGCTGGGAAACAACCCAGCAGAAATGGGTTCTATGTTCTGCACCATCATGACCACACTCATTTAATTATTTTTTTCTGCAGTAGGTGAAAGGTGACTGAGAGTATACTGAAGTGTACAGCAGCTTCAGGAGGGTTTTCCTGGGATGCAAAAGAAGCTTGAACAATTTTTACCCATTTTCCCCCCAACAGGGCAGGCACAGATGAGTGCTTTCTGATTTTTGTGCTTGAAGCATCTGAAGAATGTCAGTTCATTTGATTTTTTTTTTATTTGTAATTTAAGAAACATTAGAGAAATTAGGTCAAAAATCACTTGTGTGCTCCTTGATCATGGTTTCAAGAGCCCATTTATGCCCCAGCCCAGACAAAAGCAGAGGGGCTCCAGCCCTTGGTGTTTATGACCTGGGGCAAAGCCAATGCTGTAAAATAACACCCTGACCCTTGGTGAGTGTGGTCCAGGTGAGCCTGATCCCAAGTAACTGCTTGGCCCATGGGAATCTCATGACCAGCAACTCCTCCAAAAGCCTTATTACTTGTTACTAGAGGGCAAAAAATTATTTAGGTCCATCTGCCAGGTAGGGTAATACAAAGATGTGAGGATATGACTTAGAAATAGGTGATAGATGTGTGCCAGGCTCTGCTAAAAAAGAACCCTCCAAAACCTCTGGGGAAAGAATGGTAGAACGTGAAGAATAAATATATATATATATTGCAAAAAAAAAAACCCCAAAATCCAAAACAAAAAAACAAACCAAAACCAACCAACCAAAAAAAAAAAACCCAAACCAAACCAAAACAAACCAAAACAAAACAAAAACACCTTCCCAAAAAAGCCAAAAGGAAAAAAAAACCTCAAATAGAAACACCCCTGTTGTAGTGTGTAAGTTTATTCGTTAAATGTTCTGTCATTTTATGGTAGTTCCAGTGTCCCCCCGAGTTATTCCAGGTTTTTCCCTGTTTTATGCCCATCTACCCAACTGTCCCTCAAAGAATCCCCTCCCTACCTTCCCAATTCTTCCCTGCCCATCAAGGCAGCCTGGCCCCTTTGTCCTGTCCATCAGCCCAAACCCGACCCTTTGTTCTAAAAGTTCCTGTCCCTCACCCTCAGCCCAATCCTCAGCCAGACCCTCTCTCCTCCCCTGGCCCTGATTTGTTTTAGTCAAATTTAGATTTGTTTTGTGTGTGCACCCCCTGTTTTGGGAAGTTTAAAAAACCCATGCACGGTGTGCTCAGGGCTCTTTTTGCTTGTGCTCCCTGCAGCATTTTTCTCCCAATGAATCTGCAGGACTTTGCAGCACAGAAGAGCCTCCTGTGCCTCCCTCACCCAGTCCTCACCGCTCCTCCAGGGGTCTCTGCTGCTGGGCTCGGAGGTTCTGGCTCGGGCAGGACCCCAGCCTGGCCACTTCCCCACTCTGCCACTGGCCCCGGGACATCTCAGAGCTTCCCAGGCTCTGGAGGACAGTGGCACACCCCCAACCACCCCTTCACCTGCAATGTGATGGCTGAAAGGGCCAACAGGGAAAGATGAGTTGACTGATTATATGTTGAGAACCTGATGGGGTCTGTACTCAAAAGCTGCAGACCCAACTGATGGCTTGCCCATTGCCACCAAAACCTGCACCAAAATTGCCAGTTTTCTTTCCTTTCCAAGAAAATGTCCACTTTTGTACTGATGAACAGAAGGAAAAAACCCAGTTCCTCAAGTGTGGGCTGAAGAATGGGGAGATGTTTCCATGGAGGTGAGTTCAAGTGCTAGGGAATAAGTAGAGCTGAGTTTTCCTTCAGGTGGGAATTGCTAGAAGTGGGAAGTGGGCAGGGAGAAAAGTTTATCCTTTGTGGATAAATGTCTGAGCACCTGCTAGAGAGGCTGCTCCTCTCTGGGTCCCTGCTCAGTTCAAAACTACACCCACCCCACCTCCAGCAGCACCTTCATGCTATATAAATATTAATTATATTTGCTTAGAGTCTCAGTGTAGTGTTTGCCTCAGCTGTGGAATTTATTTTACTGATTTTACAGCTTTGGCTTTCCCCCACGTATTTCATCATCACTCAGAGCAGAGCAGGGGAATGGTTCCTTTCCTTCCTTCTTTAATCCCCCTGAAGAAGTGGGGTTGCTGACACATTCTTGAACTGGTGAATTATTCAATGTTTGCTGTCTCATGGCTTTCTGGCATAAGAAACCCAGTCTCTAAAGACATCTCCTATTTTCTAATGTAACTATTTCATTTCATTATTTAGTCTTTCAGGATTTATTGCTCTTTCCTTGCTTTCCATTGCTTTTTCAATCATGTGCATGAGTATTGCTCACTACGGAGTCCACGTCCGTGTGTGTTCTAAGCTTGGGCAGTTTGAAGTGAAAAACTGTGAGCTGCTCTGCAAAATGTCCTCAGACATGCACAGATCAGCCTGACATGCAGATGATTTTCAGCTCAATCCACCCTGAGACAGAGATGATGCAGCGAGAAAGAGCTGTGGCTGCTCTGTCCAGTGCTAATGCAGAGATTTGTGGTCACAGCTGCCATTCCTTGGTCCATGGGACATCACCACTGTCAGCACAGGAACCCTCACGCTGCTCCTCCTTGGTGCATCAGCATGAAAACTGCTGTGGGTTATGTCTGTAGGGGCAAACTCGGGACATCAGCACTCTTTAAAGTTTATTACAAAGCTGCTGCCAGGATCAGTCACCAGCAGATGCAGCTGGGAGCTGAGAGGCTGCAAAAGCCCTGTTGGTTGGCCTCAGCTGTCTCCTGAAGCAACTTCTGCAGCCCAGCAATTCTGTGGGTCTGTCTGAGCACCCCAGGGATGCTCCTGCCCCTTCCCTGCTGTCCCAGTGGCCTGCAAGAGCCTCCTGGGGCCACCCAGACACCTCCTGGGCTTTTGGGGGTCCCCTGGCACAGTGCAGATGGGATCGAAGAAAAGCTTCTTTGGAAGACACAGACAAGACAATATTGCCCATGGTGTGAATTCCAACTGCCCTTAATACTCTTTAAATCCTGCTGGGACACTCAGGCTCGACTTTACTGCTGGTCTGCAGCCATGTGCAAAACCATCAATTAGACTGCCTATCATGATCCGGTTATAGCGGGGTGTCGTGATGGTTCATTAGCCGATCCCAAAGTGCAAAAGACAAACAGCAGGGGACTATCAGTTTAATCACAACAAAGGCACCTTTATTAGGGGCCAAAACAATAAATGCGATAGTGGGGCTAGAAAAGAAACAAAAAGGATAGAGAGAGAGAGAGAGAGAGAGAAGGGGGATGGGAATAGCTACCAACATAGACGAGGTCCTCACTGGTCCGGACGATGGGGATCCGCCTTGTTGTGTTGGGGAGAGTCTCCAAAGTCCTACCCAACCCAGGGGTCCAGTTATAGTCCACAGAGGGAAAAAGGGGGGAACATACAGAACAATGAGAATCATCCTGGCAGAAGACTGAATAGAGAAAAGATTATGGTGCTAGGAGCAAAGCATTTTTTCTACCATGTGCTCACCTACACAGTGGAGGTTCCACCTTTTAACCACCTTTAATCCTTTCGTCCCTCCCAAAGTTCTGTCCATTGACTCCTTCTTTGCTGTCCAGTGGTGGAGTTTACTT
>QUSF01000144.1:417960-472631 GCA_003676055.1 Chloebia gouldiae
TTATATAAACTGTAACTTTTTGGGAAGACTTTGGTGCACCCCCACAGACGACGGCAAATCCATGTGGCTGGACCATCAAGGATCTCATCTCCACGGTGTAGCTATTCCCTTTTCCCTCCTCTCTCTCTATTCTTTATTTCCCTTTTCTGTCCCCTCTATCGCATTTGCTGTTGGTACCTAAAGAAAGGTGCATTTGTTGTGATTAAACTGATGGTTCCCTGCCTTTTGCCTTTTTGCATTTATGGGATCGGTTAATGAACCATCACGACACCCCACACGAGTGGATCGTGACAGCCACAAATCCCATTCCAGCTCAGCCCAGGTGTCACAAACAACTCAGACCCCAAGTGGGAATGAGTTATAAAAGTTTTATTGAGAACAAATAAAAATTTCACTAAGTAAATACAACAGTGTTGGGAGCATGGCCGACCACCTGAGGCTCATCCACAAAATGGCAGCTCTGCCTTTCACACCCCTGGTGTTGCATCAGCCAAATACATATTCAAACATTTTCGTTATGTATCCCCCAGCCCCTCCGAAAGTCTGCCAGTCAACTCTTCTTTGTTGTGCGTTGCTGGAGATCTTCTTGCAACTGGAGTGGAGGTGAGGTGTTGTCACACCAAGTCCTGCAGTGAAAAGCTTCCCCCACTGCCGGCTGCCTCCTGCAAGGGACACCTGCACAGGCCCTTCCCACACACCTCTGACAACCCCGGCCAGCTGGGCTGTCTGGCGGCAACAACAGAGAGGGCAGAGGAGAGGATTAAACGGAGAACCAAAAGGGGTCCAAAAACAACCTACAACAGAGTCACACACACAAAAAACCTTGAGCCTTAACAAAACTTCTTTTAGCATGCATAATATCCATTCCTCATTTGTGAGCACCAATCGCCAGACCACCCATCTATGGGTATTCTCAGTTCAGTCAGAGAGAAAGGAGAGTTTCTAAAGCCTGGTTAGAAGCAGGGCAGTGCTTGTGCTGGGCGCTGGGGGGTCACAGCTCCAGTGCTGTGTGCAGCTGTGGGTCCCCCAGCTGTGGGGGACATTGCGGGGCTGGAGCGGGTGCAGGGAAGGGAGGGGAGCTGGGGAAGGGTGTGGAGCTCATGTCCTCTGTGGAGAGGCTGAGGGAGCTGCGGGGGCTCATCCTGGAGAAGAGGAGCTGAGGGGGGACGGGGACACCCCTCACTCTCGGTGCCTCCATGCCAGGAGGGAGCACCAGGGGAGCTGGCGCTGCTCACAGAGGACAAGGGACAGGAAGAGAAGACACAGTCTTCAGTGTGCCACGCCAGCTTTAGCTTAGACACTAGGAAGAATTTCTTCCCTGAAAGGGTGATATTAGAACGGGTTGCCCGTGCGTGTGGTGGATTCGCTGTGGCGGGGAGTGTTTAAGGAAAGCCTGGACATGGCACTCAGTGTCCTGGTGTGGTTGCCAAGGTGGCGATCGGTCAGATCTCAGCGCGCTCTCCCCTCCGTTTATTGCGCCATTCCGTGCCTCGCTGTCCGGCCCGCCGCACGCTTCGCTTCCCGCGCGGTTTGTCCGCCGCGCGCCGCCGTAGCGCGTTGCTCGGAGCGGCGTTGGCGGCGATGTCGTTCCGCGAGCTCCGCAGTGAGCGCGGCCGGGCCGGGCGGGCGGGGCTGAGCCCGCCGCTCTCCGCTGCCGGGGAGGGGTCCCCGCTGCCGGGGGGGTGGCCCCCGCTGCCGTGGGGGTGGTCCCCGCTGCCGGGGGGATGGCCCCCGCTGCCGGGGGGATGGCCCCCGCTGCCGGGAGGGTCCCCGCTGCCGGGGAGGGATGGCCCCCGCTTCCGGGGAGGGGTCCCCGCTGCCGGGGAGGGGTCCCCGCCCTGCACGGGCAGGGCTCCCCCGCCCGTAGGGAACGCAGTGAATGATGCTGTGTCCGCAGGGAGAGGCCGTGTCCGCGTCCTTTCAGCTCAATGAATCCCGTTAAAAACGGCTGTTTGCGCTTTGGCGTGTTTTCTGTTGAAATGATACGATTTATGTTAATGATTGCGGTTTGATTTTTTTTTAAACAGTGCTTTGCACTGGGTATAGCTCATGGTAACCAAGCGGCACTGTGTGTGTGGGAGGTGGCACTCTTGGTAAATCCCTTATTGGATATAAAAGAAGAAATCCCTGCTCTTCCTCACTTTTTCAGATTTTACTGAGATGATGAGGGCGCTGGGGTATCCTCGACTCATATCCATGGAGAATTTCCACACCCCAAACTTCATGCTTGTGTCAGAAGTGCTGCTGTGGCTGGTCAAAAGGTTGGTGACGAGCCCAGCAAAATTCAGGCTGATGCTGCCGTGGTGCGGGGAGTGTGCTTGGGAGCTGATAATGTGCTTTGAAATTAGAGAACTTGTAAATACCAGACAGAAAACTGGTAGTTTGCAGATTTTTAGCTTAATGACGGGGCCTGGAGTAGCGAACCCAGTGATGGCAAGATTTTGCACCCTGACTGTGGGCACACTCATTCAAAAGTAGCCTTATCTTTCTCACATACTCTCCAAATTCCATAGCCATCCTGTCCACGTCTGACCTTTTATCCAAACAGGGCGATCTGCTGTGGGAACTTCACCAAAACCCAGCCAGTTCTTGCCTTCTTGCTACAGCCTGGTATTGTCCTGTATCCACAACACGTTTAAAAGAAATAAAATGGTTTGGGTCTAATCTACTACTGTCCAGTTGCAGTTTTACACCCATTTAACCCATTGACAGACTTTGATTAAATATTTCTGGATCTTGAAGTGTTATTTGAATTATACATTATCTTCTCTCTCCTGCTTAAGTGTATAATTAAGAGGTTCTTTATAATTACAAGGTAGAAGATTATAATTGAAACCATCATTGACCAGTTTTCCTGATTGCTATTTTTTGACCTGGATTAATAATTATTAATTAATAATCCATTAAGTTTAATTACCAAGTCGTTAGAAATTTGCTGAATACTCTTGCAGTTGTAATGAAATAGGGATGTACTCACAACCATTCAAAATTATTTGGATTAAGTTGCCTAAATAGTCTTCAAAATGCTGCTGTTACACTGAGGGTCTGAATCACTGAATTTCCTTTTATTCTTCCTTGGTTCCTTCAGACTGGCCACTTCTAGAAGTTTCTGCATCTCACTGATGGTTTTTTTTAAGCATTTCACAGATTTCAGTTTGTTTTTCCATAAGTTTCCCTTAGTTGTGAAAGGAGAATTGTTGAAATGATGTCTGGCTATGAATTTGTGCAGTGTGTCAGGTTTTCCAGCTCCTGCAGTTTGTACAAACCCTCTGTGTGCATTCCAGGCTCTGCATGCCCCAGTCTGCAGTAGGAATTTATTTACACTTTTATTCTCCAGTCTCATCTGTGCTTACTTTGAGTTTGATTTTTGCCTCACAGATGAAGCAGGCTCTTGAATGTTGCCAGAACCTTGTTCTGATCTCCAGTTGTTGTTTGCACAGATATGAACCTCAGAGTGACATTCCTGGGGATGTGGAGACAGAGCAGGACCGGGTTTTCTTCATTAAGGCTGTGGCTCAGTTCATGGTGAGTGTGCCCAGGAGCTGTGCTTGGGCTGAAACCCTGAAAATCTGAAACCCTGGTTCCATGGCAGCTTTAGAGCTTTCATTTTTAACCCCACAGAGCTTCCCTGCAAGGGGTGGCTGTTGCATTGTGGTGCTGCTTTATCCCTGGCAGGGCCCAAGGCCAGGCTGGACAGGACTTGGAGCAGCCTGGGACAGTGGCAGCTGTCCCTGCCCATGGCAGGGCTGGAACTGGAAGAGTTTTAAGGTCCCTTCCAACCCAAAACCATTCCATGATTCTGTGATCTTGTGTCTTGAGCTGCTGGGAGTTTGAAGAGGCCAGGGAATGCTGTTACTGACATTCTGTACTTCTCTCTGCAAAACTGGGATCTAAATATAATACTGGGATCTAAATTGGGATCTAAACCAATGTTCATCCTTATCTCCCCTATTTTATAAAAGGTGACAGTGGAAGACACAACTGTAGATGGGGAATGTTTTTAAACCATTTAAATTGTTTTAGAAGAGATCCTACCTTGGTTATTGCTATCTTTGGATGCCTGATTCTTTTCTGTGCTTGAATTAACATAATTTCTGGTGTTTTCATTATGATATAGAATTATATATTGGTTGGATGAAATTTCCCATAGATCAAGGCATGTGGTTTTTTCTCAGATCATTTTTTTATGCATGAGCATATTTGGATTGGTTCATCAAATTTTTTAGTCTTTTGGAGTAAAATAACATTGTCCTTCATAGAATTCATGTTATTTGGAAGCAGTGTGAGCCTTTGATGTTACTACACACTTAGATTAACACTCTTCATTATGTGAAAAGAACTTTCTAGAGGTGCAGGGGGATCTGGAAGCAATGGAAGTTTTTATCCTAATACCAAAGATGAATTACAATACTTTTTGAAAAATCTTGAAATGTATTAAAATATCATTTTAACAATATTTCCCTTGTCATTGGTGAATAGTGTGCACCATAAATTCTCTTAATTCTTAATTTTGCCATGTTTCAGAGCAGGGTAAATTCCTGTACATGTTAGAATGTACTTTTGAGCCTTGGAGCATCATGAGATGGAGTGAACAGGTCTGTTCTGTTTGGAAGGGTTTCCCCCTCCAAGCACAAGTCTGGAAGCAGAAATAATGTCATGCTTTTCAATAGCTGATTTCATGTCAGAAATCTCAAGGGTTTTTGAGAATTACGTAATATGATTCAGAAAATGAAATTAATGGAAATTACATTAGTCATCCTATACTTAGCTCAGTTAATATTACAAGTTAGAGTGGGGATTATTGTAGGTTTTCAGCATTTTCAGGGTGAGAGAAGCTTGTAGACATTTCCTTAATAATTCACTGTCCATGCAATCCACAATTATCTTCCCCAGGAGTTAATGGCTTTATGCATCCGTGGGCAGATGGGAGATGTGATGGAGACAGAATAATCTCAGAAGAGAATGTCAGGACAGATCCATCACCAGGGAATGTAGCTGGAGCTCTGCTCTGCTTTACTGAACAAGGAGTGAGGAGGTGTTAATTTAATTTTCCACACAAACTAGCTACTGCTCTGTGTTCCTGGAAGTTTGAGAACTTAGCGAAAACCTCCTTCCCAGACCCAAAAGTTCTGAAATTCCTGCAAGGTTGTCTTAGGTGAGTTTTTAATCAATTTCCCCCCTAGAGTTGCCCTGATCAGTGGGACTCAGTACCTGGCTCCTGCTTAAGCCCACTTGGATCCAAATTTGAAGCAGAGTGCAACAAACAGCCTCCAATAAGTTAATCTCATAGAAATTCATTCATGAAAACAAACTCAGCCACCCAAGGGCACAAGACCTTTTGCAAGAGTCAGACATCACAGAAAATTTTCCTTCATGTTATGAATACAGCAGTTTGTGAAGTTAAGCAAATTTTCTGCCTGTTGCTGCCATTCTTGCTGTATATTTAGAATTTTTTGTTGCATTTTAACCATCTGATCTTCAGAATAAATAACTGTGGTTTTTAATGAATTATAGAAATAAAATAGAAATATTATAGAATAAAACAAAAAATCAAATAGGTTTTTCAAAAATGAAGTGATGGAGGTGACTTTCCAAACATGAAGTTATCTTCTTGACTCCACAGTGCTGTTGTGCCAGTCTGAAAAAGATATATGCTTGTCTGTGTATTTTTTCTCTTTTTAAGTAGCCTTTGAATGAAAAAACGTTTTTTTCCTCTTACTAGACATTGGTTTTATTCTCTTGAGGGTGAATGAAGCTGAAATTGGAACTGCTGTCTCTAACAACATCCTTTATAATTTAGTGCATCAGTCCCCTTTGGATAGGGGATGTTTAACAGAGTCTGTCAATTTAATGACCACTTCTACTATAATGGAATACTTGCTGTTTCTGCAATTAATTTTTTAGATTGCTTCTACTGCAAGGGGAGGGAGGTGAACATACCTGGCTTTTCATTTTGTGTCTTGGCTCATTTGAGGTCATTCTGAGACCAACATTTCAAAAGCAATTAGGGATTTTTGTACTGTGAGTCTCTTATTCCCCTGGCTCAGGTGCACAACATCAGGAGCCTGTTCTGGAAGTTTGGGCTTCAATTTTCAGGAATCACAGAAGATCCTGAGTTGGGACCTTGAGCTCTGGCAGCCTTGGGGCTGTGCCCATTCCCTGGGGAGCCTGTTCAGTGCCCCACCACCTTCTGGGGGAAGGGGCTTTTCCTGAAATCCAGCCTGACCCTCTCCTAACACAACTCCAGCCATTCCCTGGGTCCTGTCTCTGCAAACAGATAGAAAGAGTCATTTTCCTTTGCTGGGTTGAGATTTTGGGATGAGAGAAACAAGAGAAAATTATTTATTGGGAATTAAGATCTGATTATAAAGTCACAAAGTCTTGACAAAATACACCAGAATAAGCATGGGCCAACATCCATTTGCTTTGTTTCTTTGGAAAAGCTGGAGCCAAAACATTGGTTTGTAGTGTGGTACTTTCTCTCTTTAGTTTCACAGGATTTTTTCCTTCAGTCCGTTATTCAGTGAAGCTCAATGCAGAGCTTATAATTGTATTGTACCAAATATTGTAATGTCTGAGTCTCTTCCCCCAGCTTGAAGATCCTGCTCTGTCAAAGCCTGAGGGAATGTAAATTCCTTCCAGGAACACTGTAAAACCAAAGGTGTGTAATACCACCAGTGATTCATGGATAGGCTCTATCTGCTACAGCATTCCCAAAGGAGAAACATTTCAGTAGAAGTTTCATCTTAAAAATATACTGAAAAGAGGATGTTAAGTCACTTTTGTGCTTCATGTGTCTTTTTTAAGCTTAGTTTTTGGACCCATAGCTGATCAAATTTTTTTTTGCTTCCTTGTTTAGTTATGCCACCACAGACTCTCTCAAAGTTTAATCTGAAATTTGTGGCTGGCTCCTTGTGGCTATTAATTTATCATACAAACTTTGTAGGAATTTCAAGAACAACATTTGTGTCCTGTCTGTGACAGATAGTAATTTCCCCCCTTTATTATTTTGAAGCACAGAATGATAATATTAGAATTTTTAGTATTTTTTCCTTATTGTTCTCTCTGTACCTTTCAGAGATGGAAGGCAAAGGAATAAAATCACTAATATCATAGCAGGGAAAAAATTGAGAGGAACAATAAAACATTTAGAAGGTGCTGCTGGAAGAGAAGACAGTTAAATTAGGATAACTGATCTCATCCTTGCAACTCATTAACGGTGAAATTTACCTCTCTGCAGCATCATCACAAGACCTGGGCAGCACTTACTTTCCACTTAAACTTAATTTAAACTTAATTTAAATGGTGCATAGGGTTTTTGCTTATATATTTATTCAGGGAAGAAATGATGATAGTTTGAGGGGTTTTCTGCAAATGTTCTGACATGCAGAAAGCGCACAGCTTTCAGAAAAATTTCTTCTAGAAATACCAGTTTTACGAGGAGGCAAACTGGGTGTCCAAACAGGAAGAGTTATTCTGTACAGCAGAGCCTGGTGCCCCCAAAAAGATCTTTGAGTGCAGATAACTGAGGATTTTGTTCTTTTGTGACTGCTGAATTGTTTCTTTCTCGCCCAAGGCCACCAAGGCTCACATCAAGCTGAACACCAAGAAGCTGTACCAGGCCGATGGACACGCGGTGAAGGAGCTGCTCAAGGTCACCTCGGTGCTCTACGGGGCCATGAACACCCAGGGAGGGGAGCGTGCACAGCTCCCCGAGGAGGACAGCGCCAAGTTCAAGTTTGATCTGGGCTCAAAAGTAAGCAAAACTGCCACTCTTGTGTTCACCTGGGAAAACTCATCTGTTTTCTAGCTGGCATTTAAGTGGAGAATGTTCTGGCGAGGCAGTAAGCAGAGTTTTAAGTCAGACTTTCAGTAGGTGGGGTTATGTGACTCTGTGATATGTTTTAATCTCTGAACTCTCAATCAGAAGCATAATACAAGGCAACAGTGGCACAAAACTGGTTCTCTTTGTATTAAAATCCTTTTGTCACCATAGAAATATTGGCTGGAATAAAGATTATTTTCTACTTATTAAACTTTGCAACAGTAGGAGTTTGCAAAATACTGACTGAAAGTTGTTTTTCAGCCCATTTGCATTGAAAGAAGGGGAAATCTTCCTGTGACCCTAACAGACATCAAAGCTGTTCAATCCCTTAAAATAAAAACCGTCTCTTGATATTTTAAAAGCACCTTCTCTAAATATTAAAAAAAAAAAAAGCCAAAAAACCAACCCAGCACTTTGCTAAATAAGAGGAATTTCTGTTACTACTTCTGTGGAAGATGTCCCTGCCCATGGCAGGAGTGGGACAGGATGGGCTTTAGGATCTCTTCTCACACAAACCATTGTATGATTCTCTATTCCTGTGATTCTTGAGAAAATGGCAGACCCAGAAGTGATTCTCCTCTCTGTAAATCTGATGTGCCTCTCTGAAAGAATAACAAAAAACTACTTGGTAGATGCTCAAAAGTTCATTACTTCCATTGCAGGCTGGTCCCATTCCTCTTGGTATATGAAGTTTTTACTTCTGCTTATGAAAAAGGTGATGTTTCCCTTTGTCCTGGGCAGCACAGGAACCAACAGCTGGCTGAGCCACAGTTCTGAGATTTGTGGGGGTTTTCACCTTGGCCTAAAATATTTGGGGTTTCACTCAGAAACCTGTACCTGACAGAGCCTCACTGGACTGTTTCAAAGCCAAGAGAGACTCTGTCCACTCTGATTCTGGTGCACAACCTTTGTCAGAGTTTAGACCTCCAGTGCAATTTTGATACCAGAATGAGAAATACATGGATATTCTTTGTGAGGTTGGGGATTCTCCTGCTATTCACTGCTGTTGCTGTGTTCCCAGATTGCTGACTTGAAGGCAGCTAGACAGCTTGCTTCTGAAATCACCTCCAAAGGAGCAGTCCTGTATGACTTACTTGGCAAAGAGGTGGAACTGAGGGTAAGTACACACTGGAGAGCAGAGAAAGACTTGTAGTCACTGGGTGCCTCAAAGGAAGAAGGAGAGAAAGTCTCAGTTCTTATTAATGTCTGCATCTGACATTAAGATTCCATGAGTTTGAAGGAATGGGCCTGACATTTTGCATTTCCTTCCTACTCCTGTTCATGGCTGGACTTGAGAGAGCAGGCAGCTTGAGAGAACAGCTTGGCATTTTCTCTTCAGCAGAAAACTGAAACTCTCTGTTTCGAAATACATGTGCAGGCTGTAGTGCTGGGGGATATTCTAGCAGATAAATGATGAGTGCTGTTAGTTTTCCAAGGGCAAGGCTCATTATTTCTGTGGCAGGACTGGAGGCATCACAGTCTGCAGGGTACATGTTCTTCAGCTTAGGTGGAGAAGGAAAATGAAAAGCTGTTGTGTGAAGTCAGTGCACACTGCCAGGAAGCCTTGCCATTATTTTCTTCAGTGCTTTTATCTGCAATGCTGGATGTTCTTCATTTTCTGAAAAGGGATTTCAAAGGAGGGAGACCTTGCATGGTGTTTGAAACGTTCAGATGTCTGAGCTGTAGGGAGTGCATCCTTAAGAGCTGTAAACTCTGAGCCTCCACAATTAATGCACTTGTTTGATGGAGTACAGGTGTTTCAAAGGGTGGCTGATAGCTCCATGGCACACTGCCTTTCCTGCTGGATCCATACATCACTGTGGTGTGCAGGCTGTTAATAATGTTCAAAAGAGAGGGAGAAGTGATAATCCAGTTCAACTCAACGTGCACCAGTATCACAGAACTGTTAATCAGTTACTTCTCCTCTTGCACTCTGCCTAATTTCTTGGCTTTGAAGGAGTTTTCACACAGCTGCCGTGTGATGTGTTAATACTTGCTTTGCTGGAGCATTTGACCCTTTTGCTATGATACAGCATCCCTGTAACTCTGCTAAAAGTCAAATATAGATCAGTTTAGGAATTTTTAAAAGTACTCAAGCTTTGGTTTGAATTGGGTGTTGTTTAGTCACTTGAAATCAAGGCTTTGAGGACACTGAGTTTAGAAATGGGCCCTGGATAGGGCCAGGCCCAAGTGCAGTGTGCTAAAAGCAAGAGCTGAAAGATGAAGAGATGAGAAAGTGCTTCAGTGCAGCCACTTCTCAGTGGGGCCATTAAGAACTCTGGAGTTTAGCCTGCTTGGAGGTGCCATTCCTGAAAGGACTGGATTTCTTAGAGCAGTGAGCACATGTTCCTTGTGGCTGAGCACACAAGGTGGGGCCAGCTAATCCTGCCCACGTGCACAGGTTGTGTTTTGCAAAAAAGTTTGGCAGATGGAACTTACAGTCTTTAGGAAATGCTGTCCTGGGAAAGGTGACCTTCTGTGCTCTGAGTGCACTGCCTAAAGGCAGCAGGTGACAATGAAAGCACAGGGAGAGCCTCAGAGAGCTGCAGAGGATGCTTTTGGGCTCTGTTCCTTGTGAACCTGGCTCCAAGGTTTTTCAGTGATTTGTTAAACCTGAAGGACCCATTTTTGGCTGGTATGTTAAATGTCAAGTTTGGTACATGAAACAAACTTGAGACTTGAGCATGTAGCAAAGCAAACAGGTTTCAGGCTAGAAGTCAGGAGGTTGCAGGAACCAGTTTGGCAGTGGAATTTGTAATTTTTAATTATCAGTCTCCAAATCTGCCTTTCACCTGAAATATGAAATTTGCCCATCCCAGGAGAGGCTTAGAGCCAAACGCTGCTGGGTTTTTCCATCACTGTTGGGTCTGGGCTTCTTCTCAGTGCTGAGGGCAGTCAGGAATTGCCCTTCCTCATCTGCCACATCCTCCCTGGAGCCTTCACAGGGAAGTGCTCAGGAGACCTCAGCAGTGGCATCCTCTGCCTGCTCTTCCCACCCCATTCCAGGTGGGGAAGAATTGAAGTTCATTTTGGCTTTGGGTGGGGAGTAGAGTTTTACTGGTACACGCCAAATTAGTTGCCATTAAATCAAAATTACTTTTACTGCTTTTTAATGTGCAGATTATTGATTTCCATTGGTTATTTTCTTCTGGCAGTGCCTGGCTAATTAATGTTCACACTAAGTGGCACTGCCACAGGGTTTGTGCTGTTGAAGGGCAGGGGAGCAGTGTGGTTTAGTTTTTTATTCCATTTTATCTCCTGAAACCTGTTGCCTGTGCCAAAATCTATCAACACCTGTTACAGTGTTTAAAGGAATTTGAAAACATGGGAGTTTTATGTTCCCTGAACCTCTTTTCTCTTTCTTTTCCAATCCATTCATTTCCAAATATTTAAATAAAAGCTCTTCCTATCTCAGCTTCAACAGGCTGATGATAAATTTTATTTCCATCCTAAGTGAAGATGGCTTCATTTTCCAGGAACCATAAAGGAAATGCCAGCATTTGGCACTAATGGGTTGACTCAATCTGTTTTCATAGTCTGAGCAGCTTTTGGGGAAGGATCATTGGGGAAAAGTGAAGTAAAACTCATTATTTCTTGTGGAGATGTCGACTCTAATTTGCTCTGCAACCTTTACCTTCTTTGTTGGAATATTTTTGTACATAATTTGTATAGAAACTATGTAGAAAACCTTCATACGTTAGATAAATTTCACTGCTCCAAGTCATGAAACACTTTTTTAAAATAAATTACTTTCTGAATGAAAACAAATACCAGCTAGAGAAGAATTTAGGGGAATGGTTCTGATAGATTTATTGGAGGTAGAGAGTGCTGTAAATGTATGTACATATTTTTGGGGAAGAGTTGAGGTCTTATTTCTTGGAAATATGGTTCTGTGCCATTCTGAAGCCTTTGCAAATACCTTATTCCCTGACTGAATATACAGTTCTCCTGTATATTTAAACTACTTCCCAAGTTAATCTGTAATGCTAAAAAAGAATTTTTCATTAACAATAGAGGAAGAAGCAAAACCTACAGGGTTTGCTGAATGCAGACTATGATGTTGTTATGTGGGAGAAAAAAATCCCAAACAACTCCCAAAGCTGGATTGTCAGATGAAAACCCCAAATATAATTACTGAGTTCTGTGGAAGCTGTGTTGTTTCTAGCCCAGCCGTGGATGAGTACAGTGCAGGTTGTTGGTGTCCTGTGGCAGTGCTGGAGACATAGAATTTTTATTTAAAAACGCATTTAAGCATTATATTTGGAAGGTAATTTGCAGGTTCCAGTCTTCCTGGTCAAATCCTGGAGCAGAGGAATTGCAGCTGGGATTTGTAGAGTTTAGTGGAGCTGATGAATGAGCTTGGTACCACACAGTGAGATCCCTAAATGAAAAGCCAATTCCATTCAAATTCCATGCATGGAGAAATACATCTTCATCTTTATTGTTTCCTTTCTTGCCAGGGGCACTTTCTCTGCACTTCATTGCTATGTGACTTTAATTTTCAGAATATTTACAGTTAGCTTTGGAAGAGTAAGCAGACATGTTGAGATTTTTGCTTGGGGAAGATGGGGTTGATTTGGATTTGAGATAGGGATGAGAGATTTTGTTTGGATTTCTTTCTCTGTCTTCCTACACAGTACTAAATGAATGGAGGAAAGAAGTTGTTGAAAATACCAGTCTGTGATTAAGGCTGTCAAACCCCAAATCAAGAAAAGTAGCAAAGGAATTAATGTCAGCACTCAGACAAAATGCAGCACTGCTTCCCTATGCACTCCCTTTTCTGGGATCTGCACAGCTGCCATTCTGTACATGGAAAAATATGTTGAAAAAGCCAGTGGTGCTCTGTATCCTAAAAACATGGCAAGGTGGGAGAAATGGCCAGATTGACCTTTAGGGGAAGGGAGGGGTAATGAACTGTTCCAAATCATTCTTCAGCTCAAAATAAAGCAGCAAAGAGACTTTCAAGGGCAGTTGTCCCCAGCTGAGGAAGGGTTCTCTTGAATTATCCTACAGTGGAAATCCAAAAGAAAAAATTCCTGGCTGTTTATAACTTTTGAATACCTCCAACTCTGCTTCTGCCAGAGGTCCTGGGCCACACTAGCAGGAGCCTGTCAAGAAGCTGCCCTGCTCAGACTTGCTGAATTATTGGACATGGGAGATAATGGAGCAAAAAGAAATTCCAAAAGAAAACTGCCTCTGTGCTGCTGGCTGGCAGAAAGATTTCTGACATTCTCAGGCTTGTTTTCATTTTATTTACCTCTTAATTAGCTGGAAGCCCTATAAAACAGAAGAAAAATGAAAATAATATTTTCTTTCAAGGCTTTTAGCTTGTGCTGAAGATGGACAATGCAGTGGGTTTGTGTTCTAATGCTCCTCTTGGCACTTATCCCATCTGTGCCCTTGAACAAAGTGTTTATTCCCTGTATCCACTCCTGTAAATAAAGGAACTGCTGAATTTGGTAGATTAAAGCTTTTAACAGTCACGTGAAGTGTTTGTCACTCTGTGGAGGATAAATTCTGGGCACTGCTCCCTGTTACTGTTATGGATGCCCACAGCACCAGCTTGTTCCCAAACTGATGGGAGGCACTGAGAATCCTGTTACCAGCTCAGCTGGGAAAGGCTGGAATTAAACTCTTCAGAGAGCCAGAGGCATTTAGACCCAGCTGTGGAACTGAGGCAGTGTTAGCTCAGCACCAAGCCTTGCCACTAAGGACATTGCACTTGGCTCTCTTGATTCCCAGCTTTTGGATTAAAGAGCCTTTCCTCCCTTCCTTCCCCCTCCCACCACAGCTGCTGGGGGGAGAGGGAGATGTGATTTCAGAGATGGCTGCATCACTCCCTGCTCTTTGGAACTTAACTGCAAAAAATCATTTTATTTTGAACGTTGGAAGCATTTTTCCGCCTGCCAAATGTTCCTTCTGTTCCCATTGCCTGAGGGAGGCTGATAAATTAATTTCTCTCATTTCCTGGGCTTTGGTTACAGGACTGCCACACATAGAACTTCTAGTGGAAATTTGTAACTTGAAATTGCCACAACTCTGGAGAATTACTTGGTTTGCTTCAGTTTTTTTAAACAGTCCTGCTTCTAACCCAAGCTTAACCTATGATTTTGAGGAAGAGGGCTGATTGCAAATTGGGAAGCCAAAATTAACCCTTGCACCTGTCATCCTGTGTTGAATCAATATTAGATAGCTTTAACCAGAACTGCAGTTGTGTGTATGTATTTAAGTCAGAAATCATTTTGTATGACCTTCCAAGGAGTATTTAGCTTGAAGAAATGGCATCAGCTGTAAAATAGTGGTTGGCACATTTCTCCTGGCATTTTGGGGATCAGTTATGTCCAGTGGAAGGTGTCCCTGCTCATGGCAGGGAGCTGCAATCAGGTGAGCTTTCAGGTCTCTTCCAACCCTGCTTTTTTTTCCTTTGTAAACCAACCAGCAATGCCCATGCAAGGCCATTTCTAGCTAATTGGATTTGGAATTTCACTCACAGGCTTAGCTTCTGCTCTGGAACAAGCCACCTCCTGGCCAAGGAGCCATGAAGTGACCCCCTGTAGTCGTGAGGACTGTTCCAAGCTTTACCAATGCAGTCTGTCCTCAAACCTTGCACAGAGTAAATGAAAGGTGAGGATTCTGGGGGTGTGGAAGGATCACAGGAGGCACATCCTGGGATTTGTCAGCTGAGGGTGAATTGGTGGCAGCAACTCCAGAGTCAGAAGATGGATGGACCTGGGTGAGGGAGGGAACAGAGCAGTGTAAATTCATCCCTGTCAGAAGGCTTTAAAGTTCCCTTTCCTGCCTCAATAGAACCACATACAGGTTACTTCTGATTCTTTCTGATCCATTGTAAAAATTACATTTTCCACTTGCTTCTCTCTACCAGACCTCCTTGTGACATGGGTTCTACATGCTGGGATAGCTGAGGGTTTGGGACACTGATTGAGGCTCTGCATTGCTGAGTAGGGCAGTGTCTTTGTGGACACCCTCTGCAGACTGCTGAGGTGAGCTGGAAGCCAAGCAGCATCGTTTGGAAGCAGCAAAATTCTCATTTGCCATGACTTCAATGTCTTGAGGCAGCAGATGGCTGTTGGAAAGGGTCAGATTCCTTCAGAGGGATTAATGTCCCTCATGAGCCTCCCTGTTGTGATATAACAGTGCCAAATCATCCATCCCCTGGATTGGCCAAATGTGATCCCAGCATGGGTGAGTGAACTCCCTGAGTTAACAAACTCCTACAGGAGAGCTTTGTGGCCTGCATGGACAGCTGGAATTGCCAAGGCCCTGCTTACAGGGAGCAGGAGATGTGGGGCTGCCTGGATTGAGGCTGAGGTGGCACTGAGGAGTGCACAGACTTCTGTGTATATCAGGTTTAGAACTCCTGGAAAACAAAGGAAGATTTAACCTGTGGTCAAAAACACAGAATCATGGAATGGTTGGGGTTGGAAGGGACCTTGAAGATCATCAAGTTCCACCCCTGCCATGAGCAGAGACACCTTCCACTATCCCACGTGGCTCAAAGCCCCATCCAGCCTGGCATTGGCACTTCCAGGGATGGGGCAGCCACAGCAAGACCAGTGTGCTAGGAAAAAAACCCTTTAATTTCTGTTCCTTTCCACAAAAAATGTGTTTAGAAACCTCTTCTAGACCTTGAGCATATCAGAACATGTTATTACACCACATTTATCATCAGTGACTTCAATGCTGGTCATGCCTAATTAGTTGTCTTGGTTCCTTCCTGCAGTTAGAGGAAGAATGCATCCATTTTTCCATACATCAGGCACACTGGAAGCTGCTTTATCAAAGTCTGGTCCATAAAAATGGAAATCCATTACCAGTTGAAAATGCTTCCCTGGGCCTATTTGCAGAATGGGTTTTGCAATAGTGGCTCTTCATTGTTTACTGGGAATGAAGCTCTTGGGGAGAGATTCCCAGTAAGGGAAGTGGTGAGTGAATTTGCAAAGGATCCTTCTTGAAAAGAGAAATTCAAGATAAAACTTTCCTCTCTGAGAGTGTTCATAGGGTAACAGGATATGGCCCAGTGACTGCTACCCAGGGAAGCTGTGAGAGACATCCACATAAAAAATCAGTGGTTTTGACAGACTCAGCATATATTTATGTTTCCATTATATTTCCACTATATATGACTATTTCTCTGTAATTTAGTATCTTTCACTTAGACTTGCTACTCCAGAGAGTCAAAGTTAGGTTAGACGTTCTGTTGTAGCAGTGAAGTTACTCTGCCCATTCCAAGGCAGAGTTTTAGGGATGAGCTGTGTGCACAGAGGATTCTCCTCTCCATCTATTGGGGTGTGAGGGGTTAATTGCCCTAAACTTCTCCTTTTCCAGACTAACCCTGATTCCACAGTCTGAAAACAAAAATTTCAGCATTTCCACTGCTCTGCATCTCCCTGACAGATTTTTCCAGGCAGGTGTGGCTGTAGGACTGAACCTTGTTGTAGAAAATGACGTGGATTTCTGTGGAAGGCTGTGGTGGGTACATGAAACTTCAGAGCTGTTAGAGGGAGGGCAGAAGAAGGAAAGACATTAAACTTGCATCAATTATTCCACCTCAAAGGGCAGATCCTCAGAAGTTTCTCCAAACCCATCAGCTCCCTGCCCTGCCCCACTGCAGTGCCCTGTGCATGTTTTGGAGTGTTTCACCAGGCTGCTGGAGGGGAGCTGGTGAGGGAGCTGTTTCTGGTTACAGACTGCAGGCCTTGCTGTTCCTTTGACCTCTTTGCAAGTGGAAAGGACAGTAATTCCCATTCCTCTGCTGTTTTGTTTGAAGTGTGTTGGCTGTGTGGCACAGATCCTCTGAGCCCAGTGCAGTTGGCAGGGCAGTGTGTGCATCAGGCTGAGCCTGGCAAGGGCCTCACAAATAAATGGGGATTTTGCTGAGCTTCTGAAATGCTAAATGTTCCCAGAGTAACAACTGAGCTACATTATTCTTTCCCACCCTCCTCCAAAAACCTGGGGAATGATTTGGGAATTTGTATTGCACAAACATTTTGTATAATTTTGTATCTTATTTTTGCCCAAATGAACTTTCTGCTTTGGAG
This sequence comes from Chloebia gouldiae, assembly GCA_003676055.1. Lineage (NCBI taxonomy): Eukaryota > Metazoa > Chordata > Aves > Passeriformes > Passeridae > Chloebia > Chloebia gouldiae. The sequence continues at coordinate 434,845 of QUSF01000144.1, forward strand.
TTTGTTTTTCTCTGTGGCTGGAATGATGTTCACGAGCACTTCAGGTGGTGTGAGCAGTCACTGCCACCAACAGATGTAACTGCTGTCACTCTCCCCAGCAGAATGTTTGTTTTTCTTTTCTCATGCCAGGGAAATGAGCCTTTGTGCAGGATGTGCTGGGATTGCTCAGACACCTGATCCGGCAGAGGAATAAGCTCAGCACAAAAAGCTGCTTTTATTGTTTTGCTGGGTGAACTCCCAGGTTGAGTTCACCCTGCAATTCCCTGGACTGGGAAGGGAGGGAGGGAAGGGAGCAGGCTCTGCTGGAGCTGAGCTGTGCAGTCTGGAGTCTGGCATGGCATCTTAGCAAAGTTGTTGGATCTGCTTCCAGAATTCCTCCTGTAGTGGGCTGGGTACAGCCTGTGGCAAAGCATACAAAACATTTTTAGGTTCTTAATCTGATATTTTCTAGAGAGATGCTTTCTGCATCTTTATCCACCTGTGACCAAGTGTTTTGCCAGTGCAAGATTGTTTTAGGGACATGGAGCTGCAGAACTCCCTCTCTTCCCTTCCAGTGCCAAGCAAGTAATCAGAAGTTTTTATCTAATGACCAGGTCAGTGTTTAAGGCATCAATTAGCCAAGTGCATAGCCAAGCCCATGTATCCCCAAATCTGCTGAGAGGGGAGGCTTTTTTAATCTTTTGGGATCTAAACAAGGATCACTGAGGGATTTTTGAGGAGTCTGACTCACTCAGTTACCTGAAGCAGAGATGCCCATACATCTGCAGCTTGCTATTTTCACATGGGCATGGGAGGCACATGGAATCATGGAATAGTCTGGGTGAGAAGGACCCACAGGGATCATTCAGTGTCAGTACAGGACACCCCACAATCCCAGCCTGTGCCTGGGAGCACTGTCCAAAGGCTCCTGGAGCTCTGGCAGGGTCAGTGCTCAGGGTCCACCTGCCTGGCACAGTTTGGTGGCTTTGTAGTCCTTGTAGCTCCACACTGTTGGGACACTGTGCTCCTCTACCCACACTGGTGTTTTCATGCGTTGTGTTGTACAGATGATGGAATCTTCTGTGCCCTGCTCCACATGTAAAACCAGAGCAGTTGCTAAAAATCTGCCTTCAACAATAGCTGCAGTCAGACACAGCACTCACCTCATTTGGAAAAGATGCCTTGATTGCTCCCTCCTGCTAATCTCAACTCACTTTTTCATCATCTCCTGGTCTCTAAATCATCTCAGCCTTGGTGAATAAACACTAAATCCTACCCCATTTATTATGCAGATGATCCTATCATTGTTGCTTGATCACCCTCAGTTCTGCATAAATTAGTTCTTTTATGTAGTGTTTAAATATATTGGTTCATTTTATTTCATAGGAAGCAAGGACAGAATCTATTGGCAGACCTTTGGAGATAAATGAGGCTGAGAAGGTGATGAAAATTGCCATTAACAGCGTTCTGGTAAGCAAAATGTCGTTTAATTGATTGCAAAATTATAATTTTTCTGCTGCAAGAAGAAATTTGCTCTTTTTATCAACAGCCTGAGGTAAAGAGTGCCAAATCCATCACCTACAGCTGCAGTTGATGCATCTAAGAGCTGCTCTTGGCCCCTCTCATGGAGGAAAACACATTGTAGTCATATTCCCTGCCTGTGTTAGGAGCTTCACCCCAAAAGCTCTACAGGGGTGATAAATTTGCACAAATCAGCACAGAAATCTACACCCTCTACCTTGTGTGAGCCCTGTGACCTCTGCAGAGCCAGGGCTGCAAGGAGGCACCTGAGTAACTCCAGAAATACTGATGCCTCTGGAGATGGGAAGAGCTTCCAGAAGAGCTGGGCTCTGGAAGCAGGACAGCTGAGCTGGGAGGAGCTGGCACTGTGCTAATGAGGATCCTGCCAGGGCATCCCTGTGGTGCTTGGTGTGAAGGACTTCTTGTCTCTCCTGCACTTGCCAGCACTGTTCCTTGCTCCAGAGCTTGGATTCCTGAATTTCTGAGCCTTCAGATGCCCTGTGTGAGGAGGGAGTTAATTAACTCCAGTGATTCCTGTCAGTTATTCCACTGCAAACTGTATCCAGTCCAAGTGTTTGATTACAAGAGTGGAGTTCCAGGTCTAAACAGTCAGTGGATAACCAAGAGAGATTCCAGGCTATCTTCTCTTATGTTTTGCACCTGCTCACAACCTGTGTGAATACTAAATGTTGTTAATGTGCATTTCTTACTCCAGCTTCTTACTCTTCTTCTCCATGAGAGAGAGATTGGCTTCCTGGCAAGCAGCAGTGGCACACACTCAGCTCATTAATCCTGGCCCAGTTCATGGAATGACCTGTTGGAGCTGAGCAGCACCAACACTCACAGCTGGAATTCCAGCAGTGGAATCCTCCCTTTCCCTCTCTCCCTCTCCCTCCAAAGATGCTTGTGGTTTCTGGTGCCTGAGCACACTGGATGTACCTCAGCTCATTTGAAGCAGTTGGAATATTCCCACTTCCCCTCCTGGTTCCTGTAGCACATGTTGAAATGTTCAAGATGCTTCCCAGATTCTGGAAAAAAAAAGAAATAACAAAATTTAGGAAAGATGAAGATACAGGAAGTTCTTTATAAAAGTGACTTGTATATTGAAAAACAAAATTATGGAAGCTTAAAATTCCCTAAAATAGTACCAAGAAACAAATGCATTTCTTATCTGTTTATTCAGAGAGAATCATGGAATCATTAAGGCTGGAAACTACCTGAATGTTTCCATTAAGATAAAATCCAAAAATACCTTAATGATGCCAAAAGATAGGCTTCTTCCTGCCTTCTACTGCTTCTTCAGTGAGAGGAAAACTAAAGTTACAGATGTGAGGTTTTTCCTTCTTTAAGATTGTCTTCAAAAAATGAGGTATTTTACATTTGTAAATGTCCAGTTAGTTCATTATCCTGGCCACAAAGAACTTCTGAATTTCCATTGCTTACTTGAGTAAACACTGATGAGATTATCCAGAACAATGTTCAGCATCTGAAAGATAAATGTAAATATGCCAGTGCCAGCCATGGTTCACCATCCTTCTCTTTCAGGAAGAAGTCCAAAAGACCAAAGACATGTTGAATAACGTGGCTTTGGATGAAGCCAATTTGGAAGCCAAGATTGAAAAACGAAAATTGGAACTGGAAAGAAGCCAGAAGAGGCTGCAGACTCTGCAGAGTGTTCGGTAAAGATCATGAACTGATTGTCTACTGCAGGAAGGAGTGTGAACAGAAAGGATGGAACTGGTGCAGACAGTCCCTCTGTTCTCAGAGGCTTCTGGTGCTCACCACCAATTTGAGCAATTCCTTCTGCAACCCTTGTTAGGATCAGATCCTCTGAGCACTGGTACAGTCTGACAGAAAATTTGTAGAATCACAGAATCCTCGACTGGTTTGGGTGGGAAAAGGCCTTAAAGCTCATCCAGTGCCACCCCTGCCATGGCAGGGACACCTCCCACTGTCCCAGGCTGCTCCAAGCTCCATCCAGCCTGGCCTTGGGCACTGCCAGGGATCCAGGGGCAGCCACAGCTGCTCTGGGCACCCTGTGCCAGGGCCTGCCCACCCTCCCAGGGAACAGTTCTTTCCCAATATCCCCTCTAAACCTCTCCTTCAGTTTGAACCCATTGCTCCTTGTCCTGTCACTGCAGTTCCTGATGATGAGTCCCTCTCCCTCCTTGTAAGCCCCTTTGGACACTGGAGTGTTCAGGTTCACAGTTTGTGTTGATTTCTGGCCCTTAATTAACTTGCAGGTTTATACAACCTGCAATCTGACCTAATATTAGAAAAAAGAGGAACTGTTAGAGAAGGGAGTGGTAGAAGGAATGACCTGGATTCACATCCCTGTTTTATCAGCACCACTGTGCAGAATGTGGATTGGGTGGGTGTGAAGCTCTGAGCAGCAGCAGTGGTTTTTGGGGTGCACCATTCAGCTCTCAGGTGTAATGACATCATCATTTCATCTACTCTCTAATTAAACCTGTAATGACCCAGGACACTTCTGTAGCAAGTAAGTCCCAGCAAAGTAGATGATTTGCCAGCCATGCTACACAGTAACTTTGTGCAGTTATGGAACAGCAGGATAAATAATCTAACACTGCCTTCTAAGGGGGCCAAAGGCTGCCTTTGTCTATGTGTGAAACGACAAGGGAGTTGTGCACAAAAACCAGCTCTTTGCTTTATGTAATTCCCAGGATTGTTTAGTGAGGGGCTTTGTCTTGAGCTTTTATTCTCTGAAGCAGTGTGAAACCTTAAAATCAAGAGCTGGTTTCGCAGATATGGAAGGGCAGCTGCAAAGCCAAAATTGCATTTCAGAATTCTGTATATACAAAGCAATATTTATAGATTCCTAGAATCACATAATTGCTTGGGTTGGAAGAGCCCTTAAAGCTCATCTCATTCCAAGTCCCTGCCATGGGACATCTTCCACTGTTCCAGGTTGCTGCAAGCCACATAAAACCTGGCCTTGAGCTCTTCCAGGGATGGGGCAGCCACAGCTTCTCTGGGCAGATTTCACTGAGTTCTCTGTGCTTGCTCTCCCCAGCCCTGCTTTCATGGATGAGTATGAGAAGATTGAGGAGCAGCTGCAGAAGCAGTACAGCACTTACCTTGAAAAGTTCCGAAATCTGACTTACATGGAGCAGCTCCTGGATGATCATCGACGGACAGAGCAGGAGATGTTTGAGGTAGGACACTTTGGAATTGCTCAGGAGGACTGCACAGCCTGCAGATCAACAGAAAACGTTTTAATTCCTGTTTCCAAAGCAGCACATCAGGAGTTGATTGAGTGATGGGCAGGTGAGGGACAATCCAGTGACTGTGGCTGCTCCTGGCCAAGCACAACAGCACAGCTGCATCTTCTCAGTGAATGAAGTTAAACCAGTGCACTGATTGCTCCTGCTAATCTCTGTCCCCCTGGCTCATTTTCAGCTGCTGGGTTTTGTTCCTGAAGAATGTTTTTAGAATTTCTTATCTTCCTTTTGTTACATACAATGGATGTGTTTACTTCTATTATCTGCTGATGTGTAAGGGTTTCTCAGCACAAGGCTCTTCAGCCTCCTCAAAGTTTCAGTGGAAACAGCCAAGAGCAACAGTGAGATCAGATGTGCTGGGATCTTCCCCCTCATAGACTTCAGTCTTGTTTGGCAGAATTCTGCCTTCTCTTGACTTGCTGAGTAGTGTCAGTTCAGTGAGATTCTCCTTCTGGATAATCTGCATCTGTATCCTGTTTTGTTCCAGACTTTTCTTTGAAGTTTATTGGACTGCAATGCTTTCAGCTGGCCTTTCCTGCAGCTTCCAGCTTCTGTTTTATTGTCATCCTTCTCACAGTCATTACCCACTCTGTCTTCTGTTCTTCACTGAAAACTCGTTTGAGTGAACCCTCTCTCCAGGGATCTCAGTGCTACTGGGAGTGCTGCACCTGGAATTACAGAATCACAGCATGCATGGGGTTGGAAAAGACCTCTGAGACCATCGAGTCCCACCTGGCACCCATCCCCACCTTGGCACCAGCCCACAGCCCTGCGTGCCACATCCTGGCTTTCCCCAGGAATGGGGACTCTACCATTCCCTGGGCAGCCTCTTCCAGTGTTTAACAACCCCTTCCATGAGGAAATTCCTCCTGATGTCCAACCTGGACCTCCCCTGGCACAGCTTGAGGCCATTCCCTTTTGTCCTGTCCCTGTTCCCTGGGAGCAGAGCCTCTCCCCAGCCTGGCTGCCCCCCCTGTCAGGGAGTTGTGCAGAGCCAGCAGGTTCCTCCTGAGCCTCCTTCTCTCCAGGCTGAGCCCCTCCAGCTCCCTCAGGAATTCTCCAGACCCTTCTCCTTGTGCTTCAGCCCCTTCCCCAGTTCCCTGCCCTGGACCCACGCCAGCCTCTCAATGTCCTTTCTGTTGTGAGGGGCCCACAACTGGACAGAGCACTCGAGCTCTGGCCTCATAGTGCAGCCAATTAACCCATTCATTGTTAATCAACACTTCCTCATTCCACCACCATCACCACCTTCTGAAAACAGGGAAAACCATGCTGTTGAGAAGTCTCAAATATTTTGCTGCATTATTTGCTTGAGGGATAAAATATCTTTTCAAAGCTGATGTGGGCACTTGGCAACTTGTTAATCCCTGTGAACCAGTTTCCCATCAAGCATCTCTTTTCCCAAGCACTGTCTCTGTACAAGTTTTTTCACCTCGTATCTGAAGTCACTTCTAGCTCTCTGTTCCATCCTTGCCCCCCACTCAAAAAATGTCTTCAATTAAATCATAATCTTGCAGTCTAAAATCTGATTTATCCCTTTCGTTCAAATGCTACTGAGACTTCATAGCCAAAGGAGAAATACTTTGAACTGAGCTACCTGAAAGTCTTTATGAATTCAGGTGCAGAACTTTGTTAATGAATTGGTGCTCAGCTCTTTGGGGAATTTTTTTTTTAAGATAATAAGACAAAAAAAAAAGGCCTTTGTCATTCACAGCTGTGCCGTGATTAGAATATGGAGCGCACACTTTATTTTCCTTTTCTCTCCTTTCTGTAAGACTCCTGGGACCCTACCCATGTGGTTTGGCTTGTGGTTGCCTAGGATAAGCAGGGAACAATGCTTCAGCCTAGTGCAGAATTAAAAAGTGTAAAAGCCAGTGACAAAAATATGTTGTTTTGCTTTGCACATTTCTATCAGTTGTACCTAAAAATACTTGGAATATATAAAGGATGAGACACTGACCATCTTTTTGTGGGCAGGAGTACAGTGACTCAGGCAGCCATGAGTGCTTTGCTGCAGAAGCTGTTGCTTTGGTAGGAGAAGAGGGGTGTGTGTGTGTGTGTGTGTCTTAAAGCCAAATATTCAGAAGTACTGGAGTCCAAACTGGAATTTGAAGTAATTTTAAGATGTCAGTCCTCAAAATCAATTTCTAGGACTTGGGGACTGAAAGAGGATGAAGAATTTCATCTGGAGAAGACAAGAATTTCATCTGGAGAAGACAAGCCTCCAGTGACTAAAGGGGCTCCAGGAGAGTTGCAGAGGGAATGGGGACAAGGGATGGAGGGACAGGACACAGGGAATGACTCCCACTGCCAGAGGGCAGGGATGGATGGGATATTGGGAAGGAATTGTTCCCTGGGAGGGTGGGGAGGCCCTGGCACAGGGTGCCCAGAGCAGCTGTGGCTGCCCCTGGATCCCTGGCAGAGCCCAAAGCCAGGCTGGACAGGGCTTGGAGCAGCCTGGGACAGTGGGAGGTGTCCCTGGACATGGCAGGGGCTGGAATGGGATGAGCTTTGAGATCCCTTCCAAGCCAAATAATTCCATGATTCTAATCTGGGTCCCAGCTAAACCAAGAGACTTGCTAGTGCACTTCCAAACCAGTGAGGAGAAGCACTGTTTAGTCCATTTTGGGTTAATCTCTGGCCACCGTGGAACACAGGGATGTGTCTGTCACTTGTTTCAGTCTTGATCTGCTTTTCAGGTGGTACTTCCACACTTTGGCTGCTTTATGGTGAAGCAGAACTGTGGGTAATTACATGCTTTAAAAAAAAGAGAACATTTTGCTCCAAAGCAATGCTTTGCTTGTTGTTCTACAGTTTATAATCTTGTGTCATTTTCAGCATCAACAGAGGAAAAGATAACAAGGATAATTACATTTAATCTATTTTAAAACACACTCACTCCAGCTGTCAGAAACACTGAAAATTATGTTGATTTTTTTTCCCCAACCCTGATTTGTCTTTTGTTCCACCAAACAAATCTTAATTAACTTCTGCAGTAGCAGCATGAGGCAATTCTTTTATCATTGTTGTGTATTTGCTAAAGAGCATGCCAGCAAAAAGCATCAGCAGAGTAATTAGATTAATCCAGCACTCCCTGTGCTGTTCTGAGCTCTGGTTCCTGGGCCCCTCTCCTGGATTTCATCCACGTTTTTAGGAGTTTTTGTTCTGATTGAGAGCCTGATGCTGTTGTTGAATAATGAGCCTGATCTGTGCTGCAGTTGGACTCAGAGTGGTTGGGTATCCACAGCCACCAGCCTGGGACAGAGTGCAGCTCCTAATTAGCAGTGATTTAAAGATTTTAATTTAGTGCCACTAAGCAGCTGAGGCATTCCAGCCCCTCCAGAGCTGGTGGTTGTGTACATTTTTAAGGTGTTTTTTCCATGCTGTGATTGTCCAGCCCCATGTGGCTCCTGGTGTTGTCCTGAGCTTTGTGAGGCTTTGCCTGCCTGTGTCAGTCACAGGGAGCAGTGGTTGGAGTGTGATCAGTGGGAGGCTCCTGCCAGGCACTGGGCTGAGAAATCTGTGTTAAAAGAACTAACAGGCTCATCTTGAGGCTGAGCCCAGCAGTTTAATGGTGATGAAGCAGCTTCTGCTGAGCACCTCCTTGTCTGATCTGGGAGCCTGCTGAACTATATGAAAAATGCACAATTATTTGGCCATTATCACCTGGAGAAGGCAGAAGTCCACACATGACTTGTCTTTGCAGTGAGTATCTCACACAGCTGTTGACAGCTGTCATGCACAACTTACTCATGCATCCAAGGAATTTTAACCAAGGGCCTTTTGTCTTTGCAGTTTCCTTTGCCTCCTTTACCTCTTTTATTCTCCTTCTGTTTCTTGGTGCTGTTCATGGAATTAATCCATCTTCCTGCAGTTCTGTGCCAAGGTAGGGATTTGTGAGCTGTGTCTCCTCAAAGATTGTGTCTTACTTTTCTCTTTTGTAAAAAGATTCAGCACGGTTATTTCATTTTTACCATGTTTCTAAGATGAAATAGTTTTGGGTGTTTAGACACAGAAGTGATTAGAACTTTGACTGTTCTAAAAAACCCAATTTTCAGGGGTTTTTCAGATTTGGGGGCTGAAATTCTCTCTGGATTATAAATGAATGCCTCTTTTTAAAGGACAGCACAGGCTAATACAGTTCAAAAAGGTGGTTTTGGAATTAGCTTATGTAACGCCAGAATAACTTGGCAATTTCCTTCAGCATTTGCCTTTTCCCTGGAGAGAATGTACTTATTCTTTCTTGTGCTTCTCAGAGGACACCCCAGAAGTACTTTCCTCTTCAGCTGCTTTCTCCTAAGGTATTTTCAGACTGTTTTTGTGCTGTTAGTGTGTAATCTCAGCTGAGGAGTGCCATGAAGTGGTGGACACGGGGATGAGGATGTTCTTAGCCACTCAGTCTTTTATCTTTGGTTTGGGATTGCTTAAACTGCTTTTCTTTTCATCATTATGGAGTGTCCAAGAGCATGTAGAGATAGAACAAGGGGGAATGGCTTCAAACTGAAGGAGGATAGGTTTAGATGGGATATTGGGAAGGAATTGTTCCCTGAGAGGATGGGGGAGGCCCTGGCACAGGGTGCCCAGTGCAGCTGTGGCTGCCCCTGGATCCCTGCAAGTGTCCAAGGCCAGGTTGGACACTGGGGCTTGGAGCAGCCTGGGACACTGGAAGGTGTCCCTGCCCATGGCAGGGGCTGGAATGGGATGAGCTTTGAGATCCCTTCCAAGCCAAACCATTCCATGATTGAGTCTATGGATTATCAGTAAACAGTCCTTCATGATTAATCATGCAATTCCAAATAAACAGACTGTGTTATGACCTACCCTTTGCAACCTGCCCTCCCCAGAAATCCCCTTTTCATTAAACTCTTCTTAGCAGAGTTTCTGAATAAGCCCATAATAATAAAGAGGAAATCTGAGTTCTGCTCCACTCTGAGGTGCCCCTTGGTTCTGTGCTTTTTACACTGAACTGTCCCTCTTAAGTACTAAATTCACCATTCCCACTGTGGCAGCTGTTTGCTGCAATAGCCAGCACAAGGTTAACATGAAAAGCAGCTGGTTACAGTATTTAATCTTCTAATTAATGTGCATTTGAATTATGACTGCTTTAAACATTTTACAGGTGCCAGGAGAGCACTCCTGGTCCAGCATTGCTGGGCTGTGTGGAATATCAGATGTAAGTCAGCACAGGCTGCTGAATTATTGGTTGCTTCTATTTTGGCATTTAGTTCAGTGTGCAAGAGTGACAGTATTGGTGCACTGAGACACAGAAATCAGTGAGGAAATGTTGAAAAAATTAGAGCAGGGGGAAGGGAATGCACAGAATGAGAAGGGGCAGTGAAGCATAGGAGAAAAGGACAAAAGAAATTATTGGCTGAGAAATGATGATCACAAAAAGAAGAAGCTGGAGATAGAAGGTGGGAGGGCGTGTGGAGAGTGCATTAGGGAAGATGAAAAGGTTCTGTGTGTATTTATTCCACTGAAGTAAAATTCTGCAGTCCCCTGCCAATACCATGGCAACTGCCCTGAGGCAGGTCATGCCTGCCTGCTCCTGGGGCTCTGTTGATACTCTCTCCCATTAAAGCTGTGGGAGAACTTTTTGGGAAGTGCAAACAATTGAGATCAGTTCAATTATCTCAGTCAGATCAACTCTGAGTGCTCAAAGATCTGTATCTCTATTTTCATAGGAGTTATCTGGATATCTGATGTGCCAAGTGGGTGACAGACTTGCCTTAGGATCCCAGATTTGGGGCCATTTGACTCACAGTTTCAAGTTCATGTCTGACACACTGCAGAGCTCATTTTATCACAGAGCTAGAGATTAAACAAGAAATTATTGAGTCCCTAATCACTTACAGGCTTTTCTGAGCAATAGAAAAATTAATATTCTGCCTCCAGCAGCCCCTGAAGGGTTAAGAGGTTCCTTGTACCTCAGGGCTTGATGCTGGTGTTGGATATGAACTCCCTGTAAAGGTTGCTCAGTCTGGTTGTTTCTTGCTGCTGTTATAAATCTGTGCTAATTCTTTTATAAATTAAATACTCTGCACTCAGGGAAGGAACACAGAGAGGATCTGCTGAGTTTTGCAGCCAGGGTGAGTTTGTCATGACAGCAGCTGTTTCTGTGAAGGGTGAGATGTACCAGCTCTCCCTGACAGCATGGCTTGGAAATCCATGGATGACTGTCACAAAGAGAAATCAGAACTATCTGATCTCAAATAAATTCAGTTCTTAACTTTTCTCACTGAATTTTTGTGCAGTGACTCTAGTGGAGAAGAAGCAATGCATGAGAACATTCTCCAGTGAATTCCAAAGTGCTGCCTTGTAGGTTTTAAATCTTCTCTTTATCCAGCTTCATTTGGGAAGAGGATGAATAAATGTGTGGCTCATATTATGGTCTTCCTGCCTTCCCTGCATTTTCCTTTTGAATGTTCACAAAGACTTTAGATGTCTGAATTATGTAACAGAAATCACTTGAAATTCACTCAGAATAGAAGACAATCAGATTACTTGAAACAACACTGATCAAGAATATCAATTTATATTTTCCCCAGAGATCAACATTTAAATCATTGAGTAACATTTAAACAGGTTGAAAGAAAAAAGCTAAAATAACTCTTAATTTAGGACTGATGCTTGGTGTTTTGCACCAAATGACATAAGTAGATAGTGTTAAAATTATGTACAGGAAATTGAGGAGGTTTATGCTCTGCTGCAGGTACTTAGTGGGGAAAAGGAGCTGTGAGAGTGGCATTTTGATTTGCATAAACATGCATAATCTGATAATGTGCAAAACAGTGAGGTCTGAGTCTTTAAATAGGAAGATAATTCTCAGTGTTCTGGCTGTGTGAGAGCAATTCCTCGTTGAGTTCTGTGAGATGTGGAAGTGGAACACTGTGCACGTGGGAAAGGTGGCCCTCTGAGATAAATGTCCTGGCAGCAGCCTTGGCATGGGCTGGCAGGGCAGTCACTGCCCTGTGCAGTCCCTGCCTTCTCCTCCCAGAGCTCTGGGATCCTTTGGAGAGGATTCTGATGTTGGGGTAAGCCATGGGCCCAACTCTGCATTTCAGCAGCTTTGCAGCAGGGTCAAACATGAGGACCAAGGAAAGTAAGAAATCCCAGGACAAACTACACATCTTTCTGCCTGGGGGCTGGAATAATATTTATTTTGTTGGAAATCAAGTTCTGTTCCCATTTGGACTTATCTTGAGTGTGATGTGGTTCCAAAATCAATGGAAACCTCAATTGTAGGATACTACATTGTGAGACCCCCCCCTGCTTTTTTTAAATTTCCTGACCTGGAGAGCTGTGAGTCTGAGTCTCCTCCTCAGGCTGTGTTCCTTCTGTGAGAGGACTGAGGAGGAGCGTGCCCTGTAAAGCAGGATCTGAATCCCCTTGGCAGTGCCACATTCCCTGGAAATACCTGCTGGGGGCCACCTTCTGCTGGGAGACTCGAGAGTGCCTCCTGCATCACAGCTCCTGCCCAGCCACCATGGTGTTTAAACCAACACCTCTAGTTTCTTAATCCATAGAGTAAACTGGAGTGGAGCTCTCTGTGTCCTGCTATTCCATGGAGGAGAGCAGAGCTATGGAGACCAGAGAAGAAGGATGTGTGAGGTGAAACTTGCTGGTGTTGTCCATTGCTGGTTGCCCAGAAATTATTTACCTGCTCTTTTGCATTAAAGAATCGGAGCCTGATGGATGAGCAGTCCTAGAAGCAGTGCTTGTCACCCCCTTGCTAAAGAGGTTTGTCTGCATCATTACTCACCTGCACTTCCTTCTCCAACCCACCTCAAGGAGATGTTTGAAAATAGTTTTATTCCAGTCATTTCAGGCATAGGTAGAGCATTGTCCTGAGGAGCAGGAAGTAGGAGTGCAAATGTTTTCAATCTGGAGAAAAAACAGGTCTGTGGTTCCTGTGCTTGGGCTCTGACAAGAGTTAGAGAGAGGCTTGATGGTGCTGCCACTTCATTTGGGTGGGAGATCAGGAATAAACTGAAGTATTTGTCAGCCCCCTCTTGAAGACACTCTTGCTGTGAGAAATGGGGGCTGTATTGAGCTAATTATCTCAAGATAGAAGGCAGAGTCCATTATCAGTTCCTGGAACCCTCAAGTTCACCAACAGCAGCTGCCCTTTAATATGGTAAACACTCTCCTTGAAAAGCATGAGCAGTCCTGACCCCCTCGAACACTTGAGCTTTGTGCCACAGGCAGAGATAATTCAGGAGTTGGAGTCTGGCAGGGATGAGGCAGTGACTGCTCTGTGGTGCTGAACAAAACACTACTGTGCCTCCCAGCTTGCAATCAGTGTTAATTTGGATGATGATTTCTTCAGGCACTGCAAACTGACCCCAGAATTGTACATTAATTCAAATAAATTGCACATCCAAACAGTATCACTTGTAAGCTCACTACAATAAAGATGTAATCCATGAAGGGAATGTTCAATGAGCTGTTATTGAGTCATTAGAATTCATCCCTTCCACAAAAGCAAATAGGAGAAATGGACAGTTGTCATTGGGGGGAATTTGCATTGTATGTAATGCTGAATACAGAATTTATCTGATACACAGGATAAAGTCCATCTTCTGTCATGTTATTTCAGGTAGTAATGAATTTATCTGTGTTATTGCTGACTTGAAACTTCTTGTATGAAAGGATTTTGACTGGAAAGTTCTGGGCAGAAAATATTAGTCTGGATCTCTTTTTTAACTTCTTTCCTTAGTTCTGTTTAGATTTCTGTAAGTGCTGGCAGATGATTTAGAGGCCTGTGCTCAGCCCTGGTCTCATGCAGCCTCTCCCAGTGCCTTCCCAATCCTCCTGTCTCTTGTGTCTGCACAGTCCTCCTGAGCTGTGCCCTGCCATGAGCACTCACACAGATCTCAGCAGAGAGCTCAGTGCTGTTTCCTTGGATATTCTGCTCCCTTGGCTCTGACCTGTGGTTCCTGGATGGGTCAGGAGTGTTTCTGACATCACAGAATGGTTTGGGTTGGGAGGGACCTTAGAGCACATCCAGGACTGTGGGCAAGGACACCTTCACCAGCCCAGGGTGTTCCAGCCTGGCCTGGAAACCAGCACAGCACAGCAGTGCAGAGAAGTATTTGAGGTGGATAGTCTGGGTTTTGTTTGTTGTCTTTTGGGTTTTTTTGAATAGAAAACTAGTCAACTAAATCACTTTTAAACTTGCTTTCGTGGTCACTGACTGGCACATTCATTCTGTCCCAAGCAAGGTCAGCTGTGACATCAGACTTTATCCAGCCCAGTCCCCAAAGCCTCCAAGGACAGAGACTCTGCAGCCTCTTGGGGCCATCTGTGTACTATCTGATCATTCCAATGGAAAACATGTACTGTGCACAGTAAAACACACAGAAAGGTTTTATATTACATTAAAAGTCACTCCAGAATTGTGCCAGGGGACAATTACTGGATTAAATGAGTAAATTACTCATTTAGTGTGTGAGGATACAAGGGGAGAGCTTAGAGAGAGGCAAAAAGAGTTCACACAGAGCATGAGCTGACCCAGGTCAGCAAACACATCCCACAGAGAACAAACAATTACCAAGCTGCCATTCCTCACCCTGAATAATCTCCTGTTGAGTTCCCAGAGGGAAGGTGTTGATGTCCAGGTTATGGATTGTGTTGTTCCCTTCATCCGTGGGTATTGAAGGCCTGGAGCTGGATGAAGTCGGGACCTGCCAAGTAATTCTGGGAGCTTTAGGAAGAAATGTTAAACCAATCTGATTAACTGATTTTAAAACAGTTGCTGTGGGTTGGTTTTGAATGCATTTCACTGTCTGGCTCTGTGCAGCCTGAGCTGGTATCACTGAGAGCTGCACTGGTGTAAATCACCCAAAAATCCCATCTTTTCCTGGCTCTGCCTTCTGCTGCTTGTGTGACCCTATGTGAAGGCTCTGCTGGACACCTTTCTCACAAATCCCTGATGGAAGTTTTCCTTCCTAAAGACTTTCCCCCAAAACAAAGTCATCATTGTTGGCAGTAGGACAAAGGGAAACGGCCTCAAGCTGTGCCGGGGAGGTCCAGGTTGGATATCAGGGAAAATCTCTTCACAGAGAGGCATGGGGACATGCAGTGGTGGCACCATCCTTGGAAGCATTCAAAAAACAAGTGCATGTGGCACTTGGGGACATGGTTGGCAAAAAAACCCTTTGATCTCAGAAGTATTTTCCAACCTTAATGATTTTGTGATTCTATGAAAACCCATGCTAGGTTTTGTTTTTTTTTTTTTTTTACTCTGATAGCTTTCCTTGATGAAACATTGGCCTCACATTAGAAAGCATTTGTGCTTTTCCCATGATTTTCTTGCTGGCATGAAAGATGCTCCATTAATTAACACGTTTGTCCTTGAAAAAGGGAACCTTCCAAGGAACTTCTGAGGTGTCTTTATGACGCCTCTTGATGCAAGTACCCTTTAGTAGTGATCTAACAGGTCTAATTGGTTGTTTTGATAAATGTGAGTGCTGGAGCTGGTGTGCCACAATTTACTAGAAGACACCATATTTCTGCAGTCCCTGTGGGATCACAGCTGTGCACACTCTGATTCCTCCTCGTTTGCTCCCTACAATGGACTCACTTGTGTTCAGGCACATGAGGGAGGCTCCCACTTGTTTTGCCTTAACAAGGAACATTCCAGAGCCCGTTCACAGTGCCCTGTTTCTTGCCAGCATCATCATCATCATCATCATTGTTCCCTGCCAGACCTCATTCGAAGCCTTTTCACAGCTGAGCAAGCCTGATGGTGAAGGTTCTTCTGCCCCACTGGTTCAGGTGGATCTTGTCTCTCTTCCACCATTCCTCAACAGAATAAAAAGGAACAAACCCTGCACCACTGCAGTCAGGTCTGGTCAAACATAACTAAAGCCATGTTCCCATTCAGAACATGAATTTTAGGGGAGGTGTTTAACAGTAGTGGAGAATCCAGGAAACATCATCTCTGCTCTGAAAGAGCAGCTCCAGGTGGGTTGGTACCTCCTGTTTCCATGAACTTTAGTCCCTTTCCCATTGGCCTTGGCAGATTTCCTGTCATTGAGAGTTGTCACATTCTCATCAGGCTCCTCATCTTTTATCTCCCTCCTGCTGAAAGAGTGGCCCCTCTCTTACCAAAGCCAGCTCTGTGTGGCAGGAGCTGATTTCAGGTGCTTTGTTCTGTCACAAAGCAGGGAGCAGCTGCCCAGATGAAGTCAAGGTGAGCTGAGCCCTTCAATCCAGCAGCAAATTGGTTTCCTTCCTCCAAGGGTACTCCAGAGCAGTGGGAGCACTGCAAATCATTCCAGAAAAAAAAAACAGAAGAAAACATTGTTTTCCCCTGCTAAGATGAAAACATTAGACAGAGAGTGTCTGAGAACAAAAGGAATAGCTAAGGCAGAAATTGAAGTGTTTAATCCAAATGCACAGTCAGTGAGCTCCAGTTGTTGTCCTGTGCTTTTGTACTTATTCCCTTGCTGTTTCACCCACTCCTTTCCCTTTCCTTTCTGTTTAGTGGTAATTGTGTCTGCCAGCTGGCTGCAGGGCACAAATTCTTTATATTAAAAATCTTGTTGGTGTTTAAAAAAAAAAACCAATAAAAACTCTTGACGTTAGCTAAAATCTAAAAAAAAAAAAAGGATGAAGCTGAACTGTTTTAAATGGTCAAATACTGCATCATTTTTATTCTTCCTGCTTTTGAGCTGTCAGACTTGGTGCTTTGCAATCTGCAGGGGCAGAGTTGTCTTCAGTCTCATGATTTCTCATGAATTCCAGCTGGATGTTATGGTGGTTTAACCCAAAATTCAGAAACATCAGGTACATCATAAAGGACAGGGATGAGGGACTGGCAGTCGGGTCAGTCGTGTGGCTTATCTAAATCTGGGATCACTGGCCTTGAGGCAACCACCGAGTCAGCAGCAGAGCAAGTTGTCTGTGGATGTCCTGCTGGGGGATGTTCTCCATGGCCTCTGATTGAAAGCAAAATCATCCCAACCACCCCTCCCAGTCCAGAGCCTGCACACTGGAACTCAAAACTGTTTTACTTGTGCAGAGAGCAATAAATCAGAGCATATTATAACATTCTGACACCATTTATTGCACAGACTTTCATAGTCAGGTGTCAAGTGGAAAATCATTTGCTTTGCCAGTTGAAGAAGACTGAGATGGACAGTGTCTGAGTTGTGTCATTCCAACTCCAATCATTCCAACCCCAAATTGTGTCATTCCAACAAAAAATACTTCTCTTGTATGCTGGGCAGGTAACATTTCTCTAACAACAGAAAATGGGCATAAAAAAAACCCAGTTGATTGTAAACATAGGTGAAACTTACTTGATTTAGAAGCCTTTGTGTGTCACCAGACGGGCTCTGCATTTCCTGCTGCTCTTGTCTGTGTGGGCTCTGTGTGTCACCAAGGGCCTGCATGGAGAGTGGGGACATCACTGGTGACTAAGGACACCCTTGTGCTGAGAGCAGGGACAGGGCATTAGCAGTGAAGAGTCGTTCTGACCTGCTGGGAGGAAACTTCTGCACCCTTTGGCCTCTCAGCCAGTGGAAAAGGTTGTCCAGGCAGGTTGATCAGTCTCTTCCTTGGAGATCTTTAGGACCCAAGAAGCTCCAGCCCTGAGTGCTGGGATCTGATCCCATTGCTGGTCCTGCTCGGAGCAGGAGGTTGGGCTGGGACTTTGGAAAGTCCCTTGGAGTCAGGGTTATTTAGGGGGTTTCAGTGTCAGCCCTGCCTTGCTGCCCAATTCCATCAGCTATTGGCAAAAATTACTCCTTTGGGCAGATTTACACCCAGGAGAGGCTGCATAGGCAGAGAAGGAGAATTTCCATCTGTCTGTCCCTAAAGCAGGGTTTTCAGCTCCAGTGATCCTTGGTACCCTGAAAGCCCTGGGAGTCTCTGAAGGGGCAGGTTTGTTTGGATTTTGTGTTAATTGGTACTTCTGTTGTGTTGATCTGACACTGTGATTCCCCAGTGGGAGCTGCCACTTCATTTGATAAAATTCACATGCAGAGGATGATCCAGACAGGGTTTGCCTGCTGCAGCTCCTGCTCTTTGGTTACTGCAGAGACTGAACAGGGGGTTAAATAGTGGCTCCTTCCTATCCAGCATCCCAAGACACTCAGGTTGTTCCCTGTGATGAACACAGGGACAACATCTCTGTTTTCATGGAGCTGTCGCCCTGTCACTGCAGGGAAATGTGACACCTGAGCAGCCCTGGGCCCTGGTACAACCCCGTGTGTTGCAGGAGTACCTGCAGTGTTCCAGTCCATCACCCCCAGCTCCTGTGCCCTGCCACAGCTCAGGAGCCTGCATCACTCACAGCCTCGGACAGAAACACAGCTCTGATCAGCACAGGCTGGGCTTGGCTCAGCTGCCATAAATCACATCTGCTAAGGTGGTGTCACCATGGAAGGTGGCAGCTGCTCAGGCCCAAAATGCAGCTTTGATGATTGCAAGCACTCAAAAGCTTTAAAACACTAAGTGATAAATTGTGTTGACTTTCTAGATTTTTGAATTGCCATCCCTTCTGCCCCCTCTGTGAAGATGTCACTTGCTAAGGACAGTAACCAGCAGTTCACTGATGCTCTCCTGGCTCTGACTGGTTTGGAGCTGCCCTTTTGAAAACATTTTCTGTTGCTGCAGTTTTTGATGAGCTTCTGCAGGATGTGGCAGGGATGGAGCCAGGGGCTGCTTTGGAAGGGAGGATGCACAGGCTCAGCAGGTCCCTTGGGCTGACAGTGGCATTGGACCAGCTGAGCATCAAGTTATTTAGAAACCTAAGCCAGCAGAAAAACTACATTTCTCCTGCCAGTTAAGTGTCTGGGCTGGCTTGCAATGAGATCAGCTGAGCTGCAGGCAGCAGCACAGGTGAAAGGCTGGAGGAAGGGGAAAAGTGGCTCATTTGTATGGGTAAACATTCTTTTAGCCTTCATTTCTCTCACAGTTTAAGTTCATAAACCCCATCTTCCTAACCCTGCTGTTTCCCCCACAGGTACAGCATCCCATCCTCCAGTCAGGACCTTGGGTAGGCTGAGCTGAGCTGGAGAATTTGCCTGCCTTAATTTTGTTTTGCTGGGTTAGTTTGCAGCAGGTTCCTTTTGTGTCACTGCACAAATGCTTTTCTCAGAGCTGGAGAGTGGGAGAAGGGAAGGAGCAGGGAGGCAGGGCAGGGCAGCTGCTTATTTGTCTAAATTGGAATTGCCACCTTCAGCTGTTGTGGTGTGTGCCTGGAATTGCAGTGCCAGGCAGTGATTATGTCTGTGCTGATTATATCATTGCTGTGTGAACATTCTAAATGTGCTTCCTGGCTTATGAATTTGTCTCCATGACGTTTGGGAAATGTCTTTTTCTTTTTATCCTGGTTTTTCCTTTCTTTGCCATATGTATGCACTGTGTGGGCTGCAGCAGCCAGTGGGGTTGGGATTCAGGTGGGGGATGATCCCTCATGGATCCATTTGTCCGAGGGACAGAGCAGGGGAAGGCTGCCTTGGGAACGGGGGCAGAGGCTTATTTAAATCACTGGCCATATTTAAACCATAGGGCTGGCTGTGGGGAAGAGGTAAGGGAAGAAGACAGCCATTGTGAGCCTCAGTGAGGAAATATTGGGACTTACTGATGCAGAGGGAGGCCTTGGGATGACCAAAGGAAACTTGTTAGCTTGAGACCGCTGAACATTTTGCCTCAGGTTCACACACATTTCAATTTTCATTATTTTTGAAAAGGCTTTGCTGGCACTGAGGGGGTGGAGAGTGTTAATCATGACGAAGGAAATTGTAAAGAAGAGCAATTTCCTCCATGGAGTATTTCAAAGGTTCTGAGTCGACATGAAATGAGTTACATGCTTGTGTCTTTCCCTGCCTTGTTTCTGCAGGAATTAGCTTTTTCCTGCAGAACACACCCATCAGTTTGGAGGTTGCAGTAGTCCTGTTGATGCCAGTTGCTGCTGCAGAGTCTCATTCCGTGGGATTTGGCATCCTGACCTTTCTGCCTATCCCCCTGGACACTGCCATACCTCAGTTTCTCAGGGTTCTTCCTTTGGTCCCAAGCATCCATTAACAATATTCCTGTCTCTGTTAGCACTGAGAGTTTGCAGAGCAGACAGTTTGTGTGACTGTCCAAAGCAGATTTCTGGATCGGGATTTATTTCCTTGAGAGAGGCATTGAGCTGTGTTTCTCACCAGCGATAGGTGACACATCACTTCCACTTGGAAACATCCTCCCTGCAAGTTTTTCCAGCATCAATTTCAATTCCCAGGACAGATATTTATGCCCAGTTTTGTTGGACCATTCCAGTCTGTCCCCAGGCCTCTGTTTCCAGCAACTTCCTCATGTGCTGGGTGGGCTTTGGAGGTTCCTTTCACAGCTTCCATACTTATGGAAACACATTTCCACATGAAAGTGTCAAGAGCTTGTGCCCCACTCCACATTTCACACTCTTCCTACTTTCTTCCCTCTGTCCCCTGGATATTCCAGCTGAGTGTACATTTCCTTCCCACAAGTGCACTGGAAGTGTGGAGGTCTGATCACATCAGAGCAACTGGTGCTTTTAATTGTAATCATATTTTGCATAGAAAAATCAAAGGCTCAGAAAAAACTTATTTCAGTCCACAATTAATTAATTTTCCTCTGCCTGACTGGGAATTGAAGAGACTAAAATTAGGAAATTTGTGGCTAAATCTTCTATCAGCTGTTGCCACCTGTTCTCGTTGTGGGTTCTGGCTGTGCCTGATTCTGTGCATTCATATCTTACCTACTCTATCATGTTTAATTTGGTCTTCACCATTAGCATTACCCAAATTTAAACTAAATGTCATTAAAAATGGGCTAGAAAGGTCCCATTCTGGGACTTCTTAGTGTCACTGACCTTCATTTGGTTGGTTCTCCTTTGCACCAGAGTGGTATAATAAATAATGGCTGTACCTTTCCAGCTCATTGATAGGGTTCTTTGCTCCAGTTTGTTTGGAGCTTGGAAAGGTGTGGATTCTTTCTGGTTTGGATGTGTGTTAGGAAGTGCAGTCATATCACAAACCAGTTCTGGTGACTGTTGGCTGAAAACAACTACCAAAGTTTGCTTTTCAAAGCAACACCAGTCATGTTCTGTGGCATGAAGACAATAAACTTAATTTTCCTTAGGATAAGTGCTGTTTTATCCAGTGGGGTGTAAGGTTGAATTTCAGTGCACTGGTTGACCTGGCTTTACATCCTGGCCCTCACAAAGTAAGCAGGAGCTCCATGTTTCAAATCAGACCTGTTTTTCCATAAAACAGGAAGTTTTATGACAATTTCTAGTCCCATTCTCCCTGTGACAGCCTTTCCAAAGCATATCTTTCCTCCTCTTGCAGGAAGCAGCCAACATGCTACGTCTGATCCAGAACAGGCTGAAGGAGGAGGAGCAGCACCTGCTGAAGAGTGGAGGTAAGGTGGGATTTCCTTCACCTCTTGTAGTAGCAGAGGAGTTGCTAAGTGCTGCCTACTCCATGTGTAAGTGTCCACTTCCAAGGGGGATGTGGGGTGATGACAGTCAGCAGGCAGGGGCAGAACAAGTGGAATTATGGCAATTTTAAAGGGCAGCAGTGAAATGTTCCTGTGGAATGTTCCCTAGGGAATGTTCCCCCTGCAGAGCTGAGGAATGGCCACAGTCAGCCACTGAATCCTGGGCAATCCCAAAGCAGCTTTAGGCTTCATTTTACTGTTCCCAGCCCTGCACTGACTGGCTGGGGGCACAGGCTGGTCCCAGCACCAGGGGATTGCTGGCTTGAGAGCAGACTTGGACAGAGGATTCTTCTCAGCCAAATGCTTCATGGAGGTGAGTGGTCCTGCTGGTTTGTGCCTTGTCACACACATGCTGGGGTGTCCTGCAAAACCAGAGTGTGCTTTCTGGCCCCAATTTGGTTTGTGTTCACAATGATTCTTTATGACACATCAGATCTTTCCCAGATGAAAACTAAGCTAAAAATCCTCTCTACTGTCATCAATCTTCTCAATAGGATCCACATTTGCCTCCCTGCATTTGTTTGATTTTAATGTACCTGCAAAATGGGAATGCAATTAAAATTTAGGGGTTTTTTATTTTTCTTTTTTTTTCTGAACTACTTCTTAATTAGGATCAGAAAGGAATTAATGACCTCTTGAGACTGTAGAAAGCTTACAAACCAGATACTGCTCATTTTGAGCCAAACACCAGCCAGAACTTGATTATGAACTACCCTGGGAATTGAATATTGCAGTGTGTGCATTTTTATTTGATACTTGGAGAAACTAGGAGGAAAGTTAATTCTCAGGATCAGAGGGAGAGTTCATGAGAGCTGAAATTGAGTGAAGACATAAAAGTTGCACTTCACAGTTTGATGACTGAGATTTTCAGAGGAAACTTACGGAAGAGGAAATTCACTGATTTCTGCCCATCTTTGATCTCATATCAATGAGATAAAGAGTGAAGAAGTTTAAACTGAAATACACTATTTGTAATATAACATACAAGAATGTGGAATTATGTCAAGGATTTATTTGCATGAAAAGAGTCCAAGTCCTACTGTGTGAGAGTTTTTGGGGTTAAAAAGTTCAACAGGAGGTGGACATCGGTTACCAGTAATTGGCAGTGTGAGGTATAATATGAAAATTTGCTGCCCTGCTTTGTCCTTGCCTGTCGATTTTCAGCCGGAAAACGTTTCTGTCACTTTCCGTCTCTGAAATAAGAGGAACTTTGCCTTTTAGTAACTGATTTAACTGCCACCTCAGAATGTGATTATTACTTTTAATGACCTCAAATATTACCATAATACATCTTAATTCAAGTACCTAATTGTCATAATTAGCATTTATTCTAGTGAGAAGAGCACCAGGATCCTGCTTTCCAGAGCAGGCTCATTTATTGCCTGTCCCATCACCTTGGCAAATCATCTCATCTCTGTCAGCTCCACCCTGCCTTTGTCTGTGAAACTCTGCAGGGGTGGAGCTGGGACAGGAAATTTGTCCCTCCGGATCTGTTTCCCAGTCAGGAGCACAGCAGTTAATTAATGGAATGTTGGAAAGTTCCCCCAAGACCTCAGTCTGTTCACACTTGACAACCTGGGCTCTCCCCTTAGAGCAGACCCCCCCTCCTCTCGTTGTTAATTAAATGCTGGCCTTTAAACAACTCAAACCCAAGAGATTTGCTGAGAATGCAGGAGTTGGTGTCTTCTATGGCACAGTTTGTTTCCAGAGCAGTGTTAATCCTCAGCACAGGAAAATGCACATTTGGCACAAGAGGAAACAAGGAGCAGCAGAATGGGCTCAGCACCTGTGAGCAGCTTTGCCTGCCCAGCCGCCCCCAGGGTTGATCCTGCAGCTCCCACCAGGAACAGGCATCACCTGAGGGATGGAGAGGATTCCCAAGGGACCTGCAGCTGCATCTGGCACTGCTTTTATCAGGCCTGCTGTGAGCATGGTGGGGAATTGCTGTGAGGTGCTGCAGGCCGGAGAATTCAGCCTTTCAGCTGTTTGGATTTTGGGTGCTGCTTGCTCCTGAGAGAGGACATGCCCTGGAGGGAGCCAGTGACAGGGAAGAGTAAAGAAGGACTTCACCATCAGAAACATCTTTCTGAAGCAGGTTTTTAGAGGGAAAAATACTTCATAGATTCCCAGACTGCTTTGGGTGGGAAGGGGGCTAAAAGCTCATCCCATTCCAGCTCCTGCTGTGGGAAGGGACAACTTTCACTGTCCCACGTGCTCAAGTCCTGTCCAGCCTGGCCTTGGGCACTGCCAGGGATCCAGGGGCAGCCACAGCTGCTCTGGGCACCCTGTGCCAGGGCCTGCCCATCCTCACAGGGAACAATTCCTTCCCAATTTCTTGTCTAAATTGACCTTCCTTCAGTTTAAAACCATCCCTCCTTGTCCTGTCACCTCAGACCCTGCTAAATACTTCATTATTCCACTTAACATTTTTGAGTAACGCCCCCCACACAAAGCAATGTTGTTTTATCCAAAGTTGTATTCCATCTTCAGTTTATTTGGAAACTTAGGACTTTGTTGTCTGGGCCTTCAAGCCCAGCAGACGCCAGGATGGTTGAAGTGGGCCCTGCTCTGCCTTGGTGTTGCTGCCACAGCAGGTTCTGGAGATGGAGGGACGAGCTCCTTCTCTGCTCAGTGCAGGGCTGGCCTGCCTCTCCCACCGTGCCAGGGCTCCCTGGCCGATCCTGCTGGGGTGGGGCAGTGAGCTGCAGGACAGGTTCAGTGCTTCCCTCCTCAGAGGGGCACTGCCATGAAAGGAGCCGGGCAGGCTCTCTCCCTCTGTTAACACTTCGCCTTTGGGAGCTGCACAGCACTTAATGAAGCCTTTCCAACAGCGAGGGCTGGCCGGTGGTGATAAATTTGTTGCCATTAATTGATGACAGCATTCTCTCTGCCTTGTGAGCACTGTTACTCTCACCTACCCACAGCATTGATCAGCTCTCTCATTGTCTGCATGCCCTGACCTTATCTCCTGCTCATTTGGGTAGAAGGGTTCCAAATTAACACTTCATTTTTTCTCTGGAATGAAGCTGCAGGAGTTTTGGACAGCTCTCAGTTGAGTTTCAGGCCGAGAAGCCTAAATCCTGTTTCTCATAAAGGAGAGAAGGAGAGCTGTGGGACGGAGGTTGAGTTGTGCAGGTCTGTGTTAAGAATAAACAAAGTCCATGGCTGTGGTGGTGACCTAAAACTGGCAAAACTGTTTAACTGCTTACTGTTACTGATCAGCAGTCTGGTTCTTTTTTTTTTTTTTTTTTTTTTTTCTCTGACACAGCAACTCTATAAAACCACTGCACTGAAAAAAAAAAAACCACCAAAAAACCAACACTAAATTGTCTGAAATACTGTTCTTAAACAACATAAAGATTTTGAACTCTTGCTACAGATCAGGCTCTAAGAATTATCTGCCTGATGAAAATACATATAATTAAGTATTTGCAACAATAAAAAAATGTCTGTTGTGCTGAGCAGGGAGGAAGTTGCTGGGTTATTTTCTAATCTTTGCTTGGCAGAAGATGCTCTTAGAGAAGGCTGATCCAGGCAGGGTGTCTCACACATCTGCTGCCACTGTGCCACATCCAGGACTGGTGCCACGTAACAAATCCAATTGCCTGAAACTCGGGGCTTGGTTTCCTTGTTCATGGCAAAGTGCCATTTAAAACAGTGTATCAGACACTGCTTGGAGGAAGGCTGGAGATAGCTCTGCTGTCAGGTGTGGGATGCTCTGGTACTGAATTGTGTGAGAGGAGAGGCCAGGGAAAGTCACTGACCGCAGCAGAAATTCCATTTATTTCCTCAGGTTTATCCAAAATTACAAAACTTTTGTTGAGTAAAAAGGAACAACTTGAGATGTTTCTAGACTGAAAGATTTTTTTTCAGACTCTTCAGCTTATTGCATTTACAGGACTTTCTGTACACCCTATTTATAATGCATTTTCTCAAATTCTTCAATAACTTCTTATCAATTTAAAATAAGATAATGCAGAATCACAGACTCCCAGAGTGGTTTGAGCTGGAAGGGACCTTAAAGCTCATCCAGTGCCACCCCTGCCATGGCAGGGACATCTTCCTCTATCCCCAAGGCCAGGCTGGATGGGGTTTGGAGGTTGCTCCAAGCTCCATCCAACCTGGCCTTGGGCACTGCCAGGGATCCAGGGGCAGCCACAGCTGCTCTGGGCACGCTGTGCCAGGGCCTGCCCACCCTCCCAGGGAACAATTCCTTCCCAATATCCCATCCATCCCTGCCCTCTGGTAGTGTAAAGCCATTCCTTGTTGTCCTGGCACTCCAGGCCCTTGTCCAAAGTCTCTCTCCACCTTTCTTGTAGGAATATATCTGAATTATATTTTTAAAAAGTAAAACGTTTTGGTTTGAAAGGATAAAATATAAACGCTTTGGATTTTTCAAGATATTTAATTTATTTCTTTTGGCCAATGCTGTGCCCAGGATTAATTTAAGTATGCAGAAGTATTTGCTGTAAAACTGAAATTTTCATTGACTCTGGCCACTTTCTGTTGTGCTGCTCCAGTCAATCCATCCTGCATCCTCTTGTTTGGTATGTAGAATGAATAAACATTCATTTCCCCCAGCATTTGGAAATCTGCACTACTTGAATCTAGTTCAGCAATCACCACAGGATTTAAATGATGCTCCTGGGTGCACCCTTTCTGCTCCAGAGCTCTTGCTTTAAAATCTGCCAGCAGACAAAAAAGCCCCATTGCAGCAGCTGTGGGATTGGAGGGATGACTCCTGGATGATTCCTGGATGATTTTACTGGGCCATCCATCTTCTTAAGAGACACTTGGAACTGGTCCACAGGAGCTTTGTGTGGTGCTTGTTGGGTAATTGCAAATTCATTACCTAATTTAATAGTGCTTGGATAGATTTTTGGTTTGTAAGACTGTTAGAAATAGTTCTGGTCACCAGATATGACCTCTTTATCAAATAGGCCCAGAAATAACTTACCTGCTCACTCCTGCTAAAACTCCAAATCCCACTTTAAGTGGAGCTTGTCATCCTGAGTTAATTTTAATTATTTCAAGTGGCTGACACCTATTGGTTCCCCAGGCAGTGGTTAATCATCCTCACTGATAAATTGGGAGTTTGGATTCTGTAGATAGACCAGGCTGGATGCACTTGGAGCAGCCTGAGTTAGGGGGAGGTGTCCCTACCCAGGTGTCCCTGCTGGAATGGGATAAAGTCCCTTGCAACCCAAATTATTCCATAATTCTGTGACCTTAAAGTGACCATGCAAGTTAAATAAGTGCACTTAGAGCTACGTCTGCAACCTTGTTGCTGTATGTTGCTGTTCCTGCCCAGTTCTGGCTGCACAGCTCTGAACATCAAGTTTTCCATGGAATTCCTAGGAGTTACTCTCATCTGGCCCTTGCTCAGTAGCTCTCAGTACCTGGCTGAATTCTTGGAAATGGGATGAGATCTCAGTTTGTGCTAAGGACAAAGGACCTTCCCTTTTTCTCTCCAAGCCTCTCTTTCCCTTCAGACTGCAGAGCTGTGGGTTTAGGAGTGTGCAGGCTGATCCAGAGCCTGGTGGTGGGGGTTTGGTGTGACAGTAGGATGGGTTTGGCAGAGCTGAGGCTTTCAGTGGGCACTGGGCTCCACTCTCCTTCAGCACATCAAAAACCCCAGCCCACCCCCTTTGGGTTTTGCTGTTCCCTTATTTCATGCTATTTATTAACTGGGTTTCATTTGGGATCAAGTGGCTGTCAGTTGCCCATTTGATTATTCTCATGATATTTTCTCACCAAAACCAGCCTCCTGCTGGGTGCAGTAATTCCTGTGGAGCCAGTGCCTGTGTTTGCAGGGCAGTGATTTTCTGATGAAATTGGACACACTGCACAGCACTTACAGCTAATTCCAGAGCTTATCAATAAACAATGGCCACTGAGCTCATTATCCTCACCACAGTAACTTCGTATTTTACAGCTGGATACCTTTACTTGAATATTGATGCAAACTACCAAATCTGCAGTGAGATTGCTGCTAAGTTATTAAGTCATGGTGCTTTTCCTTCAAGCATTGCAAATTACCAGAAATTAAATCATTTCAATGTAGTATAATCTGCCCAGGTATCAGCTCTGGCTTTTTTTCTGGGAGCAGTGGGAGCAGGAACAAAAATCCCACCTTTGGAGATCAGTGGAACCAGGGTGTATTTTTTGTGGCTGGACAGCTTTAAAGGAAACTAATTTAGTTGACTGAAACCCATATTTATGGAATAGAAATGTTGGAATGAAAGGTAAGTGGAGTTTAAAATCCCAGTATATCCTCTCTCAGGCTGATATTTGGAGTGTTTTCTATGCAGTAGAGGCAATCACAGCAGTGGCAAGATTGGCCCAGCACAATTTACAGACTTGTTCTGCTGATTACCTTTTCATAATAAAAATACAAGGGCTGCTTACAACCTCAGTCTGAAGCTTCTGGAAGCTGCCAGCTTGGCCTCAATTGGGGCACATGGATTGTTGAATAATAATAAATAAAGTCTGTTGAGAGAATTCCAATAATCCTCATGTAAACCCATGTAAATCTCATAAGCCAGCTCCATTCAGTGGGTTCTGTACTCCGTGTACAAGCACATGGCAATTTGTGGTGCTGTGGTTATCTTCATTGCTTTATGCTGATCCTGAGAAAAATCTGTTTTTTTCATAAGGAATGTTCCTTGTCTCTACAAAATTGATTGTAGTTGTCTGTGCAATGGCACACAAATGAGATTGTGGTTTCCTCTAGGGCAGTAAGTCTTTTTGCACGTTGTTAAATGAAACTTTCTGAGCTGGCACTTCTTACGAATACCAAGAATATTTTGGTGAAAGCTGGGCACACTGGGTGTAGAGTGTGGAACACTGCCTAGGACAGGTCACACTGGGCTGGGCTGGTGTTTAATTTAATCCTGATAGAAAGCCTACACGCAGCTTCTCTTGTGTGTTTGGATAATTTTTTAGCACTGTGCTCTAGTTCTGTGTCCTCGAGATTTTAGGCTCAGCACAGTTCAGCTCAGCTGGTAACTCAGATTGTACATGGGCAGAGCTGGGCTTGGAGATAGCAGCCCTTGGGCTGGACTGCAGCAGTGTATTTGGTTTTGGGGAGTGAAAAAGCTGCTTCATGTCTTTTCAAGAGATAGCAGGAGGCTTGGAGGCAGGAATTTTGATATTGCTGAATTTGCAGCTGTCACTTCTCTGAGCCTCTGGCATGAGTTCACTGCAGTGATGCTCCGAGCTGGGCTCTGTGCTCCAGGATTCCAGCCAGGCTGTTCAAGGAAAACCCAAACTCTTGCCATGGATCCATAACAGGATTTATATCAAAGTCACAACTCAGCAGGAAAACTGCTGAACTGTGGTTATTGGGAAGAAATTCTTCCCTGGGAGGGTGGGCAGGCCCTGGCACAGGGTGCCCAGAGCAGCAGTGGCTGCCCCTGGATCCCTGGCAGTGCCCAAGGCCAGGTTGGACAGGGCTTGGAGCAGCCTGGGACAGTGGGAGGTGTCCCTGCCATGGCAGGGGGTGGAACAAAATGGGCTTTGAGGTCTCGTCCAAGCCTGGCCATTCCATGACATGCTGGGAGTTCAGGTGATGCATTTTTATTCTCATTTGGCTTGAAAGGCATTCCAGGCTTTTTAAATGCACAGGGGAGAATTTCTTCTCCATATCCCACCCAACCCTGCTCAGCTGACAGCTCATGCTCAGGAGATCCCAGACAGGAGCAGGAAGCACAAATGGGCATGGAATGGGAAAGCTTTGGCCAAGTAATCAGTGGGCTCCCTGCAGCATGCTCAGCTCCTGGCAGTGCTGCTGCCTAACAGGAATGACAAAGCCTGAAAGAGAGAAATTGCTGCTAAAAATAAAATAAATAACCAAGTGGGAAGGAAAAAAACCCACAAAATGAGAATGAGGGCATTTTAGTAGCAGCAAGAGCCATCACAGATAAGATAAATTCATTCTTTAATATATTGAGCACAAACTTGAATCCCTTATGTAAGCTCCACGTGGCTCCTCCCAATGAGTTTGCCCATGGCAGGCTGAACAAAACCTCAGTTTCCTAAATGCCAGGCAAACAGAAGCAGCATCCAGATCACACAGCAGTGAGTGATTCCCTCACCTGCCAAAGAAGAAAGTGGAAATAGAAATTGTAGCTAACTCTGCTGGAGCCTTGTAATCTTACCAGGCTGGCAGATACTTCCCTTGCCATTATTATTTTCTCATTAACTTAATATTGCAGTGAAAAAGAGGATGGTAAAACATCTAATATTTGTATATTGTCAGATAATTAAATACTGCCAAGATGTGTCAGCTCATTACTAATTGTAATTAAAGTAGTTATTTCCATTTTCAGTTTGGACATGTGTGTAATTAAATGTACCTGGGAAAGAATTGCCTATTTTCTCTAAATAATCAGCAGCAAATGTTGCTGTGCTGGGTCCTCCCATGGGGTCCTGTTGGGTTTGTCCTGGCACTGGACTGGGAACTCTGCTTTGGGTGGGAAGAAGGAAACAAGGGCAGATGATGAAAATATCTGAAGAAGTTCCTGGTCTTTGGAAGCTTCCCTGTCTCTCCAGCGTCTTGGATTTGGCTGGAGCTGCATTCCTTTATCTGGGGATGTGGAACTGTGCTTATCTAGAATTAAATGAAAGGCAAATAGTCCAAGGAGAACTGTTTTGACATCGCTGGTGTCAGGGTAAAACCAGAATAGTAAACACACACTTCCCAAATGCTTTTCAAAGAGTTTTATCTTTCAGTCACTTGCTGAAGTAGCATCTTCTCTTCATGCCCAGAGGGGACATTTAAACAGCACCTTTATGGCACAGCCTGGGATTATCCCAAGGCTCTTGTTTCCAGTGAGTGCTGCTTTGGCTCTCCCATGCTGAAGGATTTCTCCTTGGAGTGTGGATATTGGCCATTCCCTGGGCTCTCCTGAGAGCCAGTGCTCTCTGCAGGAATTCTCAATTCCTCTTGGGCTTGAGCAAAGGTAGAACTGCTGTTGTCTCCTGTATCCAACTGCTGCTCTGGGCTGGGGGTTGCTTTGGGTGATATTAATCAGCTGGCTTTGTTTTTAACCAGGTAATGATGACTCTGACATAGAAATCCAGGAGGATGAAGGATCTGACAGCGAGGGGGATTTGCAGATCACGAGGCACCGCATCAGCACAGAAACTCTCCTGCCAGGTATCCTAACCCCTCCTGAGCTGCCTTGAGCCACAAGGATGTCCTGGAATTACCTGAGTAGCTGCAAATGTAAGAAGGCCCTGTCACCCTTCAGGATATTGGCACTGCTCAGCTCTCAGGAGCTGCAGGATGATTAAAGCCCTGTGGAAAAAACAGTGCTTCCAGGGGAGCAAATGCAGGATTGTTTACTGGGAAAAAAATGACTGTGTGGGGAAAATCCTGCCTTGGTATTGCCTTCCACATTCCTGAAGCAGTTCTGTACAAAGCCTCAGGGAGGCAATACCATTTCTCATTGCAAAGCATTTATTTCCCTGCAGCTATTGGCACCTGTTTCAGCTGGGAAACCTTCAGTGAGTCAGTAAAGCCACCTGCACTGCCTTGGCACAGGTGGAGCACACCTGAGCTGCTGCTCCAGGGAGGGATTTGAGCCTTCTCTCCTTCTGTCCTCCTCTCCTGCTTCCTGAGGAGTGCAACTGCAACTGCTGCTCCCACTGCTCACAAGCAGCTCAGAGGAACTGCTGTGTGAGAGTCTGTGCTTCACTCAGGAGGGAAAAGAAGTGTTCTGCTTAGTCTGGAGTCAAACACAGCCCGGAAATCAGGGTAGTTCTTTTTGTGAGCAGTGAGGGATTCTGAGCTGTCAGCACAAACCTCTCTGGGCTCTGGAGGAAGTGCCTGTGTGGGGGTTTCATGTGCCACCACTCCTGCTGGAAGCTGTTCCTTAGATAAACTGCAGACATGGGAGGTTTTGTGAGGGGAATTCTGCTTTCCCCTCTCTGACTGAGACCAGGGAAAGAAGCTGATACTCTCCAGTCAGTGTCATTTAAGCATTTTAATCCTCTCTTCCTTTGTTTTTCTTGAAAACTGAGAAGTGCTAGAAACACTGATACTCTCTAAGGAATATTTTACATTGGCATTTCTCAAGGAAAGGTTTGTACACAGGTTTTAGAGCTTTGGAAGGGACCCCGTAGCTGTCTGTGATGCTTCATCTCAAAGAACACCATAACCTGAGTCCCTGCTGCTCTTAACAGCAATTTTAGAGTTTTACTCTAAGAGTTATAGTTTTTGCTGCCAGTAGATTTTTTTTTCTAGGAAGAGCTTTGTTATCATTAATTACCCTTAATGGAAACTCACTATTAGTTCATCAGACTTTTAAGACCTGAGATTAATGTCAGAAGCAGCAAGTTCTTTAGAAAACCAGGGCTGAATGTTTGCTATTAAACACAGCACAGATCTGCTGGTGTTCTTCAGCAATTTGCATTTAAAATACACTTAATGATCAAGGCAGCATAACAAGAACATTATTTCTATTAATTACTGCTTTTTTCCTTGACTCAGTTTAAGATATTTCAATCACTTTCTTTTGAAGCTTTGGTGTTTTCTTGCATGGTGATGCTGCTGAGCCACGTTTGCTCTCAAGCTGAGGAGGAAGGACCCACTGTGCTCATTCCCTGTGGCTGCTGGGGTGCACTTTTATATCTTTTTTACATTCTAATTTACATCTTTTACATTTCTAATTCCCAGGCTGTCAGTGCTGGGAGATAAGGCTTTCTCCCTCTCTCTGTGGTGGGCAGATATTCCAGTGTGTTTTGCTATTATAGAGGCAAGATTCTCAGGGAGAGATAATCCCTCTTTTTAGGCCACTTGGTATAATTGAGAAAAATCAGCACACTCACCCTCAAGAACCCTTTCATCAGCCATATATAGATACAGCAAAATTCAAACTAAATGCAGGTTTGACAATATTGCTCCTAGATTTATTCTTTTAGCCAACTAAAAGACTTGAAGTTATAGAATTTGGTTTGCCATGGAGCAGCAAGGAGGGGGCTGGGGGAGACTTGTGTGGTGCAGAGAGAAAATCAACCCCTTCCCCACGCGCAGAGAGGAACAGGCAGGAGCAGCTGAAGAAGGAAGCTGGAATGGGCTCTGGAGCTTTAACTTCAGTGCTGCTGGGCCAGCAAACATGGCAAAACCTGCATTAGGGAAGCAGGAAGGGCTCTGATCCAGGAGGGAGCAGGGAGGTGAGAGCTCAGGGCTGGGGGAGCAGGGGCCAAGCTGCAGGTGCTGCCTGTGGGCCTGGAAACTGCAGCTGCTTCGTTGTCACAATATCACAGGAAAGTCCCCTCCTTAGGGGCTTGTTGTAGTAAACCCATGTGTCACTGATCATTTGCTTTTGTAGCTTAGAGAACACACTGATTTATCACAGAACCACACACTGCTTTGGGTGGGAAGGGCCTTCAAGTTCATCTCATCCCACCCCTGCCATGGCAGGGACACTTCCACTGTCCCAGGCTGCTCCAAGCCCCATCCAGCCTGGCCTTGGGCACTGCCAGGGATCCAGCGACAGCCACAGCTGCTCTGGGCACCCTGTGCCAGGGCCTGCCAGGGAACAATTCCTTCCCAATATCCCATCCATCCCTGCCCTCTGGCAGTGGGAGCCATTCCCTGTGTCCTGTCCCTCCATCCCTTGTCCCCAGTCCCTCTCCAGCTCTCCTGGAGCCCCTTTAGGCCCTGGCAGGGGCTCTGAACTCTCCCTGGAGCCTTCTCCTCTCCAGCTGAGCACCCCCAGCTCTCCCAGCCTGGCAACAGAGCAGAGGGGCTCCAGCCCTTGGAGCATCTCCCTGGGCTCCTCTCCCAGCAGCTCCACATCCTTCCTGCACTGGAGATGCCAGAGCTGGAGGCAGTCTGGTCTCTACATTTTAATTTTAGCATTGTCAGTGTGAATAAAATTTCACATCAATTTTTGTTCTGTCTGGCAATAGATATTTGAGGCTGTGACAAATACAATGGACTTCCCTGAATTTGTGGTGGCACTTGCAGTAAGATTCGTGTTTTGTCAGAGAGCCAAAGGTAAAGAAATTCTTCCAGCATTGAAAGTCGTAACCATTTGCAGTGTAGAGAAACCTCTTTCCTGAAAAGGCCCTAGATGAGTTGTTTGCAGCAGGATGGTGGTTCATGTGCAGCTGGGGTGGACCTTGGGGTAAAGGATGCACAGCCTTGTCCTGGGGATGCAGAATCATCCTGGGAGTGCTGGGTCAGCCACGGCATCCAGCCAGCCTGGGCCCTCCCAGCCCTGGCTGAAAGAAAATGTCTGGGGAAGCACGTGGGAACTCCCTCAGGTTCTCTACTGCTCTCAAAATGTTTCAGCCCCATCACTTGTGCCTTGCACTGATTTAGCTAACTCTTAGTATATTTATTTTCTCCTAAGAACCTGTCCAGTCTCCCCTTGAACTAAATAGATTTTTGTCACCCACACAATCAGAAGTGACAGATTTTGAGGTGATGTTATGATTCCATGTGCAGGTCCATCCTTTCAAGTCACTTGGACCAGAGTCCTGAATGAGTGGCATCATGAGGACCTTTCCCCTCCCAGAGGTGGCAGACTGGGACACTCTGTGCTGGTGACAAGGCAGTGCTGCTGAGTGAAGCTGAAATAGTCCATCCCTGTGGAGCTGTGCCTGGAAATCACCTTCTGTTCCACACTGCCAGGGTGTTTCAGCTCCTGTGAACTGTTCCTCCCTTGCTGTAGCTCATTTCCTTTTATAACATTGGTGTTAAGGGCTGGTTCTGTCCTGCCCAGACCTCAGAGACCATTTCACTACTGAGACAGGAACAACTTCAGCCCCATTTGAACTTTAATGTAAGAAGACAGTTTTATAAAACCCTATTTTTTTAGCTGACAATCAGTCCAAAGTCACAGAGTGAGAGCAGCTCTCTTGGAGCCCCTTTCCTTGGCAGAGCTGGTGGATCAGGGTGTTAATGATGTGCTGGCAGAGAGGGCACTTGCTGCTGAGTGCCTGTGGCACCCTGCATGCTGGGGGAAGGCTGCAGAGCCTGAATTATCCCTCATTTTTTTTTTGGTCCTGTACAGAAAAGGAGAGTTTTCACATGCAGATCTTCTCAGGTGAGCCTCTACAGTCCTGATTCCAGCCCTTCCACACTGCAGGCAGGCTAAAAAGCAGGAAAGTCCTGTTCTCAGTGGGAATTGTCACTCTACTTCTGGAATTTCTCTTTCCAGCTTGTGGCCATGTTCAGATTTCTGGTGTGGAATTTCTAGAGTGTTTTCCTTCCCTCTCAACCTCCCCCAGGTGTGGGCCATCCCAACATCAGACCTAGTGAAGAAGGAGGAGAGGCTGTAGGTCTAAAATGGTGGGAACAGCTCCCTCACCTCCAAGCAGATTTCCTTTTCAGGGAGGTGTAAGAAATAAACTGAAGTGTGCTCCCCCATTCAGCAGCTGTGCTGTGCTTCATGAGTCCCTGGATTTTGGCAATGCCTGGAAAATGCTGCTGGGATCAGGGTCTTGCACTAAAGGAGACATTGCTCTGCTCTGCCCTGGTGCAGCCTCATCTCAGATCTGGGGCAGTTGTGGGTGCCACAATATCAGAAGGCTCTAAAGCTGTTGGAGAGTGCCCAAAGGAGGGACATGGTCATGGGGAAGGCTCTGAGGAGCAGCTGAGGGCACTTGGATTGCTCAGCTGGAGAAGGAGACTGAGGGCAGAGCTCAGGGGGGGCTGCAGCTCCTCCTGAGGGGCAGCTTCAATCTCTGGGACAGGGACAGGGAATGGAGCTGGGCCAGGGCAGGGTCAGGCTGGATTTTGGGAAAGGTTCTTTCCCCAGAGGGTGCTGGGCACTGCCCAGGCTCCCCAGGGAATGGGCACAGCCCTGAGGCTGCCAGAGCTCCAGGAGTGCTTGGACAGCGCTGCCAGAGATGCCCAGGGTGGGATTGTTGGGGTGTCTGTGCAGGGACAGGGGTGAGACTGGATCATCTTTGGGGGATATTCAGTATCATCTTTCCAGGATATTCACTCATGCTGTGATTGAGAGCACAGTGCCCAAAGGACAACAGTTCAGAAGGATCAGGCAGAAGGTTCATCCCATTTTTCTGTGTGGGGAAGGGAATGTGATGCAGAGGGAAGAGAGGTGTCTTCTGGGAGCTCATGCTGTGAATTCACATTAAGCACTGGAGACTGCAGATCTCCAGACTGGGAGCAAAATACGTCAGCTCCAAATGCACCTGGCCCCCTCCAGGCTGTCTCAGGTTGTGTGTCACTCCTTGCTGTGAGGCACAGGGTTAACCTGTACCCACTGCTGGGTGAGGAGCTGGAAACCATCCCAGCCCTGTGGCTCCATCCTGGGCAGCTGCACAGGTTGGTACCATGGGGAGCATCACACAGAGGGAAAATGGCAGCAGCTCACAGGCTCCAGATCAGGGATGCACGTTGCCTTCTGCTCTCTGAGGGCTCGGTGCCTACAAACCATGGCCATGCACAGGGAGAAGATTTGACTCCAAAGGTGCAGTGAATCACAGCCTGTTCATTACCAGCATCTTTCCTAATTACTGCTCTGTACAGCCTGTCCCAGCTGGATTCACATAATCTGGAAGGAAGCACCACAGGCCCTCTCCTCTTGGCAGCTGTGTGAGCCCAGCTGGACTGAACCAGAAAGCCAAGTGACAACGTCCCCAGCTCTCCCTGTGCCATGCAGGTGACTCCTCTGTTCCCTGCCTACCCCCAGTACACCAGGAACACACCAGGGCTGTTCCCCACACAGGGAAATGTGGGGGTTTATGGTCTGGGAGTGAAAATAATGCTCCATGGAAAATCTGATTTCTTTCCTCTTTACAGTTTAGTGCTCAAGTGAAATCCCAGCCCCTCTGCATCCTGGGGTCTCTCCTGGGAGTGTCCCAGGGTTTGCTGCAGGACCTAATGTGCTGATCCCACAGTTGCTATTCAGAGAGGTGCTCCTGGCTCAGACAATGCAGGATCCAAGTCCAGGCAGCAGCAGATGCTGGAGTTCCTCCAGGTGTGAGCAGTTACGTGTCCATAGGATGTCTGCACTGCTCCCACTGAGGGAGGAGCAGCATCCTCACACCCCATTCTCTAAGCTCTTCCCATGGCATTTTGAACTTTCCTATTCCATCAGCTCTCCTTACCTGGTATCTTAATTCTCTTTTATATTCAGAATTTCTCTTAGTTTTGTCTTATTTTAGGAGCTCCCTGCAGCTTTCTCCTTTTTGAGGTAGTAGTTCCCAATTTTACACTTTATGTTGAGCCTTCTGCAGAGTAAAATTGCAGTTAAACTCAAGAGCCACTTGTAGGCTGGGCAAAAATGGGGTTCTGTTGTCATCTAAGGATGTCAGGTGTAATCACCTCCAAATTTATATCATTTAGTGTAGCATAAATTAGAGCAAAAGTCTCCAAAACCTGAAGACAGATCAATCCAGAAATCTTTTAATTCCATCTCCATTTCCTCTGTTATCAGCAACTGCTGCATAGAGGCTACTGCTTTTTATATGAAGAAATCAAATCCTTTTAATGATCTGCCTCAATACAAGGGTTTTTAGTGAGCTGTGGGTGAGTTAGGCAGCTTTTTCCTACCACTAACTCAGCTCAAACTGCGTGGGACAAAGGGCACCTGTTGTCTTTTGTGCTTTGGGAAGTAGAAAAAAGGAGGTTTGCCAGGGTATATTTTAAAGCTGCCTTGTTTTCATGCTGAAAACAGCACAGACTGGATTGTTCTAGATTGGAACACTCCATATTTGGCATGGAGGAAGCTGTGATGGCAGGAAATGACCAGATGGTGGGATGGGATGGACACAGGAGGGCTGGGAATAGGATCCAGTGTTGAGGGGGTTGTGTGGCTGCAGCAGCAGGGCTGAGTGACCCAGGCAGCCCCCAGGAGCTTCTCCCTGCTCGCAGCTCTGCTCTCCCCATTCCCAACACTTGCAGGCTCCCTCCCCAGCAAAGGGCACCTCCTGACATCTTCCCATGGCCTCTCCCAGCCAAAGCCAGCCAAGCAGGCACACGTGTGTGCTCCCCTCTGTGAGCTCTCTGCAGATCCCCACCTCCCTCTTCAGCCTCACACTTCTAACTCCCATCAGGGAATTCTTGAGGTTTGCCTGGGTTTCCTGTGAGATTCAGTCCATCCTGGAATATCAGAAAGGGTCTGAACTCTCTAAAGGAAAAAGAGTTCACCACATGGAAAAACCAGGCTGTTGTTCTCTGTGTGCCAAAGCAGAGGAAGGAATGTGTCAGTAAATTGATTTCTTGGGTTGGAAGGACCTCTCAAGATCATCTAGAGCAGCCTCTCTTCCCTAACAGGAAGTTTGAGCTGCTTGTCCAGGACCACATCCAGTTTGCTTTTGAGTGTCTCCATGGATGGAGACTCCTAAATTTCTCTTAGCAACTTTGTTCCAGTGTTTGACTGCCCTCACTATTAAGAGGTTTCTTGGTTCAGGTAGAATTTCCTGTTTCTTAATGTGTCCATTACCTCTTGTCCTGCCAGAACCATCATGCTGGAATAGCTCTGGAAATAGCAGCCTGACTGGAACTAGAATCACAGAATCATTAATGTTGGAGAAAAACTCCAAGATCATTGAGTCCAATGTTAATTACTGTCAGCCCTACTCCCT
>QUSF01000144.1:472641-494804 GCA_003676055.1 Chloebia gouldiae
CTCCTGTGACCACCAGCCAGGTTTGATGGGGATTCTCTTTGCTCCTGCAGGAAGAGTTGGCACACGGATCGTGGGATCAATGCAAGGTGGAGACACAGAGGAAGATGTGAGTAACCATCTCATGTGTCTGCAGAGCTTCTCTGACAGGGCTTTAGATGCCAGCCCTCTCCTCAGCTGGAGGGACACCTTTTTACCTGCTGAATCCTCACACCCCGGGCCTGCTTTTCCCCTCCTTTCCAATGGCTGACACCTTTCCTCAGCACAGACATGTATTTGCTTATCTTTCCTTTGTTCTTGGAGTCTGTGTGCCCCATGTGCTTTCACCCCACCCTGCAGTGCAGGACCAGTGGCACGCGGGCTGCAGGAATGCTCTTGTGAGCTTTGGGGCAGATTTCTGGGAAGAGGGACCAGTGCAGTGCAGCTGGACTTAAATACATGGACCTAAATCCCCTTCTTTGCTCTAAAGGCATTCCTTGGAGCCCTGACCATGGTCTATACTGGCAACATCAGTCCTCTGGAGGATGGGGCAGGGACGAGAGCAGGACTTGGGATTCCTGCTGCCCCAGGGCTCCTGGCCTTGCTCTTGGTTGTGGTTTTCATGTGAGTGGGCAGTGTAAAAGGCACACACAGGTTTGCACAGGAGGGGCTTGCTATGTGTCTGTGCCCAGCCTTTGGCATCCATGGGCAGCCTTTCTGTGCCTCTGGGCACACCTGAGTGGCCACATCTGCACCAGGAAGCTGAAACCAGCTGCTGGATGTGGTTGGCATTTACAGTTTGCTCTCCCCAGCATCCCAAAAAGCTGCTGCCGTCCCAGGGGCAGTGGGGCTGTTCTCTCCAGGTGATGCTGGAACACTGTTTTGGAGAGAGCTAGGGACTAGTACAGCTGTGGTGGCTGTGGGTTTGTGTTTGCTGTAAATTCCCAGTGTAGTGGAACCTTGCTGCCTCGATCCAGCAGACAACCCTCAAGGAAGGGAGTTCAGACATTTCTGGGAATCCAGAACAGTTTGAGGTGGAAGGGACTTTAAAACCCATCTTGTTCCACCCACTAGACCAGGTTGCTCCAAGCCCTATCCAACCTGACTTTAAACAATTCAGGGGTGGGGTAGCCACAGCTTTTGGGGCACCATCACCTTGTGTCTTGGAGAGGAACTGTCAGTCCATGCTCTTCTCTTTGCTTCTGACAGGATGGGTGTGGTGAAGGCTTTTGGTACCTCCTGGACATCCAGACCCATTTCTGGGAAGGGCAGAGTGCTGTGCTGTG
Source organism: Chloebia gouldiae (assembly GCA_003676055.1). NCBI lineage: Eukaryota > Metazoa > Chordata > Aves > Passeriformes > Passeridae > Chloebia > Chloebia gouldiae. Next base: position 473,904 of record QUSF01000144.1, read on the forward strand.
GGTGATGTTGTCACTTTAGTCCCAGTGCTGCCTGATTGTCCTTGGCCACATTAGTGACAGATTTGGATGGTCACCCTGTGTGATTTCTATTCCCTTTGGACTGCCCTGCTGGCAGCTCTGTCCCTGCTCGCACAGCTCAGCACATGCAGGGATGGAAAGCCAAGGCCTGCAGCCTGTGACTTCCCTCAGCTGCAGCCACTGCAGTTGTCTCATGGCTCTGCCCTCTGACTGCAGCTTCTCAGAGCTCAGGGATCTTTGCAGGCCTCCGTGTGTCCCAGCTCAGGGAATAAAACCAGTGAGGCTGCTTTGAGCCCCTCCAGGAATTCATGGAGTTAGGAAGAGCCAGCGGTGTGTGCCCAGCCTCTGTCACCTGCTGGTGTGGCACAGATACCTGAGCTGTGCCTGCCTTTGCTGCCTTCTCCTCTGCTCCCAGCCTGGGTACTTTCTGTTCTCTTTTATGTTCTTGTACTTTTTTTCCTGCTCCACCTCTCGTGTTCCTCCACTCTGGCTCTCCAAGGGGACCCCAGCCCCGGCGCGGCCAGGCCGGAGCAAGGCTCAGGTGGGTTCCTCTCCTTGGGTTCCTCTCCTGGGCTTCATTCTCTTCCACTTCCCCTCCATTCTGTGGGCTCACAGTAGCTGTCACCTGAATGTTAAACACCCTGACTAGCTTTTAATAGCCCAGAGGCAGCAGAAGTCAGGGAATTTGTGTTCACCAGCCCCGTGGGGTCGGGAAGGAGGTTTGCAATCCATTGGGAGTGCAGGGAAAGCCAGTGCTGCCATCCCACACTTTGGGCTGGCAAAGAGGCCTGGCCATGGCACAGCTGAGCTGGTCATGGACTCCTGTTCCCTATCCTGCAGGACGACTCAGGGGATAGTGAGATTGACCTAGATGAAGATGAAGATGAGGAGGAGGAGGATGATCTGGAAGATGACAGCATGGAAATCTCCCCAGGCAAATCCAGTCTCCGAGTCAGGAAGACAGAGCCACTGGAGCAAAGTGATAATGACTTCTGACCCTTCAGTACCAGACCTCTTGAACCACAAACCTTGGAGAGGCCAGGAGCTAATACCCTGCTGTCTGAAAAGTGTGTGTCAGTGTGAATTCAGGAGTTGGTAAATAATGTTCATTAAACCTGAAAATTAAACTTGGATTGCCAGATTTGTGAATCTCAAAGCATGAGCAGTTTATCCATAATGAGAACCACAGTAGTGTGCATTTATTTCCATAATTGCACTAAACTGGCACTTGTGCACTGCAGTGCCAGAAGCCTCACTCCAGTGAGCATCGTGTGCCTGATTTCCCTGCATTTTATTACGTCCAAATAGATTTCTTTGGCTTAATAAAATTGGATAAAATGCTGCTCTGGGAATGCATCTCAATTGGTTTTAAATCTGGCTTAAATCTATTTATCCTAAACACATCCTTTATGTAATCAGGGGCTTGTCTGCACAAAGAGCAGCAGCAGGTAGACTGAAGGAGTGGAGCTAAAAATGGAGACATCTCCAGGAAGAGCTCAGAGCCCCTGCCAGGGCCTAAAGGGGCTCCAGGAGAGCTGGAGAGGGACTGGGGACAAGGGATGGAGGGACAGGACACAGGGAACGGCTTCCACTGCCAGAGGGCAGGGATGGATGGGATATTGGGAAGGAATTGTTCCCTGGCAGGGGGGGAGGCCCTGGCACAGGTGCCCAGAGCAGCTGTGGCTGCCCCTGGATCCCTGGCAGTGTCCAAGGCCAGGCTGGATGGGGCTTGGAGAGCTTGGAGGGATCTGACCCCTGAGACCAGGCCCAGTCTCCCATTCTGGGCTGCAGTTTGAGTCACAGTTTTCTATTTCCTGTACTGTAGGCCCAGATGGAAAAGTGACTCCACACCTGGTGTGCACAGAGGCAGAGCCTCTCTCTCCAGGCAGCAGTGCCACCTAGCCTCCAGCACAGCCAGCAGGCATTTGGCAAAGCCATGCTGGTGTTGCAGCTGCTCGTGCCAGGCAGCAGCAGCAGCACCCTGTGCCAGTGACCTGAGCTTTCAGCCCAGGGCAGCACAGCACAGCCCATCCCAAACGTCCTGCAGTGCAATAGCAAGGCTGCACGAGGCATCTTCTCATCCAGGAACCAATTTATTCCCAAGCATTTACATCTCCAGAGCTCAGCCCAGTGTTTCTGGGATCGGCCCCCGGGTCCCTGCAGCAGCCACTGGCTGCCCTGAGTGTGGCAGTGTCCTGGCTGGGCTGGGGACAGGGGACAGTGGCTTCAGGGGGCTCCAAGGGTTCACAGTTGGGCTGCTGGGTCACCGCAAAGCTGGCATCTCTGGAGAGCCACTGGGTCTCTTACACACAGAGCACCACCTTAGCTCTAGTAGTCAAAAGGTGACCTGCTTGGGACAGACCCTGCAGCTGGGACATGGGGAAGACATATCCCAAAGTCACAGAACACCAGTGACAGCAGCAGGGGATCCAAGAGCTCCAGCCTGAAACTGAGAGGCAGGAGTTTGAGCTGAGGCAGTCCTGGTGTAGCACCAAGATGTACTGGAGACATCCCACCCTCGGGCAGTGCAGTTCCTCTTACATTCCCCTTCTTAATCCTCTGTTTTTCTTATTTCCCAAGGTCTTTCTAGATGGCTCCACTCCTATGCCTTGGGTTACCTTTCTCTTTGATAGAAAACACTCCAGGTTTGTCTGGGCAGCACCAACCTATATTACTGAGGGCACAGCACCAGCCAGGACCTGCTGGAAGTGCCCAGGTCCACGGCATCACTCCCATCTGAGCAAGGCAGCAGGAAATCTCTCATGTCCATCTGCAATTTCAAGGGGAGCCTGCTGGACTGGGCTGTTTGTAGCCAGGGGTGACAAAGCACAGGAGGAGTTGCTGCCACCAGCAGGTAAATCCCCCCACAAAAACAAGGTCTGGCATGTGGCCCATTCCCTGAAGCTCCCCCAGGGCCTGGATGAACACAGACATTGGCACACACATCCCTCAGCTTTCAACGTGAGTCTTGACCCTCAGGCATTCCTGATCCAACACCCTCGGTCCTCCTGGGCTGTGCCAGGAGCTCAGGAGCTTTCCTTGCCCCAGTTCTCGTCCCTGAGATGGGCACCAAGGAGCTCCCTGCAGCCACCCAGGCCAGGGGCACCCCCGGGTCCCCCTCGCTGCAGCCAGGGCCCCTCACACGTCCACGACGCAGTCGGGCGAGTTGCTCCGGATGGTGTCCGAGATCATCTTGGCTCCTGACTGCCCGATGCAGTTCCCCTGCAGGCTGGGAGAGACAGGGAGCTCAGGCTGGGGCACGAGGCAGAGCAGGATCCAGGTGGGCACAGGAGATGCTGCCCAGCTTTGCACCAGCAGCCGGCAGCGCCTGTGCCCGCCCCACTCCATGCGGGACCCTGCTCAAGGGCTCTGCTTTGAGAGCCCTGAGGCAGCCAAGTGAGGAGCTGGCGACAGCCCTGGACAGCTGGAGGGGCTGAGCCCCTTCTCCCCTGGTTTTGGAGAGTATTTGTCTTTTGAGGTGGTTCTTTGGCCCAGAGGCATCCCTGGAGGGGAGCTGAGGGGTCTGGAGCTGTGTGGGGGTAGTGGCTGCCACACTGAGAGGAGCATGTGATGCCCCTGCCCTGCGGGGCAGCCAGGAATGGGCAGGGCTGGCAGTGGGGAAGGTCCCTGGATGGTTCCCATGGTCTCCCCCATCCATGCCTTTCCCACCCACTGCAGCAGCCACTTACTTGATGTAGGTGAGGCCATGGTTGCCCTTCAGGGCCGTGGCGATGCAGATGGCTCCGTCCATGCCCAGGGAGTTTTCCTGCAGGCTGCGGGAGGCAGGAGGGTCAGACAGCACCAGCACATGTGGCCACCAGGAGGGAATGCATGCACTGGGCGTTGGGAAGAGCCACCTGCTCAGGGTTTGCCCTTCTGAGAACCACTGGCTTGGCCATCCCGCTGCCATTCCTAAGGGAATGTCTGGGCAGGCAGCTCCTGGGGGTGGGACACTCACTTGAGCCAGCGGAGGCTGCGGTTGACCTTCAGCGCGTTGGCCACGGCCTTGGCCCCCGCCGGGCCCAGGGAGTTTCCCCGAAGGCTGCAAACAAAGGAGCAGTGAGGAAGGACAGCTCCCAAATAGGAGGAGGGCAAAAAGTGACCGCACCCAGCGAGCCCAGGGACAGGTCTGGGAGATCACCACGCAAGGGCAGGAGCGGTGCTGAGCCAAGGGCCAGGCTCTCGGACACCCCAGGGATCAGGGGCACAGCCGTGGGACTTGGTGGCCCCACGGAGCACTTACTCCAGGATCTGCAGGCTCTTGTTGACCATCAAGGCTTCTGCCAGGGCTTGGGCACCGGCCGCTCCAACTGAAGCCATTTGCAGGCTGCAAGGGAACAGGGACCCTTCAGCACTAGTCCTGAGGTGGCCATGGTGTGTTAATTGGGATAATTAGGCTGTGACAGCAGGGCCCTGCTGCAGCCTGGATACGCACTGCAGATCTGCCAGGGTGGTGTTGACCTTCAGGGCAGCGGAGAGCGCGGCCATTCCCTCGTCTCCAATGGCGTTCTCCTGCAGGCTGTGACAGAAGGGTTGTGTGTGCCCGAGGCCGGGCAACCAGGGGCAGGGACAGGGCCAGCACAGGGCCCAGCATTCCCAAACGGCTTGGGAGAGCTCCTGGGCCACAAGGCATTTAGCGCATCCCCAGCCAGGGACACACAATAGGGACCCAGGGGATCTCCAGTGCCTAAAGGGGTTACAGGAGAGCTGGAGAGGGACTTGGGACAAGGGTTTGTAGAGATTCATTCCAAGATGTGGCTGAATGAATATTGTCCCAAAGGGAGAAAGATAAAGACAGAAGTTCCTCACAGCTGGAGGAGGGACCAAAGCTGCTTTCAGCATCTCAGAGCGCTTGTGGAAACAACCAGGCACAAGGACAAGGGGTTGTAGCACAAGAGGGAATGGCTTCCCACTGCCAGAGGGCAGAGATACATGGGATACTGGGAAGAATGAGGTGGGCAGGCCCTGGCACAGGGTGCCCAGAGCAGCTGTGGCTGCCCCTGGATCCCTGCAAGTGTACAAGGCCAGATTGAACACTGGGGCTTGGAGCAGCCTGGGACAGTGAAAGGTGTCCCTGCTCATGGCAGGGGTGAAACTGGATGGGCTTCAAGGGCCCTGCCCATCCGCCAGGGCCCAGGACCCATCCACCCGTGTCCCCACTTACTCAAGGCTGGCCAGGCTGCTGTTGGACTGTAGTGCTTGTGCCAGGGCTGTGGCTGCTTTGGCCTGGATGAAGTTCCACTGCAAGCTGCAAACAGGAGAAAATGAGAGGTGAGCGTGCCTTGGTCCAGCCAGGCTCCACACCCATCCAGGGATGTGCAAGACCCCGTGGGTCCATCCAGGATGTCACAGCACACCTCCCCTGGGGGGTGGCCCAGGGTGCCATGTCACAGCCTGGAGGGGCTGAGGGCCAGGAGCAGTGTCCCTGCCCATGTCCATGCAAGGGCCCTCAAAGCCAGGCAGGGTTTGAGGTTTGCCCAGGGGACACTCACTGCAGGGACGTGAGGGCCCGGTTCTCTCTGATGGCCGAGGCGATGGCCTTGCCCCCGTCATCGTGCAGCAGGTTGGCCGCCAAGCTGGAGGGACAGAGGATTCAGGTCACACAGGAGAAATTGAGGACAGCTCCAGGGACAGCACAGGGTGGTCTGGGGCCCATGGGACTTACTCCAGCTTCCTGAGGGTGCTGTTGCTCTGTAGGGCACAGGCGATGGCAGGGCCCCCCTCCTTACTGATGGAGTTCTCCCGGAGGCTGGGGAAAGACAGGGGGCTGGGGAGCAGCAGCCAAGGCGGGGCTGGATCAGCTGCTCCCCCAGGGCCCCCTTCGCCTCCTGCTCTGGGGCTGAGGCCACCAGCCCAGTAGAACAGTTTGTCTGAGACCATCAGCTCCTGCAGCCCCATTCCCTGTGTTTCCTCTGGGCACTGGTGGCCCATCAGGGCTTTTCGCCAGCTTCCCACCCCTGCTGCCGTCCTGTCATTTCAAGACGTGGCTGAATGAATATTGTCCCAAAGGGAGAAAGATAAAGACAGAAGTTCCTCACAGCTGGAGGAGGGACCAAAGCTGCTTTCAGCATCTCAGAGCACTTGTGGAAACAACCAGGCACAAGCCCAGGCTGCTGAAAAGCTCCCAGGGGCCAGCAGCAGCTTTGGGCCAGGGTGGCTGCAGGACTGTCACTCACTTGAGGCTGAGGAGTCCCTTGTTGGAGCAGAGAGCTGCTGTCAGCGCCGTGACCCCTGCGCTGCTGATGGAGTTGCTCTGGAGACTGAGACAAACAAGGAAAGTGTGAGGATGGGCCAGTCTTGGCATCACAGCTGGGCTGCAGGGTCAGGTCTGGGGTGGGGGAGCCAAGGCAGAAGGACAAGCCCTGGGAGCAGCCAGGGCAGGATCAGCCATTCCTGCGGAGCACAGCAGCACAGCCCCAGCAGGCAGAGGGGACAGGGTTTGCCAGAACTTTGGGGCACCCTTGTCCCCACGGGTCACTGTGGCTGCTGGCTCAGCTGGGCACGTGGCTCCCATGGGTTTGGGATCCTTGTCACAGGACACAACCAGGGCATAGCCACTCATCAGCAGGAGCCACCAGCCCTCCTCTCCAGGGGCTGTTCCCATGGGGAGTGAAGGTGGCACCATTCCAGCCTGACTCTGCCCATTACCTCCCTCTTTAGCCAATTCCCATCACTTCTGAGAGAGAACACCCAAAGCTACTGATTTCCTCTGAGCCAGAATAAAAAGTCATCACTGGGTTTTAGGATTAATTCTGTCAGTGCCCCTTGGTGCAGGCAGGGCCAGCCTGGCTGCTGCTGGAGCTGCCACATCGTGTTCCAGCCTGCACATCCAGGGAATGTGGAGTGGGACAGACATGGGGAGGGGCTGACAGCTTGAGGGGTGGCAGATTTTCCTGGAAGGAGGAGGCTGAGCTCTGTTGTCAAGGAGTCCAGGCATGGAGGGGGAACTCACTCAAGACTTTGCAGGCTGTGGTTCACCCTCAGAGCTTCGGCCAAGGCAATGGAGCCACTGTCTCCCACCGAGTTGCTTGAGAGTCTGAGACAGAAGAGGAAGTTCCTTGCTGGAACTGCCAGCAAGGGATTCACCTCCCCCAGGCCCTTCCTGCTGCAGCAACGAGCATGAACTCGCTGCCACCTCAGCTCCCACCTACGTGCACCTCTGTCTCGTGGCTGGTTTGAGCTGGAATAGCTTTTAATGTTTCATCAGGACCAGGAGCTCCCCTGCTTCCTTCTACCAGAGGGGAGAAAACTTCTCCTTTCTTTATGTGGCTCCCTGCATCCCAGGAGGCACAGAGAGCATCTCCACAGGGCTGCTCCAGAGGCTCTGCCCTCTCTGTCCACACCAGCCCCGCTGGGCAGAGCCAGCAGTGTCCCTCCTGCCTGTCACATGGGCTGCCCCTTTCCTGCCACTCCTGCCCACAGATCCCAGGAGATGTGGCGTGGCACTGCCCTCCCTCCCCCTCGTGCCGTGCTCACATCAGCTCCCTCAGGCTGCAGTTCTGCTTCAGCGCCTCCGCGAGTTTCCGGGTGCCCTGGGCTCCGATGCCGTTTTTCTGCAGGCTGCAAAAGTCAGGAAGGCACCTGTGAATGGCAGCTGCCACGTCCCCATCGGTGGCACCCACCCTGCTGGGTGGCTGGAGCAGGGGACACCACGTCTGGGTCACTCACTGCAGGGTCACCAGCCTGTGGTTGGTCAGCAGGGCCTCAGCCAGGAAGGTGGCCCCGTCCTCCTCGATGGAGTTGTGCTGGAGGCTGTGGGACACAGGAGTGAAACCACGCGTGGATGCTCCCACAGCAGGGCCAGGACATCCCTGGCCAGGAGTCTCCTTCCCTCCTCTCCCATGGGATATTCCTTCTTCCATCAAACAGCACCCTGGGAGCTCCCATGCACAGACAGGACCTCAACCTGGACCACAGCCCCAACCCCTCCCTTCACTGCCCAAGAGGCAGGAAAATCCCAGCTGTGTGGCCCAGAGCTGCCCCTGTGCCTGGGTCTGTGCCAGCTGCACTTGTGCTCACTGCCCAGCACAACCGACCAGGGGATGCCCAGGCTGACCCCATGGGCCGGCCCTTGGAGCTCAGGAAAACCCCAGAGGGACAGAAGGGGGATGCAAAGGGGATCTGCTCCAGGAGATGCTCCAGAGGTTGAGACTTACTTCAGGGAGAGCAGGATTTGGTTTTTTTTCAGGGCATCAGCCAGGGCTTTGGCTCCAGCGGGGCCGACGGAGTTGCTCCGCAGGCTGGGATGGGACAGGCAGAAAAGCCAAGGTCAGCAAAGCCAGACCGGCACAGGCCCATTTTAAGCCAGATGCCTCCACATGGCACTGCTGAGGTGGGACATCAGGCCAGCAGCTCGTGGTGGTGGCTTTAGGGGCTGGAGACCTCCCAGCCCAGTCAGGCTGGGTGGGCAGGGAATGGTTCCCAGAGGTAATGTGGGCACCACGGGAGCTGGGCAAGGGGGGAACACTTACTCCAGCACAATCAGGCTCCTGTTCACCAGCAGCGACCTGGCCAGAGCTTTGGCTCCCTTGTTGCTGATCTGATTTTCTGCCAAGCTGCCCAGAAAAAGGAAAATTGGGTGTTTTTCCAGAGGAAAAAAGGAGTGTTTTTGGGAAAATTACGTGTTTTTCCAGAGGAGAAAGAGACTGGCACAGAGCCTGGCATGCCCCAGGACGCAGCTGGGATGGGTGAGCAGAGAAAAGCCATGGGGAGCATTTGGTTCATGGTACAACCAAAGTGATCGATGTTCTCCTGGGGTGGACACCAGGCAGGGACTGTAAGGATACCATTTCTGGACATAAAATTCTCTTGTGTCCTATAAAGAAGCTCAGATGGCAGCATGGGAAACTCTGTGCAGCCTTGAGGAAGAGGGGAAGGTGGGCAAAGTGGGAACCCATCTCTCTGGGATGAGGCACCTCCCTGTGTGGGGGTCAGGAGCCTGTCCCCTCCATGCAGCAGGTGTCCATGCAGAGCCTCGAGTGTCCAGTGATCTGCCGACACCTTGGGAAGTGGTTTGTTAGGAAAATCCCTGCATTTATTGACTTTTTTAAGAAACAGTGAGGAGGCAGCAGTTCCAGGAAGACTGGGCAAGTCAGCTTTGGGGTAAGGTCACTGTGCCTGGTGCAGGGGATCATGTGGGGCTGTCCTTGTCATTAGACACCCTGGGGAGCCAGTGGGAGACACATTCCTGGGAGACCCTCACCCTGGTTTTGCGGTGCCCCCAGGTCCACGTTGCATCCCCAGGACATCCCATCTGCCCTGGGCCAGGTCCTACCTGAGCCTCTGGATCTGGCAGTCCTTCCCACTCAGCACACTGCCCAGCAGCTCCATCACATCATCCTTAAACTGGTTATTGTCCAGCCTGCAGGACACACAAGGAAAGAGCAAGAGCAAGGGTTTGGAGAACAAAGTGGAGAAAGGATGATCCTCCCATGACATCTGCCTGTACCAGGTGGAGAAGCTCAAGGACAGAAGCAGAGCTTACCCAGTGCCACCTCCAGGGCAGCTCTCTGCAGGTGGACAAGGTTTGGTTCACCCACTGTGAGTCCCACTGGGCTTGTGAGTCACAGGGGAGAGAGAACTCATTGCAGCCTCCCATACTTAAAACAGGGAACAGGTTTAAACTAAAAGAGGAGAGATTTAGATTAGAATTTATGGTTAAATTCTTCCCTGTGAGAGTCCGTGGCACAGGGTGCCCAGAGCAGCTGTGGCTGCCCCTGGATTCCTGGCAGTGTCCAAGGCCAGGCTGGACAGGGCTTGGAGCAGCCTGGGACAGTGGAATTTGTCCTTGCCCATAGCAGGGGGTGGATCTGGATGGGCTTTAAGTTCCCTTCCAGCCCAAACCAATCTGTGATTCCACAGTCACAGCCTGGCATTCTCCTTACCCCTGGTGCAATCCCACCAGGACTCACCTGAGGCTGTGGCAGAAGAGGAGCTGGGAGAGCAGGCTCTTACAGACATTGTAGGTGAGGCAGTTGGAGAGGTTCGTCTCCTCCAGGCAGACGTCAGAGACCTGCAGGAGATAAGCCAGGGCAGAGCAGTTCATGGGGGTGAGCATCCCGGCCAAGCTCCCGCTCCTCATGGCCTCCTCCACGGCCTTGGCGGTGTCCGTGTGCTGCATCTCCTGCAGGCAGCGCATGGCGTTGACGGCGCGCGAGGAGACGGCGCGGTCGGCGTTCAGGCAGCCCTGCAGGACGCCGATGGCCTGGCTCCTGAACCCGCCCTGCTCGTCCTTCGCCAGCAGCCACCCCGACAGCAGCCTGTTCACCTGCGGGGACAGGAGCCCCGAGAGGAAGCGGATGAAGATGTCCAGCTGCCTGTCCTCGGCCTGCAGCGCCCTCTGAACGGCGCTCCTGAAGTGGCTGAGGAAGCCCAGCTTGGGCCAGGACATGCCGCTCTCCGTGAAGAGGTCGAAGATGGCGCGCTTGGCCGCCGTGTAGTAATAAAGAGCTGCCAGGAACTCCTGGGTGGTTAAGTGGGAGAAGTAGTAGGCTGTGGAGGCCTGCATGTCCTCCTTGAGCAGGAGGCGGGTGGAGAGGCAGCTGTGCAGCAGGGAGAGGTCGATGCCATAGGCCTTCATGTCCTGCTCGTAGAACACGTGTTTCCTCCGGAGCAGCCCGTAGAAGGCCAGCCTGCCCAGGCTGCCCACCAGCTTCTTGCTGGTGTTCACAGCCTGCTCAATCCTGAGCGTTTCTCTTGGCTTTTCCAGCCAGTCACCACTCAGAGCCATTTTAAAATAATAGGAGTAGATTTCTGACAGGGTCCTGGGGACCACGGTTGCTTCTTGGGATTGATCGTCGCTACATTTTAGGAAATAAGCGATCGAGGAGGCAGAAATCCAGCAAAAACCAGGAATGGTGCACAGGATGTGGAGCGACCTGTTAGCCCTGATGTGCTGCAGGACTTGGCTGGACAGATCTCGGCTGTCTGGGAACATCTGCTCCAAGAAGTCCTTCATCTCTGCAGCCCCAAACCCTCGGATTTCCGTCATGCGGTCCACCAGCCCGCTGGGAATCTGCCTGGCCGCCATCGGCCGCGACGTGACCCACACAGAGGCCTCCTGCAGCAGGTTTCCCCTTATAATGTTGGTGATCAGGTTGTCCACTTGGATCTCCTTTCTGGGATCGGTGCAAACCACTGCACTGGAAAAATCCAAGGGGGTCTTGAACTCATCCAGGCCATCGAGGATGAGCAGGGTCCGGGCGGCTCCGGCCGAGATGCAGCCGGGCTCGGTGTGGGGGAAGGCCAAGCAGATGAGGCGCTCAGCAGAGAGCTTCTCGTAGGTGTTGAGCTCCCGGAAGGTGAGGGGCAACACAAACATGATGTCCCTGTTGATCTCCCCCTTTGCCCAGCTGCAGACAAACAGCTTCACCAGAGTGCTCTTGCCAATCCCGGCCACGCCGATGGTGACAGAGATCCGAGGGGGGATGCTGACTTTGGAGAGAGGCAGGAACAGCTTCTCCAGAGGGATGCTCTTGGATACGCTTGGCAGGCCTTTGGTGATCTCAACCTGCAGGATGTCGTGCTCCTTCTGCTGGACGTCGGTCAGGCCTTCCACCAGCAGCAGGTTGGTGAGGCGCTGCAGGGCTCCTGTCTCCAGGCCATTCCCACAGGAGCTCTGGAGGCTCTCCAGGTGCTTCTGTACCATGGGTTCTGCACAGAGAAATTAAACAGGGGTGAGGAGGAAGAGGAGGAACCACAAAGGCAAATGACAGAAGCTGCTTCACTTTTCTGCCATTCCCATGCAGAGGGAAACCTCATGCAGCCCTTACATCCTGGTGGGAAGGTTTGGCAGGGCTCAGAGGGCACCAATAGGCCTGAAGGGCCCTGATCAGCCTCACAGCCAGTCCAGGAGCACATTTAAGCTCAGCCCTGGGCCTTCAGCCTCAGCTAAAGCAATGTTGTAAGAGCTGTTGCATGTGCATCACTCTGCCCTTGCCTGGTGGCCACTGGGCTGTGTCTGAACCTGGCTGCCCTTGCTGGGCCTGATCCTGACCTCTCGACTGACTTCCCAACTTGACTTCATTCCTGCCTCATTGCCACGGACTCTCTTATGGACTGGACTCTTGGCTGAACCTCGTGGCCACCTCTGGACCTGTCCTGCTCACCTGGCTCAGGTATCACAGTGAAATTAAACCCCCACTAAAGGCTGGACAAGCAGGGGATGATGGTGTGAGAGATTCAGAGCAGACACCAGCCAAGGTTGGAGCCTTCCAGCCAGGAGGGAAACCAGGGAAAGCTCTCCTGGCAAGAGGGCTGCAGAGAGAGCCCGAAGCTGGGGCAGCCAGCAGCACATGGGGTCAGGGTCAGCTGTCCTTTTCCTGTTCCCAGCCTGGTGCTGGGACTGGCTGGTGTCACCTGGACACTGAGGACATTAAAAACTTCCCAGCTGCCCAGAGAGGTGTGCAGAGGGCAGTGAGGGGCCTCCAGGAATGTCCCTCAGACCTGGCAGAGAGCCCTTGTGACCCCTGGCTGTGTCCTTCCCCAGCAGAGTCCTTGGGATGGGACCATCACTTGCACAGGTGCCCCAGCAGAGCTGCCAGCACCCCCAGCTCTTTGCACACCTCAGGTGCTCCAGCAAGCCCCAGGCCACGCGTGCAGCCCCCCTGGCCGGGCTGCCTACCATGGACAGCGATGTGGAGCTGCGAGCTGGAGGTCTCCATGAAGCTCTGCAGGGACTGGGAGGCGTGGCTGCCCTTGCCAGCCAGGACATCCAGCACAGCCCTCACCTGCTGGGGCAGGGGGCTCGCTGCCTGCACCTGGGCAGCCTCCTCGGCCGTCAGCAGCTCCAGCCTGCACAGCTGGGAGATGATGTCCTCCAGGAACAGCGGGGAGACGGCCCTCGCCAGCTGCCTGTGGCACCGGTTGATCCAGGCCCCTGGGGACAGGACAGAGGGACAGGTCTGGGAATGTGGGTGACAGGAGAGGCAGCAGTGCAGAACTGTCTCTGACTCTGAAGGGAGCAGGGGTGAGCTGCCTAAGCCCTCCTTGCCAGCCCAAAGTCCTGGCAGGAGGCTTTGTTAGGAGTTGCTAGGTCAGGGCAGCAGCTCCTGAAATTGGAGCCAAAGGGACTGAAGAACACAATCATGAAGTGGTGTTTTCTCCTGGGATCCAAACCCATGAAGGGAAAAAAGTCTGAGCAAGATCATTTCTCTCCAGAGCCAGCCCCTGCTGCACTGCCTGGGATCTGCTCGCACCTTGGTGCCCCACCTCATCCCATTTCTGACCCCAGAATGCCCCCAAGGTGACAGATCTGCCCAACCACCACTCACCTGCCATCAGAGGCCTCCTGTGACATGGGTGGTCCCTGGGCGAGGAGCGCTGTGGTGGCAGCAGAGTCCCATGGGCCACCCCGTGTCTCCCTGGCCAGCTCACAGCCCCAGCCAGGGCTCCTCAGCCCCTGTCCATGTCCCTGGTGGGAGAAGAGGAGAAGCATCAGGAGCAGTGTGGGAGGGAGCCCACTCTGAGCTGTTGTGCTGGCTGTGCTGAGCCAGGGGTTCATTCTGCAGCTTTTGGCTGAGACAGAGTCCCCTCCGCTGGCAGGGGCACAGCTGGGCCCTCCAGCTTGGCCCAACCTCAAGTGCCACACTTGGTGCCTGCACCACCACCCTTTACAACACGACCTTCCTCAAGCACAGTGGTGCATGAACTGCCCTGGCAGTGCCCCTGTGCCCTCTGTGGGTCACCTGGGGAGCACCCAAGTGTCACCACTGTCACCAGGGCTCAGAACTGCTTCGACATTCTCTGTCTTGTGAAGGAAGTTGTGGGGCAGCAGGCAGAGCGATGAAGAGCCTGGTTTGGTTTCAAACCCACCTTGGCCCCATTCAGAGCCTCTGTCAGGGCTTGCTGAGCGAGGCCAGCACCACATCCTGTTGCAGAGCTCTGAGGATGCTCTGAATCATCACCCAGAGAAGGAGAATCTACCTGCTCCCTCCCCCTCAGCTGCTGCCAAACCACGCTGAGGCTTTGCTGTTTATTTTTAAGTGTATCTGCTCAGAGTCCTGTTGCTCTTCAAGCAGGGGTGGAGAGGGAAATATCTCAATGCCTGAGAGTGCTCCCAGCTCCACCTGTGTTAGAGGCACTGTGCTGTGGCCTCTCCACCAGCCCCAAAGTCATCCCCAGGCACTGGCCATGTGCAGGTGGGACCTCCTGAGCCCCAGGGGATGTCTGATCACAGGAGCAATGCACACACAGTGTCTCAAGGCTGTGTCATGGCATCTTTCTTCCCCTCCACGTGCCCTACAGGATGTTCTGGATCCATGTGAACATGGATCCCTGCTGCTCAGAGGCTCTGCAGTGGGTCCCTGCCCACAGACAGCCCTGCCTTTGTCAAGCCCACCCCTGAGGGGACATGGGCACTGTGGGGGCTTTGATGCAGCCTCACCAACAGGTACAGGTTCTTACTCCTTTCTTTGGTCAAACCTCTTTAAGGGAAGAAAGCACAGATGTAGCTGGACCAGGAAAACCTGGCAGAGTTTCTGGTCCATTCGTGCAAGGCCAAGGTGCTTGGAACTTCTTCTGTCCATCCTCCCTCCCAGGGATTCATGCTGGGGTTTGTTTCTCCCACCAGAAGCACAGGACTGCAGGAGGGACCTGACAGTGTCCCCAGGGCTGGGTCCCTCACAGACCTGGGTCTCCCACAGGGCCAAGTGGCATGTCCCACACAGTGGGCTAAGTGACAGAAGGTGCTGGGTGACAAAGCACCAGCCCAGCCCCACCTGCCCAAGTGGCTCCTGACAAGCCCTTGCAGGGCTGGGAGGTGCTGTTGGAGCAGGGTCTGAGCCCACTGCCTTTCCCTTTGGGATGGAAGCCTGGGCTAAGCCCCTGGTGCCAGTGGTGCTGATCCCACAGCAAAGCCCTTTTCTCCATGCTGGGAGCAGCAGCAGCTCTTACTCATTACTGCCCAGGCACTGGCCTGGTCAGTGAAGACACCGTCAATTAAAGGAGCTCAGAGAGCAATTCACAGTGAAATGTTCACCCTTTGATGTGCTCTTGTCTCTAACTGGCCTGGGAAGTTCAATTAAGCCTTTGCAGTTCCCAGGTCTGTCTCTGATCTTTGCTGCACAGCCAGAATGAAAGGAGGTTTTGCTGCAGGTGTTCCCTGCAGCCCTGCCTCCGAAACGGGGCCCTTTGATGGGGGAAACCTGCTCCAACACCAGAAAGTGTTTGATGCTGTCCTCTGGTGCTCCTTCAAAAACCAGCAGCCGTGGGCCAGCTCGTGCAGAGACACCTCACCAGGAGAATAAAGCAGCAGAAGGAAAAATGCAGAGAGGGGCTGGGATTTTCTCTGGTTCCAGGAGCTTCAGGTGCAGCTCTGGGAGCACACGGGGCTGCTGGAGGCTGTGTCCTGAGGGCTGGAGGGAGTCACCAGCTCTCACAAGAGCTGCCTGAAGGGTAAGGACCAGCCAAAGCCAAGCTCCATAGCCCCTACAGACACCCAGGTGTGCCCAGGATGGGACTCAGCTCCTTCCAGGGCTGCTGGCCACGAGCCCTGGCTGAGGGGTCCCTCCTGCACATCCCGGGTGTGCAGCTTTGCCTGGCCAGGGTCCAGCAGGGACAATGTCCCACTGGCAGCCAGAGGAGCAGGGATACAGGTTTGTGTCTGCCCTGCCTTGCCTGTGTCCCCAGGGAAACTGGGATAAGGGGCTGGAGGGCAGGAGGCTGCCCAGCCAAACTGGTCAATGGCACCTGCAAGCCCCAGGGAGGGAAATGGGAATTTTCTTGGCAAAAATTTGGCATTAACATATTTTTTTTCCCTTAGTGCAGTCCAAAGGTCCAGTCCAGGAGAAAATCCATTCCTCTAAGGATGTTTAGACAACACTGCTGTGTTCTTCCAGCAGCTCCAATCCAGCTGGAACCAGCATCCCCACATCCCACCTGAGTGTCCCTGCCCAAAACCACCAGTGCTGGGAACCACAAGGACTGTGCTGGCAGGTCCCCACCACGAGCACAGCCAATCCTCTCCCAAGCAGCTCTGTGGTTTCACTGTGTCCAGCCTGTTCCAGGATTCGTGACACCAACCCCAGAGAACACAGGCCTGGATGTAGCTGCTCCTGCTCATCTCTGCCTCGAATGTACCTGCAGTGTCAGCCTGGCAGTCCAACACGACCAGAGCAGCATCCAGGGAATCCAGGATGAAGGGACAGTCCTGAGGTGGCCACAAGAAGCTGTCTGCAGACAACAGGCATTTACTGCCACCCTAACTGTTGCCCTGATTTTTAAAAGTGTTTTCTTTTATAGATCTTTTGAAAGTTTTAAAGTTCTCATAAAATGTCTTTAGCCTTCTGATAATGTTTACGTATTTGAGAGTCAAAGTTCTCACACAGTTTCATGTATAAATAGAATAGTTTACATACTTCTCTGTGAGTGGAGAGAAATGATTGACTGATCTTTGGACCAGTGTGGTTGGAGAGGTGGTAATTCCATCCTCCAATCCACAGTCACCATTGGAATTCTATAAATACCAGATGTTTGAATAAAACTGAGTCTTCTTCTCTTTGGAACTTACCAAGCTTCTGTGTACTCATTTTGTGCCCAATAGCGACACCTGACCTTCCTCCTGCCCCAGGCAGATCCATCCCCTGTGCCGCAGGAATCTGCTGAGCACCTGGGACCATGCCAGGCCAGGAGCTGTCCCAGCAGGACTGCACCAGGTGATGCCCAGCAGCTGGAAATCTCTGTTTGTCCCCCTGCAGGGGCTCGTGGGCAGATTCACCAGCACCAAGGGGGGAAGGGGGTGGGTGGCACCTCGAGTGGGACTTCCCAGCTGCCAGCAGAGCCCTGGGGACCCGACCTGCTGCCGGGGCTGAGGGTGCTGAGGTTAGACAGGCACCAAAGGGCTGGGCAAGAGCTCCTGGATGGCTGCAGGGACCCACAGACGGAAAACACCTGAAAAGGGCCTGATCTACAGCGTTTAGATAAGGCTAAAAGCTTTTTATACGAAAACGTTGCATGGTCACGCAGCACCCGCAGGAGGTGGGAGGTGCCCGCTCCGGCTCAGCTCCAAGCACGCAGAAAGCTCAGCCTGGCCCTCTCCTTGTCCGTGTGCCACCACCGTGGGTGTCTCCGTGCAGCCACTGCCGCGGGGCTCTGCGGTTTGGGGCGAGGCTCCCGGAGCTCAGCCCCGGCCCAGCGCCGCCCCCTGCCCCGGCCCCGCCGGACCCCGGCGCCCCTTCCCGGCTCTGGGGGCTCCCCCGCGGCTCTCGGGCTCCTTCTCCCGCCCACCGTCCCCGCTTTTTAGTCATTTCTCCTGCCACGTGTTCCCCCTGGGCTGATCCTGCCTCGGAGGGCAGCGAGCTGCCTGGAAATGAAAACATTTCCCAGGCCAACAGCTCCGGCTGCTCCCCCCGAGCTGAGCGAATCCCGGAGCCAGGATGGAGGCTGCCACCTTTTGGCAGAATCGAAGAGGCTTCACATCGTTAATTTCTGCTAATTAAACGATGCAATAAAATACCTTCTGCATTATTACTCAATTATGAGGCTTGCAGACTGGTAAATAACTCAGTTATCTGAGTTTACATATGACTTATATTTTTTGGTCTGGATTTAATGCCAGCAAAATTGATTGCCAAATGTATTTTATGTCAAATTTAATATCTTCCAGGTTTGAGTTTTGGTTTTTTGTTTCCCTGAACTCCAACCCCAATAAAAGGGCCCGGACACAGCAGGGATTAAATACGAGGTGAGGGGGCTATGAAGGGCCCCTAGGCTGGATGCCAGCAGTGCCGATCCTAAATCACAAAAAAAAAAAAAAAAAAAAAAAAAAAAAAAAAGGAAAAATCGATCTATGGGTGATTCCAAACAGCTCAAAAAGAAGCTAATTTTGGAGAGGAGGTCCCTTGCAGGGCACTGCTGCATCTCAGAAGCTGCAGAATGAAGGCTGATGCATTTCCTCAGCTGGCCATACCCTGAGGATGCTTTACCACAGCTGTACAAACAGCTGATTGAAAAGCAGATCCTCCCAGCAAACAGCTTCTGCCCTTCGCACCCACGGGATCTCAGGATATCAGCAGGAAAACTGGGCAGGAGCTGCTCTGTGCCACCCACAGCCCCAGGGCTGCAGGAAGGCTGACAGATGTGGTACCCACCCGGCCTTTCTGAGCTGGCAGAGCACCCCAAAGAACAGCTGAAAGTTCTCAAGAAAGAAATTTTTGTGCAACATGAACATCCCGAGTGGGAGGTGTCCCCCGGCTCCAAACAGTGCCTGTCTGGCTTTGGATAACTCTTCCAAGAGGTGGCCAAACCCTGAGAGAGGGTGATAGCCCAGGAGGTGACAGCAGCCAGCCCATCCTGTCCCCAGCAGTCCCATGTTTATGGCTACACAGTGCCCATAAGTGCCTGAATACCGGCAGGGTTAAGTCTGATGCCCTGAGGCAGCCCAGGGTGCCCGGGCTCTGTGCCCACCTGGGTGCAGGGCTGAGCTCCAGCCCCCCGACCTGCTCCTGGCACACCCCAGGGCCCTGCCCCATGCTTTGGTACAGTTTTGCACCGTGCCACAGGTGAGTGTGTCACAAATCTCTTCCTTTTCTGTTCGTGGTACATCTTGGAGTTTATTTTGGAGGTTTGGAAGTTAATTAGTTCAGTAGGCGACCTTAAGGGGGGGGAAGCTGCTGCACAAGGCTTTGGGCAGGCAGGACAGCCTGGCTGTGGCTGCCTTCATGCCCTGGCAGGCAGAGCAGGCAAGGGGACAGAATTTGTGACATGTGCCAGCTTCCCTGGGGGGTGCCACGCTCATCTCCATCACTCCGGGCTCCACCCCCTCCTGCCAGCCTGATGGCTGTGCCGGGCTGTGCCGTGCCGTGCCGTGCCGTGCCAGGGACCTCTGCCCATCAGCTCCCGGCCCCGCCGCCTTGGCCCATTTCACGTGGCCATCACAGTACGAGCTCTGCAGCAGCTTGTCCCCACCAGGGAGAGCCAAGTGACACCTCCCCTTCTTCCCTTCTCCCCACACCCCTCCAAAGCCCCTCCAAGCCCCTACCTTGGCCTCGTGCCACCTTCCCCCGGTCGCTGTGTCAGTGGGGCAGTGGCGAGAGCATCCTCGTGGCCCGGGAGGATGCAGCCCCTCCGTGTCCCGCTCAGCTCCTTATGCCCAGGGCTTTCCTTCCTCCTCCAGGGATGCTCAAGCCGAAGGCAGAAGCCACCCTTCCCGCGGGTGTCCCCCGGTGGGAGCTGGGGCCGGGCGATGCTCGGGCAGCACCTGGGGCAGGTGGGTCCGGCTTCCCCGGCCGTTTCCACCCCGGTGGCTTTTGTCTCTTTCCGTTCTCTCCGCGCCCCTTCCTGCCCTGGGTCTCGCAGATCTTCCTTCCTGTCAGCGCCGGGCTGGTGCTGTGCAAATCGGGGTGAGGGATCCGCCGAAACCCAGCGGCGTCCGACCCCGGCAGCGGCAGCCGGGGCTGCCCCAGCCCCGTGCGGGGACACTTCCCCCGCTGCGGCCGCTTTGTCCCAAAAGCCACAAACCCGCCCCAGCAACATCCAGACTGCTGCGAGTTCGCTCGGAGCAAAGCCATGCGCTCACCCCGGCCTGGGAGAGCCGGGGGGTTTTGCTGCACAGCCCCGCACTGGCCGGCAGCGCTGGGAATATCCCATGGGAGAGGCTGGAGCAGCAGCTCTGCCCTTCGCTGGGTTGTGCAAAGAACTAATTCCATGAGTAAATTAAAAGTGTGTTTTGAAGGAGTGGGATAAAAGGGTAGGTAATAGCCTCCATGTCCTCCAAAGCCGTTCTCCTGCCTTTGCCAAATGCTTCCTGGAATTAGGATTTGTCTCCAAAGAGCTGCATCCCATCCCACCAAGAAGCCAGAGCTACCAGAGCAGCAGGACCGGCGGGATCTCCCCGCCCCAGCTCCACACATGCAGGTGGGCTCGGTGATTATTTTCCATTTTGGTTCGACAAAACCCTCCATTTGTAAATCCTGTAAAAATTTAACTGGCATTCAGGCAAATGATGGCTAGTGGAGCTCTCGTGGTGGCGAGCTGGTGGGGGTCAGGTTGGGCTTGTGGCCACTGAACTGTGCTTGGGGAGGAGAGGTGGGGGAAAGCAGGAATTGGGACCTCCAGCCACCACTTCGGGCTGTGTGTCCCCCAGCCTCGCTCTCTGCCCGCCCCAGGCTGTGCCCAGTAAGGGGTTAAAACTTTTCTCTGTCGAGTTTGAGGTCTGTTGGTAATTTCCCCGTCTGGAGGAGGGTTTCAAGAGGAGCTGGCAGCTGGTAATTCCCAGCAGCCAACCTGTAGCTAAAGTCCCTCACATCCAAAATGACTGCGCAGAAACCCCAGTCAGAGCTGTACCTCCTGCTTTCACAATTCATCATTGATCTGAATTAACACGTCTGAAATATTTTGCCACTGTGAATTACACATCCTTCACGCGTTTTCTGGGTTATTTTCCAGATTCAGCCCCAAATTTCTCAATGTATTTATTTACTTAACCCAACCTACGGAGTTCCCGGCAGGGTGGGTTTGTCCGCAGCCCCTCTGGAGCTGGCAGGACAGGTGAGAAAAGGTCCAGGGTGATTCTGTTTCTTGACTCGTACGGTTGCTTGGCAGGAGGGTGCTCGGGGACAGCTCCTCAGCTCAGACCTACACAGAGTCACCTGCCCGGGGACAAGGAACCTGGGGATAACAACGGTCCCATCTCCACGGGACGAGCCTGGGGAACAGCCCGGCTTCCACACCAAGGAAAGGTGGAAAGACTTTGCTAGTCTGGGACGCTCGGGGGTCCCCGGGAGGAAGAGACACAATCCCCAGCCACCTCTCGGAGGGTGACGCGGTGGCTTTTGGATTTTAAGCGGGTTTCCTGAGCAAGGAGCAGGCGGCTGGACCAAGGGGTGGGATTGGGGGTGGGATTGGGGGTGGGGTGAGAATGGGGGTGGAGTGGGGATGGTGTGGGAT
>QUSF01000144.1:494814-539288 GCA_003676055.1 Chloebia gouldiae
ATGGTGTGGGATTGGGGATGGGAATGGGGGTGGAATTGGAGGTGGGATTTGGGATGGGATAGGACTGGGGGTGGGATTGGGGATGGGATGGGATTGGCGGTGGGATTGCGGATGGGATTGCGGGTGGGACTGGGGGTGGGATTGGGGATGGGATTGGCGGTGGGATTGGGGATGGGAGCAGAGCCTCACGGCGGCGGTGGGCGGGGCCCGGCGCTGGTGGGCGGGGCCAGGCAGGGATTGACATCTGAGCCCCGCCGGGGGGCGTGGCCGAGCGCAGCCGGGTGAAGCCGAACACAATCGGGTGGCGCCGAACAGACGAACGCCCGCAGATCCGGCTCAGCCGTCAGAAGCCGAACCGAGCCGAACGCAGCCGGGCGGAGCCGATTGGACCCGAACTGAGCCAGGCACAGCCGATTGGAGCCGAGCAGAGCCGAGGTGAGCAGCCGTGTGAGGGAAGACGTGCCCGGCGATGGCCCCGCAGCCGCCTCGCTCTCTCCCCGCCCGCTGCCCCCCGGGACCGGCGATGGCCCCGCAGCCGCCCCGCTCCCTGCCCTCTTCCCTGCCTCCTTCCCGGGACCGCTGCGGGGGCTGAGCCGCGGCGCCGTGCGACCTCGCTGCTTCTCGCCCCGTCAGAGCCCCGGGGCGGCCCGCGCTGCTGCATGGCCGGGAAGGAGCTGATCGTGGTGTTCGGGGCCACCGGTGAGTGCTCGGGGAGCGGCCTGGGCTGTGCCGCGGGGGCGGAGGCGCGGGTGGTGCCCGGGAGGGGAGCCGGGTGAGCGGCGCGGGGAGCGAGCGCGGCTCGGTGCCTGCGGCTGCTCCCGCAGGGGCGCAGGGCGGCGCCGTGGCCCGGGCGCTGCTGCGCGATGGCGCCTTCAAGGTGCGCGCGGTGACGCGGAGCCCCAGGAAGAAGGAGGCGGAGGAGCTGAGGCGCGGGGGAGCCGAGGTGGTGAAGGCAGATCAGGACGATGAGGCATCGCTGGAGCGGGCATTGGCGGGTGCCTACGGAGCCTTTATTGTCACCGACTTCTGGGAACACTGCAGCAAGGAGAAGGAAATCGAGCAGGTACCTGTCCTGACATTGACTGGGACCACGTGTAGAATGATCTGGGAGGGTGGATCATGAGTAGCAGCAAAGTGGGGACTGCTCTTGGAGCATCCGTGGCAGCCCTGATAGTTTGAGTGGCCAGTCCAGAAGACCCCAAGGCCTCACAAACACCAGGTCCCAGTTATTGCAAAACCGGGATTTGTTCTCTGTTCCCTCGCAGTTGCATGGCTCCAGGGTCTGGTGCCTTCAGGGAGTTGATAAATTTGTTACAGAGATCACTTCCCAGGAGCTGGAGTAGCAGGAGTGGGAACATTTGGCTCCTCAGAGCCTTTCCAGGGCAGAGCTGGGACAGTTGCTGCCTGCAGACCTGTAACCTTCTGTGCTTGCAGCTTTGGGGCCAAAATCTTGCAGTATCAGAGATCCCAAGGGTGGTGTTCATGCCAGGACAGATACTGCAAGGTGGCAGAGATAAGATAGTTTAGGGCAGGTATGTTGGCCAGGCGGATTCTTTATGCTGGTGCTTGAGTGTTTGGTGGAGCAGTGAGCTCCAAAGCTGGAGGATGTGTGTTCCTTCTGAAGCGGGACGGGTAAGGAGGGAATTCAGCTCCTCCTGGACAACTCACTATGCTCGTAGCTGGGGGCTGGTGGGAGTTGGATCCTCCCCAGAGGGAAGGGGGGATGTGGGGATGATGGGGGTGTCCCATTCCCCTTTTCATGGCTGGTTTCTCCCTTGGCCCAGGGACAGCGTCTCGCTGACGTGTCCAAGCGCCAGGGTCTGCACCACGTCGTGTTCAGCGGCCTGGAGAACGTGCACCAGCTGACGGGGGGCCGGCTGCAGGTGCTGCACTTTGATGGCAAAGGCGTGGTGGAGGAGTACTTCCAGAAAATTGAGGTTCCCACCACCATCATCCGGCTGCCGTTCTACTTTGAGAACTTCCTCTCCATCTTCAAGCCGCAGAAGGCCCCGCAGGGAGACACCTTTGTCCTGGGTAAGAGGAGCTCTTGCTCTGTGGGTCACTGTCCTGTGACTGTCCTCATCTGCTCCCATTGTGCTGGTGGAGAGACTGCCAGGGCTGTGGGCTGGTAGGGTGACAAAGCCTCTACCAGCTTGACCACAGCAAGCTGCTTTATGGTCTTCAGACCTGTTTGGTGGCCTGCAGGAAATCACAGGGATCCTGGGCCTGTTTGTGGTGCTCAGGGCTGTTCTGCAGATCCCAGAGCAGCTCTGGACGTCCCAAGTGCCTGCATTTGGGATGGTGGAGGTTGTGGGGCTACAGACAACTCATGGTGCTGCCCTGGTGTCAAGGTCTCTTAGCTCAGCCCTGCTCTCATGCCTTGCCATGCTGATGAGCGCTCTCATCCCTCCGTCACCTCACATCAGAGACGGAGCTGAAAACTCCGCTGTACCTCCTCAGAGCTGGGCTGCACTGCAGCGGGGATCCATCTCTCCACACAGAGCTGCCCATGGGGGACACCCCCATGGATGGGATGGCTGTGGAGGACCTTGGGCCCATTGTACTTGGCCTGCTGAAGTCCCCAGGGGAGTACATCGGCCAGGTGATAGGACTCAGCGCAGGCAAGCTCACCGAGGCAGAGTATGCTGCCATCCTCTCCCAGCAGACGGGCAAGACTGTGACAGCCAGCAAGGTAGGAAGTGTCTCTTGGTGTAGGTGGTGGTCCTGAGGGACTCACAGCTCGTTTTGGTACAGCCCAGCATTGACACTGCCCTGTTGGTATTGTCACTGAACTCATGCCTGTGGAGCACACAGATGTGCCTGGGCAGGTCTGTGCCTGGTTCTGAGGGATAGCTGAGCTGGGAGGTCTCCAACAGACACAGGGATGGGCACCTACACAACAGATTTCTGCTGGGTGCCCTTCCCTTCAGCAGGGCTTCCCCCAGGGCTTTGCTGCGTCACCATTACAACAAATCTGACCCTGTTAACAACGCCCCTGACCACTCCCTGCCCTTCGTGACTTATTTTTAAACTTTGTTTGCATTTCAGTTGTGCCTCAGGCAGCCAATACAATGAATGAGGGATATGGTGCATTTCATTAGAAACAAACCTCTGATGCTCTCTGCAGGTTCTCCCCTCCCAGAAGTGAACCAAACTCTTTGATTCAGACAGGGAAGGATGTTTTGGGGTGCCAGGTGGCAACCTGAATTGCCTCCTGGACCACCCAGTTTCTAGAACCCCTCAGCCATAGCTGTGGTATGAGGAAGGGCTCCCTCATAGCTGCTCCAGACCCTGGCCAGCTGTGGTGGCCCTGGGCTGGCTGGGCTGTTCCTGCCAGGCAGGGCTGCATCCTTTGCCAGACCCAGCAGAAGTGCCTTGCAGAGCCCTCTGCACCAGTGGCAATACTGTGACAGGCTGCTCTACCAGAGCCCTCATCACATCCCCTCAGAGGCTGAGGGGAAGCCCCAGCAGCTTCTGACACTGTTTTTTTTCCCCAATTCCGTTGGCAGATGTCCCCTGAGGAGTACGAGAAGCAGGACTTCCCTGGGGCCAAGGAGTTGGCTGCCATGTTCCGTTTCTACGCCCTAAAGCCAGACCGCAGCGTGGCCCTGACCATGAAGCTCAACCCCAGGGCCCGCACCTTCCAGCAGTGGGTGGGGGACAACAAGAATGCCTTCTGAGCCTGGCCTCCCTCCCTGGTTTCTGCAGCAGTAGGGGGACCTTGCTGAGGAGGTGATGTGCCCTCTGAGCCATGCTGCCTTCCCAGTAGTGCCCCAGGCCAGGGGGAGGCTGGTCCTGCCCCAGTGTGTGTGCAGCGTAGTTGGGAATATTTAGGCAGCTAGAACAAGAGGAAGAGCTGGACAGCACAGGCAGAGGGGTGGCAGAAGCACCGCCTTTGCACTCTGTCCTCAGGGAGGTGTTACTTTAGTCATTGTGGGTGTTTTAGGGTGGTGGGGACTAGTTTTCCTAGGATCACCTCCTTTCCCAGGCAGCTCTGAGCATATGGCAGGAGGTGAAGGTGCCATAGGCTGAAGGTGTGTAACCCAGGGCCCCAAAGGCAGTGCCCTTGTGGCAGGTATCCATGGCCAGGGCTGCTGCAGGCTCCTAAGCAAACAGAAGACAGGGATATGTCAATGGATCTGGTTTGGGCACTGCAGGTGAGCCAATGGAGAGAATGGAAGCTTAGTGTCACCCCAGCAAGCAGGGACTGCAGTGACTTCTTGTGAGTGTAACACAAAAGCTGAGCCTGATTCCTCATCATACAGCTGTCCCTGGCCCTTGGGCTCCTGGAGCTAACTTCAGTCACTGTCCCAAGGAGCTGAGACAAAACTCTGAAATAAAACTTTTCTAGACTGTCCAAGGTTCAGTGGAAATGCCCCTTCCCCCTCACATGCCTAAGATACTGCTCAGATAGGGCAGCTTTGTGTTTAGAGTCAATCCCAGCTCCCAGCAATGCTTGAGCCATCCAACCCTGTCCCCTCCTTGTCCCAGAGACCTTCATTCCTGTTACTAGGGGAGGGAAAGGGGGTGACAGAGCATGTGGAAGAGTAGACAAGGCAGCAAGGCACAGCACATGTTAAATATCTTTATGAAGTCCATCTTATTTACATGGGTACAGAATCACTTTACAGAAGTTTAATCAGGAGGCAACACGTGCTTTATTTCAGCAAATTAAGAAGGGCAAGACTACAGCATGTCCCTGTTTAACTGGTGTTGAACTGATTAGTATGTGGGCTGATGGTACCTGCACAGTATCACAAACACAGCAGGCTACAGTAACCATGGAATACTCACTGCAAGAGCTCAGCTCCATCTGGAAGGAGTGATCCACCTCACTTGCACTCTCACACAAGTAAAACAACGATGCTTTGACCAATCCTTTACACTAAGGGTGTTGCACTAAAGTAATAAAAGATTTTTGTCCCCAACTGGCAAAGGGCTCAGTGATCGACTTGTACCAGTCCAGAAGCGACAGCAGTTGTGTGGTAACTTTAGTTATTTGGGGGATAAACTTGAGGCAAAGTGCAGATTCCATCACTGCTCTGTGCAGGCAATCAGCAGGATAGAGAAAGCCCAGGGCTGTGAGGGAGCCAGGCCAGCTGGGCTCAGACAATGCCCAGCCACAGGGAGATTCCACTTGGAGCTGTGCAGGGCAGCAGGGCTGTTGTGAAGACAAGGTTAGACCTTCCTGACCCACCAAGTCTCCTGGAGAGTTCACCAAGCACACCTGGCATTCCAAAGGGCACCTGAGTGAGCAGCTGGTGTGCTTGGCCTCCATAAGCATATTGCTGCTCTGTGCTGTACTATTTGATTCACATTTCCTCTGGTTTGGATTCTAAATAATACTTTAGCTTTTACCAAATAAGCTTCCAGCAGCAGTAAGGTTGTGGAGCAGCCTCCAGAGAGCCACACTTCTGCTAAGCTGGTGTTTTCTTTCACTGCCAGTTGTTAGGACAGTGGTGGGGTTTTTGTTGGTGCCTCTGCGGTCCACGGCCTCTCCAGCTGGGATTCTTGCTGTGCTGCTGACTGACATCCTGTGTTCTCCAGAGCCTGGCTGCCAGAAAGATTCACCCCCAACTGCACAGATGACCTGCTGCTGCTGGCTCCTAGTTCCCAGTAGAACGCTTTCCTGCAGTGGAAGTGAGAGGAAGGTTACAATTTCCTGGCTGTATCAGCATACAGCCCACTCTGCCAGCACCTCCCCTCCTGACCTGCTGTCACACTGTCAGCCCTACAGCACAGCCAGCTTTGAAGCCTACAGAGATGCAAAGCTGAGCCCCTGGAATCCCAGATTCTCTGTCTGCTGTGGATGATTACAAGTCTTGGTGCTCTCTCATAACAGGTCAGCACCAACTGAAGCACCTGAGTTACACTGCAGTGATGCATGGTGGGGTTTGCTGTGCTGTGACAAAGGCTGGCTCCTCCCTGGTGCTGTAAGCCCAAGGCAGGGGTGAATCCAGCACCAGTGGCTCTGCAGCCCAGGATTTTTGTGGCAGAACCCAGTCCCACTGGGACCAGCTCATGGGACCACACTCAGTGCTTGGAGCAGCAGAGCTGCAGGGGAAGCCAGCCACCTCCCCAAGGGAGGTGCTGCTCTTTGCTGCAGCAACAATGAACTTTTAATCCCTGGCTTGTTGCTCCAGGTCCCAGGGGACAGCTAGGGCTGTGCACACCCGCGCTGGAAAGGCCTGAGGCTAAGGGAGAAGCAACTGCTGTGCTATTGTGCTTCCACCTCCCAAGAAGTGCACAGTGTGGGGGAAAGATGACAGTGAAACACAAGAGGCCTCCTACCTCGGCTGGGGTGTCAGGAGGTAAACATTTTCTTAAGTTTGGAAAGGAATCCCTCCTTGTTCTCCTGAGCCTCAGGCCTATCCCCGCCTGCGTCAGCGCTAGCCGTGGCCCTGCCACCTGGACACAAACAGCAAAGGGCTGCAGTCAGAGACATCTCCCACCAGGACCAGGGGGGTGTTTTAGACAGGGAATGGCCAAGAGAAAGCAGCTGGTTGTGCTGCTCCCTCATGTCCCAGCAGCGAGCCACGGGACTGGACCCCTTGCAGTGGAAGCACTGGAGAGCCTGGATCCCGCAAGTGGAAAAGCCAAGCATGAGCTCAGGTGCTGAGCTGTTCCCTTCCCCTCTCCCCAGCCCTCCATCTGGCAAGGGAATTCTTGTGCTGACAATTGAGTCAGGGAGCCCACAGGCTTTGGAAACAAGTACTTGGAACTGAGAGTCTGCCACTAAAAACAAGTGGTGAACTCAATCACAGCCAGCCACGATTTTAGAGGGTTAAAAAAATCTATACTGGTAGTCCCTAAAACAAGTTCTTCCTGTTTCAAGGTTGTATCCTTGAAAAGCAGTGCAAAACCACATCAGGAGCCTTATTTGTGTCACTGCAAGCAATGCTCAGACAGTATCAAGCAGAAAATTAACTCGTGTAAAATGAAAAAGACTACAAGTATTTCAGAGTGAATGTCCAGATAAGGAATTGTCCTGTGTGAACAGGTCCTGAGAACTTGTTTGTCCCTCAGAATTGGCTATAATGAGAACAAAGGAGACCTCTTTGCTAAACTGCTTTTTTTCTACAGTAAAACCATCAACAACAAGATCCCAAACGCCTCCTCAAGCTTTCTTTGTGCACACAGAACAAGGAGTCTGGTGCTGCCCAGCCTCCCAGGGCTGAGTGCTGGGCTCGGACTGATGCAACGGGATGAAATCCCGAGGCAGGACACGCCTCCCTCAGCACAGCCTGTCTCTACACTGCCAACCTACTGGCGTTTTAACTCACCTTGCTGCTTCATCATGGTAAAAACTGGCAGGTTTGCTTTTTAAAAAATTAGTTTGAGGAGTTCTTTCTTTCCTCTTTGGCACACAAATACCTTTAAAAAGCTGGAATGGAAATTCAGTGCTCGGAGCTCTCTGCCCTTCACCCAAGGCTACTGTAATATAGGAAAGACTTGTTTTCTGTATGTATAATTACTATAAAACAGAACACTGGGAAGTATTTGGCAGATCCTGCATGTAAGCCTATATTCCTCACACTTTGGCATGTAGTAGAGCAGATTCTGAGATCATTCAGCAGCTCCAAAAGGCTCTCGCCTTGGCCTAGTCAAAAATGCCCTGTTGGATTTCAAACCAAAACTAAACTCCAACAGGCTTTAAGAAGTTCACTGTTTCAATTAAGCAAACAAAGAACTGCTTTCCAGTAGTGAGAGACAAAGCTCCTTCCTTACTATTTTACCATGTGTTGTGCTTTTAGCTGCTGCCTCTTCCAAGCACCTCAGCCCTGAAACTTAAAACACAATTGCTGAATAATCTCAATTTTCCATCTGGACCTGGAGAGCAGCTCCACAAAACTCCCAGCTGCCTTCACTCCTCCATCGTGCTGGACACTGTTCACTGTCCAGAGCTGACACTGCCACCAATGGACACTCCCAACCCAGGTTTCCTCACACACACAGAGCTCAGCCCCAACAGAAACCCCTGTCAGCATTCCAGGAGAAGCAGCCCTGCTGTGCTCACAAGCACACTGGATTGGGATCAAACAGGAAATTGGCCTGAAGCACATTTGCTTTCCTGCCTCAAGGCAAGTCCTGGCACAGGGGAAGCAGGGAGCAGGAGGCATTCATCAGCACAGCTTGTCTGGACCCTGGAGTACTCAGTGCCTGCTCTCTGTTCACACAGGGATTTGACCAGTAAGTACTGGAACAGAGCTTCCTGGGAAGAGGCTGCCTCCCTGCTGTGTGCTACAGCCTGTCAGTATCACATTAGCACTACTTCTGTTAAAGCAGGCTGTGCTACCACAGGCCTGATGGTGAGCCTGGCTCAGCTTGCTCCCAGGAGTGCTCAGGGAGCACCGTGCACGCCCCCAGCAGCTGCCCAGGGCAGGGGCAGGAGCTCCCCTGCTCACCTGACGCTGTGTTGGTGACCCCGTTCACGGTGCCGTCCACGTCGGCCTCGTCCTCGGCGTAGCTCATCATTAAGGCTCGCTGGCGATCCGTCAGCCTCCTGTGGCACCAGGACACGGGGTCAGGGATGGCCTGGGGTCCCACAGCCTCCCAAACCTCCCCCAGCAGCAGCCACGAGGGGCAGGGACTGGAGTACATTGTGTACAAATACACCAGGAATCCACTTGCCCTTTAAATGAGCCATCTCTAAGGAATGATCTCTAAAGAATTCTCAGTGGAAAAGGAGACATAGGACCCATTGCATTTCACCTCATGAAATTTTCACAAATTCTAAACAACATTTTTTGCAAAAAGTTTTAAAGATTTAACAGGAAGATGTTTTAGCTCCACTTACTGAGGAACTTTTATCTTTATGTGGATGTAGTGGTCTCCATAGCCATAGCTGTTCACCTTGGGAATGCCTTTCCCACTCATTCGAATTCTCTGGTCTGGCTGAATACCAGGGGGTATCTATAAACACAAAGGTGTCACATTTATTACTCTAATTAAACATTTATAATTACACATCTATAAAAATTATCTGCTTCTCCAACAAGCTTCAAAGTAGGATGGGAGAGCTCTTATATGCTCATGCATTGGGACACATCCCAAAGCTAAACCAGTAATGATGGAAAAGCTTCTGAAGGAGTAATTAAAGAATCTGACACAGCCTGTAGCCCTCAGATGGGGCTGGTCCAGCAATTCCTTTCCTTCCCTGTCCATACACAGCAACAGGAAAGAAGCTGTGACCAGGCAGGTCACAAACTACCCAAGGCTCAGTCCTGAAGGAGTCTGAAATGCAATACTGGCAGACTTAGGAGATTTTGCCCACCTTTGCAGGGAAGAAGAAGCCTTTGTGCCCCACTGATCCATGCCCAGAATACTGGCACTCACCGTGATGTTGATTGTCTCATACAAGCCTTGACAGCGGGCTGTGCCTCCCAGCACGGCCTGAGCTATTGAGATCAGGAGATCCGAGTGGATGTCGGCTCCGTTTCGTCGGAACACAGAGCTCTTCTGAACCTGCAGGGCATCAAAGTTCCAAAGAGCAGTGAGCACACCGTGCTCTCCTGGGAAACTGCTCCCAAGGGTCTCAGGAAAAAAATATACCATCCCCAAACAGCATGGCTGAGAACTCTGTGTTAGTATTTGGTGTTCTAGTAAAACACAGATATTGAGATAACTGATTTAGCCAAAGGATTGGAAGGATCCCTGCTTCCTGCCTCAGGAACTCCCTCCCCTAATCCTGCTGTTAGTTTATCCATGTCACTACAGTCCTGCAGAGACAGACACTACCTTGTCGAGCACCCTGTACAGGGGGAAGCCAAAAGTGAGAAGGAAATGAAGCACCTTTCCAGTGGCCTCACAAGCTGGAACAGAACTAAACCCTCCTGCACCATGAAAGGTGCTGAAAATATTTTCTCCTCAACAAGGATGTGAGTAGCAAGATTCTGACAGAAGAGGCCCAGCTACAGCACAGGTGCAAAGCAGCCCTGAAGGTGGATCTGCAGAAGGACACTTCACCAGGCAGCCTCCTGCAGCACCTCCCACACCTCTCCTCAGCTCTGCCACCGCTGCCAGCAGGCAGCTCCCTCACATTTCCAAGTCAAAAATTCAAGGCATGAAGAACCTACTCTGCATTTTGATTCACACTAC
Organism: Chloebia gouldiae; assembly: GCA_003676055.1. NCBI lineage: Eukaryota > Metazoa > Chordata > Aves > Passeriformes > Passeridae > Chloebia > Chloebia gouldiae. Next base: position 504,913 of record QUSF01000144.1, read on the forward strand.
CCTAAGGGCCTGGTCCTGGAACAAGCAGCAATTCTTCGTGAACAGATTCAAAGTTACCCTCCTTGCTACAATGCAGATCTCCTGCTGTCTCAGAAAGTTCACAGGGATCATGTTACCTCAGCTGTTCCAAAGGATCACTGGCTCTTCCTCCTCTGCCCATTCTGCAGTCCTTTCCAAGGCAGTTGAGAAGGCAACAACCAACTTACATAATAAACCAGCTTGGAATACATACCCTGAATGTAATGAAAATTTCTTTCTTCCCCACAGGCATCCTAACTGTCTGCCCGTCCTCAACACCTGCAATCAGAACAGGAGAGAATGTGACCTTGGGTTATAACCCCCATGTGACATGGATACCTACAACTCTTGCCAATCCCAAGAGCTGGCCACCAAAGCCCAAAGAAGAAGGGGTCAGTACATGTTTATACCTCTGAGGTGATTTCTATGCCCCCAACATGTTTGTTACTTCAATATTTACAGAATTCTCTATGCATTCTTCAAATGCATTGGATTAAGGAACACAGCAACCTCCACAAACTGCAGGAAAATTACAGGCTGCTCATCCAGGGTCTCAAAGAATCAAGTCTTAGTCCCATCACTGAATTCTCCTCTCTGGTGAGAAAGGCAATCAACGCATCCCTCTGAGCCAAGCCAAGGCTTTCAGGATTCCCACCCTCTCCCCAGGCTTCATCAAGAACACAGATCCATGGCAACAAAACCTTTGGAGAGTCACCCTTCAAAACCTGCCTAGGAGGACCCAGGCAAGAACCAAAGCTCAGAGCAAACACTTATATCCATGGCCAGAAGATCCATCTCATCACAAGCCCGTTCCATTGCCGAGCTCTCACCTGCTTTGCTTTCAAGATCATTCCTCTGCAGCAAAAGGTCTTACACTGCTCCCCCATTTGTACCAACAGAGGCAGTAAATAACTACAGTTCTTTAAGAGAGAGCAGCAGACAGGTACAACACTGACCAGCTGGCACGGGAACCATCACTGTCTTCTTCTGCTTGGTCTGCCCCGTGCCCCGGCACACGACGCAGGGCGTGGTGATGATGGAGCCGCGGCCGCCGCAGCGCCGGCACGTGGAGCGCATCACGAACGGGCCCGTGTTGATCGTCTCCTGGGGAGGAACAAACACACGATGGGCAATGGTGAGCACTGAGATGGGGCTTCTCACCCAGCACACTTGAGCTCTGATCACACCACACCCTGTCAGGACAGAGATACCCCTCAGCAAGGGCTGAAGCACAAAGCTGGCTCTGAAACCCACTCACCATCGCATTCTGATTTCCACTGAACACCTCCACTACTACAAGTGTCAGGTGATGAGGGCAAGGAAAACACACCACCCTCAAAGTCTAGGCTTTAATGTACAAGAAGGAACAAAGCTCCTTACAGTGCTACAAACGTCTGTGTTCAGATGAATCCAAGGACAATCCATTTATATGGATTACTGCCAGTGTCCAAGAAAGCCTTATGGTGACTAAGCCCTGGACTGAACCACTGAAGCACACAAGGAATCAGATGCATGGAGACCCAAAGCCTGCAGCTCCATCATTACCTGCATCCTCTTATTTTAGGACTACCCTTAGGTTTTCACCACCTTCTTCCACCCCCCAAGTCAAAAAATACCCATTTATTGCCCAAGGAATTTCAGAGCTGCTACATGAAATTCATATGGTTTGTGGGATGTGCAGTAGCAGAGGATCCAGCCTGAAGGCTCATGCTTTCAGCTGGGCACAGCACTTTAACACAAAGAAAATCTTCCTAGTGCCTATTAGCATCAAGCTGACATTAACTCAGCTTTGCCCAAGACAGGCTGATGAATGTGGTGAGAATTTTTCACCATGGAATGAAGTGACTCTCCCCAGGAAGGGAAAGCACAGAACTGGTGTCCTGCTCAGCACTTACCATGCCCGTGCCATTGCAGTAGTGACAGCGCTGAGCTTTGGTGCCAGGTTCGTGTCCTTTGCCATCACAGCGCACACAGGAGTCCTGGATGTTCACCACAATCTCCTTGTTAACACCTTTTGCAGCTTGTGTGAATGTCAGTTCCATGATATACTGCACAAGAAACATGGGTATAGATCTATGACTGAGGTGTGACAAGGAGACTGAGAAGAGTTTAGGCTAAATACCAAACAATGCTAAAATCTAAAAATTCTCAGTAAATAATGCTAAAAAATCCCAGTAAAGATGACTGATCAAAAGAGGAAATTCTCCTTATATGAAAAAGGTCATTTTTAGTAAAACCAAGAGTACCCAACACCAAACATTTCTGAAGACAACACATGAATCATCAACACTTAAAGGAACATTTAGCTATAACACAAAGAACAAGACAGATTTTATTACGGGCCTCACTGCAACATGAAGCTAATTAAGTTGCAAAATTAAGCCAATTAAGCAGCCAAACATATTGCTGGAAGGCCTGGTTTATAGTTACAAGGTATTTTGTGGGTTTTAGCATAACAGATCAAAGCAGGCATAGGTAAATCAAGCTGCAGCAGAAACGATGCCTCGCCAGCGATGGAACTAGTCAGCAGTACTGGGTGGTGTCAGTAAACACCAGAGAAGTAGCTCAAGCCCAGAAAAAACATCCTGTCTGGAGGTGTGGGGTGTGTTCCTGCACAGCTTAGCAAAACTAAGAGACTCTGCCCATGCCATGGGACACTCACACACTGACATCCCCAGAAATAACTCCTTGTTGAAGCTCTCAGAGCTTGTGACAGAAGCTGGGGAAAGACACTGCTTTGAGCTTCCCATTTCATACCTAAACAAAGGCACCTCCTACCTCCTGTGGCTGGTCAAAGACAGTCTGAAAATCGCCAAAAGGGGATCCCGAGAACTCCCCAAAGATCTTCCTGAAGAGCTCCTCGGGGTCGATGGAGGGGCCGCTGCTCCAGTACTGCCGCCCCGCGCCGGCCCCGGCCCCGGCCGCGCCGGCCTCGAAGCTGGCCGTGCCGTAGGCATCGTACTGCTTCCTCTTCACCTCGTCACTCAGCACCTGCGGCAAGGAACGGGGCCTGCAGGGCACTGTAGGGCCCGGGAGAATCCCGGCTCTGGGACCAGACCTTCCATCAAGGCCTCGCCCAGCTCTCAGCACCACACGACTTACAGACAAGCTGCTGCTTCCCTAGTGTTTCTTGGCTCATCACCAGAAAAATTACAAGATTTTACTAACTTATAAAAAGCAGACATAACTTACATTAAGCAGCTGATCATTATCGTATCAGCTGAAGAGTGCTGGAATGCAAAAACAGGGCTGGGGGAGCACAGTGAAAATCCCTCTGTCTCAAAAACCTGCTGATAGGTTTTTGGTTTGATTCTTTAAACTGACAATAATTCCACAGAAGTGACATCCATGCCAGTCACTGCTAAGGAAGGGGGAAACTGAAAAAGCCCAAAGCAGCTAAATCAGATACTTTGACCAAGTAATTTCTTGGGACAGAGGTGCCCCAGATTGAAGTGCATCAAAAAACAGCCAGGTTTTTACAGGAAATGTTTGCCCTCATCCACCCTCTAGTTTTTCCTCCTTCTCATCACAACAAAATCCTGCTATTACCTCGTAGGCTTCTGCCAGCTGAGAGAACTTCTCCTTCGCTTTGGGATCATCCTTGTTTGTGTCAGGGTGGTATTTCTTTGCCAACTAAAAAACAAAACCCAACCATTAAGGACAGGCAAGGAGTTATTTACTTAAGCATCTCTCACGTGGCAGGAAAAACATATCAGGCAGAGCTTGGCATTCACTAGATGCATTCCTGGGAACTAAAACCCTTCATTTATCAACCCAAAACAAGTAACTACAGGAACTGCTCCTTATCTTCTCAGCAATCCCAGATCCTTCTAGAAGCGATGACAGCACAGGCAGACCAGGCTTTGGAAGCGATCCCCAAGGCCATGTGCTGGGCTTTCCCGCTGTCTCTAGCGGCTGCAAACACGGGATGGATTTGTTCCCTGCCCCAGCGCAGGGGCAGCGCCGGCTCCTCTCGCTGCCCACGGGCGCAGGCCGGCCGCTCCCGGCGCACCTGGTAATAGGCCTTCTTGATCTCCTTCTGCGTGGCGGTGCGGGGCACCCCCAGCACCTGGTAATAGTCCTCCTTGGCGCGGGCCGCGCTGCTGTGGAAGGCGGCGGCAGCGGCAGCGCGTTTCGTCCCTGCGGGAGAGGAGGGAGAGGGGCCGCCGTGAGGGCCGGGCCGGCCGGAGGAAGGGACGCGGCCGGGGAAAAAGACCCGAGCCCCGCCGGCCCGGCCCGCTCACCAGCGGCGCAGAGCCCGGCGCGGAGCAGCAGGAGGCGGCGCGGGGCGCGGGCGGGCGGGGCGCGGAGCCCGCGGAGCAGCAGCAGCAGCGGCGGCCGCGCGTTCCCCGCCCCGCGCCCCGCGGCCGCCCCGACCCAGCGCGACGCGCACACGGCCGCCATCTTGGCCCGCGCGCGGCGCTGCGCCTGCGCACCCTGCGGCGGGGACGGGCCACGCATGCGCGCGGCGCCGCGGCCGTGGCCGCGCCAGGGTTGCGCATGCGCGGGGCTCGGCGGGGCCGCGGGGATGGAGCGGGAGGGGACGCGGGCGGGGAACGCGCGGGGACACGGCCGGGACAGCCGGGCCCTGCCCCCCGCGAGGCCTCGTGCGGCGGGGCTGGGAACCCGCCCTCTGCTCTGCCTGCGCGGCCCCCGCCCTTCCGCAGCTACTCTTCTCCGCTGGCCGGTGACTTCTCCCGCAGGAGTGGAATAAAGGCTCTGAAAGCACTGCGGGCGCAGCGCCACACGCCCACACTCAGGCGGCACAGCAGCCTGGCACGGCACCCTCAGCGAGGCAGCAGCTCTCCTCTGCAGAGGGGGAGGATGATTCGTGCCAAGCGTGTCTCTCTCCCGCCCTCGTCACCGGGGCTGGCGCCTCCGAGCGCTCCTCAGCACAGGCTCGGGCCTGGGCGCGGGGGAGGCTCCGCCGGGCGCAGCGGTGACAGGGGCGTGCCAGCTCCTGCTGCGCACACGCCGCTCTCACAGCCCGGCTGAAAGCAGGGCAGGAGCCTGGCTCCACGGGCGTGGGTGACACCCGGGCTCCACCGGCTTCCAGCCGGGCTCAGCGGGATCAGATCCAGCACTCCCTGCTCCTCCTCCCGCCCCGCAGCTCTGATTACACGAAGGTCTCTGTTCACCGCCGGCTGCCGGGCCGCGGAAGAGGCGAGCACGCTGAGCCCACGGCACTGCAAACCTCCCGCTGGCCCCGTGCTCCTGGCCCAGAGCCCGACGGAACCGCTGCCCCTGTGTGGGAGCAGAGCTGGGTGCCAGCCGGGGGGCACAGCACGGGGCGGGGCGACCATGAGCCTCGGGGGGAGGCAGGGAAGGGGCCGGGACCGCCGGGCAGTCACCCCAGCGGTGGCTCCGACGCCGGGGTTGGAGGCTCTGGTGGGGGTCCGAGGAGCTGGGGCTGGGGGTCTGTGCCCCGCTCACGGTGACACACGGTGACACACGGCACACACGTGAGCGGGTTCGGCGGGGCTGGCCCAGGGGCGGGGCGCGGGGCGGAGCGGCGGGGCCGGACCGGGCCGGGCTGGGCTGGGCAGGGCACGGCTCGGAGCGGTAAAGCCGGAGCACCATGAACCGCTTCAAGGCGTCCAAGTTCCGGCACACGGAGGCCCGGCTGCCCCGCAGGGAGGTGAGCGCTGCGGTACCCGCCGGTACCGGGGGATCGCGGGGGGGGCGCGGCCGGGGCTGCCGGCGGGCAGGGACAGGGACGGGCACGGGGACAGGGCAGGACCGGCCCCGCCCCGCGGCACCGGCAGGGCGCGGTCCGGGCCCCGCGGCCGCGGCATCGCCGGTGTGGCGGGGCCGTGCCCGGCTCTCCCGGCCGCGCTGCGGGTGCGTCCCCGGGCGGCCCCTCCTTGGCACCCGCTGCTGCCCATCCCGGGCTCCGCGGAGGGTCCCGGCCCCGGGGCGCTCCGCAGGTGGGGCGGCTGGGGAACCCCAGCCCTCTCCTGGGCCGGTGCAGCCCCCGGCCGGCAGCGGCTGCCATGGGGCACCCGTCCCGTGGTGGCTGCTCCCCTCCTGCCGCTGGCACGGCTGGCACAGGCGGTGCATCCCCGGTTCTTGCTGCCCGCTGCCGTTGGGTATCTCACCCTCCTGGCCTGTGCCAGCCAGGGAACCACGCACCGAGAGCGAAACGCTGGGCCTCGCTCCTGCCACCCCGCTCTGCCACCCTGCTTCCGCAGGCACGGAGGAAGTGCTGGGCCCCACGGGGTGTGCTGAGCCCCACCACCCTGGCCATGAGCTGTGGAGCTCAGCACCGCTGGGGCCAGGCAGCTCTGGGAGTCTCGCTGGGCAGCACAGAGCCAGTCATGCCCAGCCCTGGCCTCTGCTCCGTGAACAACCAGCCCCAATCATGCCAAGCGTCATGATCCATCCTGGCACGGTGTTGGCCCTGCCCTGCTGTCCCCCAAACCACAGACCTGGCCGGGGCAATCTCCCAGGTCCCTGTCCCTACAGATTGAGCAGGGCAAGGGCAGAGATGCAGGGGTAGGGCTGGATAAGTGATATCAGGGAGCGTTACCAGAACACACAGCCCTTTTGGGGGCTCCCCAAGCTGAGTACCCTTCACCCAGCACCTCCTCAGCACAGTGGCCATGAGTAAGGCTGCTGCTGCTCCCAGCCCTTGGGTGTGCACACACTCCTTGTCTGTAACTTCCCAGCCAAGCTGTCCTTGCACCCACCTGTGGCCTGTGCTCACACACCTCTGCAAATCCAGCAAGCACCCAAAACATCCTCTGAGCTTCAGCTGCGGGAGGGGACATGGTGCCCCCATGCCCATGGTGTACCAGCCTCGGTGTGTCACTGAAATCTCAGTTTGGATGAATGGTTGGTTGGCTGTGAATTCCAGGGTTCAGATGAGTCAGTGGCAGAGGGGAGTGTGCATGCCTGTGGGGTAGGATATGGCTTGGACATGGCATCCTGCAGGCAGGGACATTTCATCCTGGTGTTGGTTCTGTGGTGGGGGAGCTCCGAGGGGCAGCGTGCTCTCCCTGTGTGCAGGGAGGGATCTGCTGTGCAAGGCCTTTCCAAAAGGCTTTTCCCATCCAGGCATGAAATGTATCCTTGGAAGTGAGGCCACACACTCCCAGTAGGGCAGCAGGTGGAGAAGGAAGTCTTATCACCAAGCCCATCTCAGGTGTCACAGCGGGAAGCTCTGTTGTGTCCCCAGCTGAGCACCTGTTTATGGAGGCACAAGCAGACACCCGACCTGGCTGGATCAGGAAGCGCAGTGTTAAACATCAGGGATCACATCTGATGCTGCTCTTCAGGCAGCATCTGCAGGGCTCTGCTGGCAGATGGCCCTTGAGAGCTCACAGTTTGTTCTAGGGATGTAGCCAGGATGGTTTCATGTGCTTTCCTGGCCATGCTGCCACGCTGCAGGAAGGATCGCTGCCTTGAGGGCTACTGCCTGTGTGTGGGGAAATTGTGGAGTCAGGATGGACCAGCTCTGTGAAACCTCACTGCAGGGGTCCTGCTGGCACCCTGAGTGCTGGGGGCCAGATGTGACTGGTGTCACCTTCACTGAGGGTACAGTGCAGGGTGATGGGATGCAGATAGTGGGGCCCTTATTCCAGGGTCCTGCTCATGCTCCTGATGTGTTCCCCATCCCCAGTGCAGCCCCCTGCCCACATGCTGTGTGTGGGGACAGGAACCTGCCTTTGGCAGGAGAAGGGTTAACAGGTCCGCACTGAGCTGTGAGGGGAGGAAATGCTGCAGGAACCACTGCTCCCTGTCAGGCCTCAAACGGAAGTTGTGCAAGGAGAGGAAACCTGGGGCTCGGGGTTTCCCTTCCCTACCCAGGTATCTGCCCAGTTTGTGGGGTATCCACTGCTCTGGACACCTGCTGCAGCTCTGGGGGCTGCTGTGGGCACACAGGCCTGGTGCCAGCCATAAAACACCTGCCATTGCCACTGTCAAGGGTTGGACTTGGCCCTGGGAGTGCCAGGGAGTTTGTAGCCCTCATGGCTGCTTGAGCTGGGGTGTCTGTGTTGCCTGGAGTGGGTCTGGCTGATGGAGGGTGTCCCAGGGCCCCATGAGTGCAGTGCTCAGCCCTGGGAAACACTGCAGAGTGGGAGTTTGATTTTGGAGCTGTAATGCAGCTCCTTGGCTGTGTGTCCATGTGGGAAGTGTGCTGCTGGGTGTCTGTTGGCCTCAGTCAGCCACAGCTTGACCCTGTGGTGCTTCACAGCCCAAGAGCTTTTGTCCCATCCAAATTCTCTGACACCAGTCTTTATTGCAAAGACCTCTGGGCACTTCCCACAGTGGGACAGCCCAGAGATGGGATAGTCTGGGAGCTGGGGTGCTCCTGTGTCCCACCCTTCAGCCCCAGTGAGGGGCTGTGCTTTGTGACAGGAGCAGGAGCAGCCACGTTGGCCTGGGACACCCCAGAGGACGGGATAATCCCATTGGCATCGCCAGTCTCCAGCTCTCCATTGGCACGGCAGCTCCTCTGGGGCTGAGTGTCTCTGGCCATGCTGTGCCAATGGTCCTGCAGCTGTGCTCCAGGCCCTGCCATAACAAGGCAACCCTGATAAGGTTTTTCCCTGTGCACCCCAGGCGTGGATCAGTGGTATCCGAGCAGGCTCTGTCCCCTCCTGTGGGAACCACGTGAAGGCCAGCTGCCGCTGGATCGCCTTCAACGCCGAGGCGGCTGGTGAGGCACAAGGGTCCCCAGCACTGCTTGGGGAGTGGGATGGATTTGTCTCAGGGGTCTCTGTGGGGCTGGGTGGTGGGTCAGGCCCCCTGACCCCAGGGGCACCAGGGTGAGCGGAGGAGGGTTTCCCTGAGATCCCCCAAAGTGCTGACAGTCCCACACCTCTTGGCTTGCATTGCAAAGCTGGGTGCCCTGTTGTGGATGCAGGTGAACCCAGTGGGAAGAAGTGACGATGTCTGACTCAGTTCAGAAGGCTGAATTATTTCTTTATTATAATTATGATAAAATACATTAATATACTATATAAAAGGAAGATACTAAAAACTACATATTACTTTCTCCTACTCTATCTCTAATCTAACTAACTCGTGACCCTGCTTGCGAGAGTCCAAACACAGGTGGATTGGATTGGCCATCAGGCTCAAACAATCCTCACCAGAATCCAATCAAGCACTCACTCTAGGTAAACAATTTTCCAAACACATTCCACATAAGAAAAACAAAGAGCAGAAATAGAAATTGTTTTCTCTTCCATTTCTCTCTGTGCACTTCTAAGAAAAATCCCAAGAGTGAGAGAAATGTGCTTGCCCCTCGTGTGTCCCAGGCCGGGGGGGTTCCTGACCTGCTCCTATGCCCTCTCCTGCAGGTGTGTTGGGCATTGTGCCCCTGGAGTGCGAGGATGGGGGCAAGAGGACCATATCTCAGCTCTGCTGCCACTCAGGTGGGTGTCAGGTGCCACCTCCCCCCTCCACAGGACGTGTTTGGCTCCACATGGGCTGTGGAGGGGGCCCAGGTGCTGAGTTCAAGCCTGGCAGGCTGTGATGGGCTGTCTGCCAGTCAAACGACATGGGGACCTGCCAGGGACCATCACCCATGGGCAGGATGACAGCAGGAAGGGCTCTACCAGGCTGGCATCAATCCATGTTCCTTCATCTCTCAGGCTGCAGTAGGCCTGAACATGTAGCTCTTCCTCTCGCCCTTCTAGCACTGCCTTTCCACATTACTCATAGCATGCCCTGAAATTCCCAGTACACCCAGTGCCAGGCTGGAGTTGGCATCACTGAGGCATCACTGCCTCCAGTGGCAGGAGGAACAAGCTGGACCAGCAGCTCTGATGTGGGCAGAGTGAGTGTGGCAGGGAGGAGGCAGTGGCAGCATCGCTGCCGGCAGAGAAGCAGGGCTCTGCCCTGCCCAGGCTCAGGGAGGGGTGGTGCCCACCTCAGGGTGCCCCTCTCCTGGTGCTGGAGCAGCAGTGGCAACCTGGGGGGCACTGACCACCCATTTCCCCAAAATTACACCAGAGCAGCAGAGCTGGTTCCAGCACCACCTCCCTGTTGGAGTATGCCCTGGCATGGCTGCAGGGCTGTGCAGGGTGCCCAGCCTGTGCCACCTCAGCCCCTGGCACCAGGAGCTTCCTCGGGTTGGAAAAGCAGGCAGTGAGTTCTTCTGCTCCCTGGCAGCGCCAGAGGGGTGCACAGGAGCGGCGCCACCTCCACGGCTTCCTAATGGGATCAGCACAAATCCTTTGAAGCCAGAGCAACGCCTCCATGGCAGGGAATGGATTTTCTCTGCTCCCGGGTGGATGCAGCCGAGCGAGCTGCCTGCTCCTCATGCCTCCGGGGCCTGTCTCCTGGAAGCAGAAAAGTACACAGTGACCTACTTTTCTGAGCGTGCCAAATGCATCCGAGGGGCTGCTGCTGCTGGTGCCAGCCTTCCTCCCGCCGGGCCCTGCCGCCGGGAGCATCCCTGCCGCTGGCATGCAGGCCCGGGGTGTTACAAAGGGAGCCTTGTCACCAGCGTGGCTCCAGCAGGACATGGCACAGACACCCTGGTGTTGTCCGTGCTGTTCCCTTGTGGGGGTGTGGGTGCATGGATCAGACGGGGGGATGCCCCCTCCAGTGTTCCTATCCCTGCCAAAGGGGTGCAAGTTCCTGAGGGACAGAGTAGAGGGGCTCAGGCACTCACAGCAAAGCTGAGTTGCTCCAAAACCCCTTGATGGAACTGAAACTGCCCCCCACTGCTGAGTGTGTAGAGAAGGAATCAGGCTGGGAAGAGCAGAGGGGCAGACACACTGTCTGCAGGGGAAGGTGGGGACAAACTTCTGCCCTTCTCCTTCCAGATGTGGTCACAGACTTTGACTTCTCACCCTTTGATCAGCTTCTGCTGGCCACAGGCTCTGCTGATGAGACGGTGAGTGCTCAGGAACAGGGGGCCCAAGGGGACACCGGGCCCAAGGGGACACCTCGTGACCCCCAGCGTGTCTCTGGGATTCACTGCAGAGCTGGAGTGATGGGAGTGAGAGGAGCACGGGGTGGAGGGTGCCAGCTTCGGGAGAGCTGAGTGGGACATCCCCAAGGGGACAGAGCAGATGGTCAAGGATCAGCCTCCTCCCAGATGGGACCAGATCCCACCGAACTGCAATGAGGGATCACCTGGGAATGCTCAGGGACCAAAGCCTGGGTAAGCAGTGAGCCCAGGTGGGGCATTGCCAGCACCCAGCGGGGTCCTGCTCACCTGCCCTGGGACTGACCCCCCTCCTCTCCTGGGGCTGCAGGTGAAGGTGTGGCGCCTGCCCGAGGGTGGCCAGGACATTCCTGGTGGCGCGGGGCTGACCCTGGGGCCCGGGGAGGCCCCGGTGGACGCACTGCAGTTCCACCCCACGGCAGACGCTGTCCTGGCCACCAGTGCGGGGAAGAGAGTCACTGTGTGGGACCTGGGCCAGCAGCAGCCCCTGACAGGTAGGCATGGCTGTGACTGCCCATGACACGTGTCCTCCCTGTGTGTCTCTCCGTGTGTCCTCCCCGTGTGTCCTCCCCTTGTGTCCTACCCATGTGTCTGCTCCATGTGTCCTCACCGTGCCAGTGCCTGGGCTTGAGGCCTGACCTTACTGTCACCAAACAGGCAGCTCAGGTGGCTTTTTGGGCAGGGCACCACAGCCCCTTGTGCCTTGTGCTGCCCTGCACTCTGATGCAGTGGTGTGAAACATTCTGGTACTGCCCAAGGTATCCACAGGAGCCCTGCTGGGGAGCCCCTGGGTGACAGGTCCCTCTCTCTGCATGTCCTAGGGCATGGGTAGATGTGGGTGGCTGCTGACCAGCCTTGCCCAGACCTCAGCCATCCCGGGGAGGAGAGGAGATGGGTGGCAGCATAGGCCTGTGGCTTTCCCAGGGCTCCTGCTCTTTGTATCCAGCCACCAGCAGCACAGGAATGCTCCCTGCACAAACACAGTAGTGTCCCACTGCATCCTGGCTGCCACCACCCCTTTGGAAAGGCCAGATTTCTCCTGGGAAATATTCTGGGTGGGAGAGTGATGGCTCCTGCCCTGTCTGCAGGAGGGGACCATGCTTGATGCTGACCCTGACCATGTTTTATTCCTGCAGTGCTGGATTCCCATGGGGACCAGCTGCAGAGCCTGACCTGGAAGCGAGATGGGCACCTCCTCGGCACCTCCTGCAAGGTGAGCAGTGCCCAGGGGGACCTCGCTGTGGCACGCAGGGATGGGCTGTCTGCCAGCTGCTGGATGCACCCTCATCCTCGGGGGGGCACCCATTTCACAGAATCCCAGAATGGTTTGGGTTGGAAGGGACCTTAAAGCTCTTCTCTTTCCCCCACCAGACCTTACCTTAGCCCGGGGTGCTCAGAGCTCCATCCAGTCTGGCCCAGAACACTTCCAGGCATGGGGGGCGTGGAGGGACGGGAAGTTTTGGGGTGGAAGAGGGCAGGAGCGGGGTCAGGGAGCCCGTGGGGAGGTGGGCAGGGAGCCGCACTAGATGGCGCCGGCCGCTCGCTGCGGGACGCGCCGGGAACGCGCGGGGGCCGCGCCCGCCGGCCGGCCGGGCGGGGCGAGCGTGCGAGGGAGTGTGCGAGCCACGAGCCCCGGGGGCTGGGCAGGCAGCTCTGAGCACACAGCCCCGGCCCCAGACTGGGAGCGCGGCCGCGCCGTGCCGAGGGAGAGCGAAGGGTTTGCGGGGAGAGCGCCGCGCTGCGCCCGGGATGAGCCCGGAGGCCGGCCCGGCGTGCGGAGCCAGGCTGAGGGATGAGTCGGAGCCCCAGCTCATGGATGGAGCCCCGCGCCCCGCCTGCGAGCTGGGCTCAGGGGGTACAAGCCCAGGCCGTGCAGGCTGGGGTGCAGATCAGCCTCCGTGCCGTGTGGCTCTGGCGGGCACAATGCGTGCCCTCCAAACAGCACCCTGGCACAGGGCTGGCACCCGGGCACCCCTTGGCTGCCTCTGTACCCTGCCAGCCATGCTCCATTTGGCAGAGGGGTGCCAGGCAGGAAGGGACTCGTTCTCCTGCAGCACTCAGGATGGCATCTGAGTGTCAGGCTCCCTGCTCCTTTTCTGGGAACAGTTTTGAGGGTGTTGGGGTGCTGGTGAGGCTCTGGGGGTACTGGGGCTGCCCCCCTGCCCATGATGTGGGAGGACACAGTGCAAGGTATCCATAGGAGTAGGCACTGCAAGCAGGAGAATGGTGGGCAGGAAGGGGTTGGCTGCACACTCCAGCCTTTTGCCTTTTGCATCCTGACATCCTGCTGGCCCCAAGGTCCTTAACCCTCCTCTGTTTTCTTTTATCTCACCAGGACAAGAAACTTCGGATCTTTGACCCCCGAGCAGGCCCAGCTGCCTCCCAGGTATGTCCCCTCCGGATGTGTTGCAGGCAGCCCTGCCCAACCTGTTGCCTGCAGGGGGGTAAGATTTGGTCCCCCAAACCATCCCAGTCCTGTCTGGGCTTGGGAGAGGCAAGGAGCTGAGGGCAGGGGGAATAGGAATGTCCCCTTAACCCTGGGGGGTTCAGCAGGGGGCCCCTGCCCTCCCACCAGGCCAGGGAGCACCCCCAGTGCAGTGGCACATGCCAGGCCAGCCCCATGGGTGTGAGGGCTCTAGGCTCTCTGCAAGCTCCTGGGCTCTGCCCTGCCCTGTGGGAGCTGGACCAAAGGCTCTTGGGGATGAGGACCTACCAAGGGCAAGGGCTGAGCAGCTGGCTCTGCACAACTCAGCAAATAACAGTGATTAGGAAATAAGGAGAGAATTTAAGCCTTGACGTCAAGTTCAAACAGCCTCTTATTAGAGGTTTCCTGTGGTTTGGGGGCTCTGGCTGCAGAAGGGGCTGGAAGCCCTTGGGAAGGGAGGGATGCAGTGGAGAGCAGGGTGAGATGGCTGCAATGGACTCTCATTCGTGGTGGATCTCCTGCTGCCTGTGGGCTCAGGGAGCCACTGAGCTCTGGTGACAGTGCTCGGGCATGGTGATGGAAGGGAGCCAGAGCTCCAGTGCTGCAACAGGACTTTCCACCTGCTCCTGCACATAACCCAGGTGCTGAGCTCCCCAAAGGCCCCTGGGTGCTTTCTGCAGTACAAATGATGCCCTGATCCTTCAGGCAGCCTTATAAATACCCCACTACAAAAAATAAACACAAACCCAGCGGTGACACATGCAAACGAGCCTGGGCATAGTGCTCCCAGCACTCCAGCAGCTTCCACAATCCTGTCCCGCTCCAGTTGCCTCAGCATGACTGGAAGATCCCATTCTCTACTCCAAAATTTATCCACTGCTTGCCTCAGTGCTCCCCTCCCTCCTGGCCCCCCTTCTCCCCCTGCCAGACCTGTCGGCTTGTCTGATGGCAGAGCTGTGAGTTCGATGGGCTCGAGCCAAGTCTCCTGGGGAGGGTGGACTCTGTCTCGCTGAGCTATTAAAAATAACGTGTGAATGATGGTGGCTGTTCAAAGCAGGCAGTTCACTTCCCTCCACTGCTGTCTGATCCAGCCCGGGGCCGGCACTCTGTGTTTGCCAAGAGAAATATGCACCTTCACTGCCACGGCCCTGCCCGGCCGGCTCGCAGTGGATGGAGATGTTTAGTCTTGGAGAAGTGCTCTGCTGAAGGGGAAAACTTTAAAATGCCATAAATCCTCTGGAAGTTTGTGCAGGGCTTGCTTAGCCAAGAAGAATAACGCTCCTGGGTTTTGTTCTTTTCTCTTTTCCCCATTGCTGGAGGGCTGGGTTGGATGGAAAGTCTCCTTCTCCCCCCGGCCTAGCGCAGTTGCAGACCAGGGTGATGCCGGGGCGTCCGTGCAGTGCCAGCACCTCGCAGGCTCCTGGCTTTGAAGCTGGCTGTTTTTTTGCAGAGGTGAGCTGCAGGATGGGTTTCCCAGCTGTGCTGGCTCCTGCAGCACCGTGGGCTGGGTTTCCTCACAGCCGGCACAGGGTCCCGCTGCTGGCTCACCCTGGTCCCTCTGTGGAGCCGAGAGCCAGCCCCAGGCTGCTCCTCCGGCTGGATTTCTTAATTTGCCAAGCCTGCCTCATTAAACATTCCTTTGTTTAGAGCAGGGGAAAAGAATGAGAAGGAGCTAAAATAAGCTCAGGGAGGAGTGGTCGCTCCTCTTAATACCTGGTGCTGCTGTCAGGTACCATAGTTGTGGCACACATGGGATTGGGGACTGAGGGTGGGTGACAAGGAGGGTGACTGGCAGGCTGCCCATACCCTGTGGCCATATCCCCGCCAGGTCCTGACCCCCAGTTTCCAGCTACGCCCGTGGCAGCTATTTTGAGCACATCCCAGCAGCGGGCAGACGTGTGTGACGCAGCACGGCCGGGGTCTGGCTGACCCCGTGGGGTGCCTGGTATGTACCCAGGGCCATGATTTCCTTTGGGAGAGCAGTGGTCTCATTCTGCTGGATCCCCATCCTTTTGCTGCAGTCCTCTTGTGAACATCAGGGTTGTGCTCACACCCTATTGCTGCTTTCTGTGCCCTGAGCTGGCAGAGGAGACGCCAGGGCTGCCCTGGGTCCTGCCTTGCCGCCCTGTGGAGCCACACTCCTGCTGCTGGCTGGGTCCAGGTCCAAGCACTACTGTTCTTCCAAAGAGTTCTGTGGGTTCTGTGCTCTGCCTTATCCCCTCCCAAGGCCGCCCTGCCACAGCCGCCTGTCCTCCCCTCCCACAGCGTGGTGGTCGCCCTCCTAGCCTTGACCCTCCCCCTGGAAGTGAGTCACGTCCTCTCCCTTTCAGCTTTGGCCCTGCCAAGTATCACTGGTCCTGCTCTTGCCCTCCTGCAATCCCCGTGCAAACCCCATCAAAGGTCCCTCCCATGTCCCCCCGGTCCTGCCCTTGGTGGGTAGGGGACTCGAGGCGGGGCAGGGAGCTTGAGCACCGGGAAGCTCCATACCTATACCATACCCAGCTTATGTCTCAGGTGGGTCACCAGCAGAGTAGGGCAAAGATTTGGATATGCCCTGGGCTACTAAGGTGGCATCTGTGCTTGCCCACTGCTTTGGCCACCTTCCCCTGGGTACAGAGCCTATGGGCCACATCCTGCTCCCCACAGGCTGGTGCGAGGGGCTGTGTGTGCATCTGGCCAGCACCTGGCTCCCGGGACAGGCCTGGGACGGGCGCCGTCCGTGTGGAGCTGCGGGGCAGCCGCTGAGCGCGGCCAGTGTGGGATGGAGAGGAGCCGGCTCCGTTCTCACGAGAAACTTCCTCCGCGGCGTTTGGGCAGGGCCGGGGCCGAGGGAACGGCCGCACCGGGCCAGCGCCCGCCCCACTCGCCTCGTACTGAGCTGCGCTAATGTGCGGGGCCGGGGCTGGGAGCGCCCGGGGACAGCTGGGACATGTCCCTGGGGGTTTGTCCCTGCCGGGGGTTTGTCCCCCCAGCTCACAGGCTGTGCCGGGGGCAGAGTTCAGTGATGGACAGCAGCCGGGGCTCACAGCGCAAGCACAGCCGGTGCTGTCGCAGCCCTGCTCAAGGTTCTGGGGGCAAGAGGGACTCCAGCCCCTGTCCCAAACCACGGCCACCATCCCATGGACCACATCAGCTGTGCCACAGTGGGAGATACGCCATGGAGAGGGCCCCTGGGGGCAGGGTGATGCCATGGTGGGGTGGAGATCCAGGTTTGGGGTGATCTGGCTGTGCCCACAGCCAGAACTCCATGGACCCTGCCATGTCACCTCTGCCCAGGATCCAGCTGTCAGCCCAGGGCTGGCTGGGGACCGCTTGTCATCATCGGGGAGGCGCATCAGGACACTTCAGCCTTCCTCCCACTGCCCTGTCATCACGGTATCCCACGCTAGGGTCACCCCGGGGGTACCTGACTCCCAGCCTCGGCAGCAGCTTCCTCTGGGCTGGGGGAAGGTCCACAGCATCCCACATTCCCAAGGAGACCGTGGGAAGCTATGAAAAAGTTGGCCTGACTCTGGGCAGCCTATTTATAGCACCGCACGCTCGGCGCTCTCATGCTTCTGTTCCCCAGTGTAGCTGCACGGGACTGTTTATATTTCCTCTGCTCCGCTTCCCCCTCGGCCGTCCTTCCCAGGAATGCCGCTTGGTATGGCAGACATGGGGAAGTCAAGGAGGATCTGAAATGAGCCAGAGGCATCTCAGAGGGTGTGGATGTGCAGTGGCACTGGCTCGCCCTCGCCTGGGTGCCCAACCTCCCACTGGGAATGGCCTCACCAGCTGAGGCCCACACAGGTTGGCATCTCCATTACTGGGGCTGGGGCTCCTCACGGTATTTCAGGAGCCTCAGCCTGTGCCTGACCTGAGACTCCTGGCAGGCTCCTCTCCAGAGGGCAAAGGTGTTTTGGGATTTGATGGCGTCATAGCCGGGCTTGTGGGGCTGGTGGTTGCAGGAAGAGGGAGGAGGCAGCAGAGGAGGGATGGCTGCTGAGTTGTGGGTGCTGCAGCCTGCCCACTGCCCTGGCCAGTGAGTCCCCTTTGCCCAGGGAGGGAGGTCCTGCTCCCATCCCAGCCTTGTGGCATCTGCGCCCACTGGGAGCCCACCCACCTTTCTGCCCTTGCAGGGCCCACAGCATCCTCTGGGACATGGCCTTGGCCTCACCAAGGGCAGGAGGGGTTGGATGGAGCAGGGGGGGCTGTGCTGGTGGTGGGGGGGAGGCAGAGCCTGGTGGTGCCCAGTCCCCATGGCACGGGGGTGTCACAGCAATGATGCCTTGGCCAGTGGGACTGGGGAGGTGACATGGGCAGCAGGGGACTTGTCCTGGTCCCTCCCCAGTGTGACACACACATACCACACACCTGGCAGAGGCCAGGGCCAGTGCTGGTAGTGTGATGGCCACCCCACAGCTGTGTGGGATCCCTGCACTCCCCTGGGGCAGGTGACAGCTCCTGGTCTCTTTGAGCTCTGGGCAGAGACCAGGAGAGGGGCTGGCCTGGGAGAGGCTGCTCTGTTCTCCTGGTTACCTCTGGAGTAACTGGGATTTGGCAAGGGAAAGACATCACTCACATTCTTGTTTGGAGAGGAGGATTCTGTGCATGTTTAACCCTCTCAGCTCCCGGGAAGCCATTCCTCCATGGGGTGTGCAAGCAGCAACAGCCTCCCCATGTGCATGGACCCGGGGTGGGTGTCTGTCCCCAGAGTCCCCCACAGTGTCCTGGCCAGAGACCCCTCTTGCCCTGGCACTCCCTGGCAAAGAGGTAGCTCTGCCTGGCACTGGTGCCTCCTGTGCCCACTCAGATCCTGCTGCTGGGGTTGCTTCCCACGGGGATCAGATGTCCATGGGCTGTTAGCCATGCTCATGGGCTGTTAGCCACAGGCAGGGCTGAGCTGTCCCAGCCCTGCCAGCCACGGGGGCTCTGCCAAGAGCAGAGCTTTGACCACCCCCCGCCCCCCGGCCACCTCCCGTCCATCCAGCCCCAAGGCTCTGCCCTGGCCTCCCACCTCCGGCTCTCCCTGCCCTGCATCCGGCTCAGGGTGACGGCTCCCGGGGAGACAGAGATCGCCTGGGAGCCGGAGCAGCCTTGGCTTTGTGTGGGGCTCTCCCAGGCAGCCGCGGAGCCGTAGCGGCCGCTCCCTGCGGGCAGCTGTTCCCAGCTCCCCGACCCCGCCGCATCGCTGCCAACAGCTGCGTCCGACACGCCGGCCCTGGGCCCCCCGCAGCCCCCGGGGCTGCACGAGAGAAGGGCTGGGGACTCCCATGGAAACCAGCACCTTACCCCAGCCTGCCTAGGAGGGATTGGTTGAGACTGGGAGAAGGACGGTGCTGGAAACTCTCCCCATGCAGCCGATCTGGCTCCGAGGAGGGGGCACAGGCTCCCTCCAGCCTGGGCTGCCCAAAGCTGGCAGGACTGGATCTGTGTAATGGGCAGGAGGAGTCTGGGCTGCCTGGCCACTGGCAGGGAGCTGGGAGGCTTCCTTGGATCCCCACGTGTTGGTCCAGAGCTGGTGGGCTCCTTGCAGCCTGCCGGGGGCACAAGTGGCTCAGGAGGGACACCCATCCCTTGGGTTGTGGCTGGTTCCCTGCTCCAGGGGTTCCAGCATCATTCCAGGAAGAGTGCCAGGGTGTCTGCCCAGCTCTGCCAGCCCAGGGGTCCACAGCAGCCCCACGGGTCTCCCAGGGCTGAACCACACCAGTGTCCACCTTCAGTGCCAGGCCACTCCACCCTGTCCCTGCCAAGACCCTCTGCACCGGGGAGCTGCTGTCCGCATGCTCACCTCTGGCAACATCTGCACAGGCTGAGCACGGAGCAGCCCAGCCTCCCGCATACTTGCTGCCATACGTACAGCTCAGCCGGGATGGAACTAATGCAGAAAACATGGCCCTGCGCCGCAGCCGGCACGCCGGGGGCTGGGAGCGCCGCGGCAGCACCCTGCCCTCCGCCAGCCCTGCCACCGCCCCGGGGCTGCCACCACCGCCAGGGGGTCCGGGGCACCCGCGGGACCCGGGGCCGTGGAGCCGGCGCCGTCGGTTATGGGATCTGCAGATGTTGAGCTGTGGCTGCCGCAGCCACACGGCTCAGGTGCAGAAGTGCTCTCCTGGCTGACGCGCGGGCTGGCCCCAGCTCTTGGAGTTTCCATCCCTCTTGGCACCGATCCTGGGACACGTTCCCTTCTCCAGGTCCTCTCCCTGCTGGGTCCGCTGCCAGCGTGCTGGCGGTGGGGGCCAGCCCCTCCTGCCTCACATCCTGGCCCTGTGGCTGGGAGCGCCGGGCTCAGCTCAGCCGGCGCTGCCTCTTCCAAGTGAGCCGTGTTTGTGCTGGCAAGGCAGCTGGCGTGACGGAGCCAGGGCACGACAAGCTTGGCACCGCGTGCCTGCTCCCACCCTGGCTCTCTCCAGAGAGTGACATCTCTGTGGGCTGGGGGCTGCTCCAGCAGAGCTTCTCCAGTGAGGAGTGACCCCTCCATGGCCCCTCTCCGGCTGCCATGGTGGCAGAGCCTCGCTGGCGGTCACAGTGCGGTGGTGGCCGCTGGTCACAGAGCTCGCACCAAAGGGGACACAGCTCATGGCTCCTCCACGGGCACCATCGGTGCCCACCCCACTCCTCCTGCGCCCACGCCTGGTGCTCCTGCCCTGCACAGAGGTCCCGGAAGCGCCGTGCCAGGTCTGTCTCTGGCAGAGCCCTCCGCTTTCCCTGCCAGCTCCGAACTTGTTAACAGCCACTTCTTGGCGTTCCTCAATGAGAGCAAGGGGCTGCGAGTGCTGCCTGTGCCGTGGGCCAGGGCTGCCTGCCGGCTCCCACTGGGGCGCCGGGAACCGCAGGGCCCATCTGGGGACCACATGGGAGCCAGGGAACGCCCGCTGACAGCCCCGTGGAAGCTCTTCCCTCCCATCCTCAGTAGGACCAGGATGGGGTCAGGATGTGGGTTGGGGGTCCCACCCCCACAGGGAGCCCAGGGAGAGGTGAAGCAGGGTGCAGGGGACTAGAGCAGCCTGGTGAACTTGCCAGGCTCAGTTTGCCGTGTTTCAGTAGCACCCAGGCACACACGGGGCACCCAGCTCCAGAAGTCAGGATTCAGCGTGGATAAAGAGCCCGGGGATGCAGCCAGGGAAGTAAGTTCCTCTGTCATCATCACCATGGCAGAGCCTCCTCTTGCATCTGTGGCATGGAGCAGCTTCCTCGCAGCACTCTGTCCCTCTCACCTGGGTGACCAGGTGTGGGGAGAGCCCTGGGGACACAGGAGCCATTGTCACACTCACGTTACCTGCTCCCACCCTCCTCTCCTTGCTGGGAGCTGGGCCAGCTGCTCCACAAGGCAACCACGCTGGCATGGGGGGGAGGCAGGGCTGTCACTGCTTGCAGGCTGTCCCCACTGCACTGTTCCCAGGGCAGCTCTCACAGGAGCCAGCACTCGGCTCCACGTGCTCAGCCCCAGGGCAGTTCACAACCACAGCTGGTGAAGCACACCATGTCCCCTCAGCATGTCCAGCATGGCTGGCAGCAATACTGACAGCCCTGTCTCCTGTGCCTTGCAGAGTGTCCTGGGACACGACAACAACAAGGACTCCCGGCTGCTCTGGATGGGCTCCAGCGATTGCCTCATCTCCGTGGGGTTCAGCCAGGTACAGTCCCTGCCAGGAAGGTGGCCCTGGCACCTCTGGGATGTTTCAGCCCTACTCCTTCTGGCTGCTGTGCCAGAGCACCCCAAGTGCTTTTTGGGTGGCCTGTCCCCCACAAGAGAAGGAGAGCCCCTTGCCAGGTGCCCTGGCCCTTGCTGGGATGGCAGAAGGTGGCTGATGAAGGTGGTGGCACCGTGGAGCCCACTGATGCCGTGTCTGTGTCCCTGCAGATGCGGGAGCGGGAGGTGAAGCTGTGGGACACGCGGAAGCTCAGCGGAGCGATGTTCACCATGGCACTGGACACCTCACCTGGGTAGGGATGGGGACTCAGCATGGGGTGGGTGGGAGCAGTGGAAATGTCGTGGTTAGGGATCCATCAGGAGTGTGATGGTGGAGCAGGAGCTGGCAGAGAGCTCTTGGAACCAGCAGCACTGGCCATAAGGCTGGAGACGAAGCCAGGGATCGTGCAGCTGCATCCTCATCACCATTTGGGAGAGCTGAAAGGGCAGAGGCAGTGCTGGAGAGGGCACAGAGGTGTTCTGTAGTGCCGTGGTGGGTGGTGGCGCTGCTGGGGACAGTGTCTGAGGTGGCTGCTGACCGGGTGGGCTTGTGCACTGGGGCAGCACCACAAGATGCTGCAGGTGAGTGAATCCCTTTGGCGCTGATGGAGCACTGGAGCAGCTCAGCCCTGGCCTCCCTCTCCTGCCGTGCTTTGTGCCACGGTGCCGCGGTGGCTGCCCAGCCATGGCCGGGCCGCGCTCACCGGGCACCCCCGGGGAAGTGGAAAAGGAGCCTTGGTGCTGCAAGGGGTCAGCGCCCCCTGTCATGGCACGATGGAGCCATCTCCATCTGCGGGGCGATGCCAAGGCTGGGAACCCTCCAGTTAGAGCTGGCCTGGCCTCTCCCACGCTGCCCAGTGAGCTGGCTTGGTGTCACCGTGTGGGCAAGAATATGGGGGGAGGAGGAGGAGGAGAAGGCTGTGCCTTCATCCCGCCAGGGTGATGGGGGTTGGAGGCACTGTACTTGTTGGAATGCACTGGAGGCCACCAGCTCTTCCCAGGGCTGCTGGCAATGCACTCTTTTTGGGACCCTCACTGTGTGCCGAGCTGGCTCCGTGACGGGCCAGGATGCTGGGGCAGGCTGGGCGGTCGGCAGCCAATACAGGGCCTCTGGTGAGGGGCTGAGTGCACTGTGACAGCCCCTTGGCTGCCCTGCCACCATCCCCCACAGCGGTGTCAGCTCCAGCCAGTGCTGGGGGCAGCCAGGACAGACGGGAAGGGAGAGGAGAGCACCTGCTGTGGGCATGGTGGGGTGAGGTCGGTGTGGAGAGGCTGCCTGAGCATCCCTCAGCCTCCTGCCAGCTGCCAGCGGAGCAGCTCCCAGCTCTCCTGCTCACAGCTCTGCCAGTTCAGTGGGCAAAGGCCATGTCCAGTGAATGCTCTCAGGGGAGGCTGGGGCTGCTGCAAGGGGACCTTGGGGTCCTTTATTGCTCTTGGCAGAGAATCCAGTGGGAATCACCCCGAATCCTCGCTGGGCCGGGGCGAGCAAACCGTGTAAGTGGGATGTGCTCGGCCCCCTCAGCACAGGCTGCAGATATTTTGGCTGCCGGGTTTATCGGCTCAGGAATGCGGCTGGCGGGCGCTGCCTCCGCGTCACGCCGGGGCCCTCCGGCCCGCGGCTGCGTGGCGGGGCCAGCCGAGAGGGGCTGGGGGCGGCGGGGGCGAGCGGAGAACCCCCCTTCGTGCTGGGGAGGTGCTGGTTTTAGGCAGCCGCGCCGGGGCCACCGCGCTTCCAGCCCCAAGCGCTCCCGCCTGTAAATCTGGCGGAGATGACAAATGGCGGAGGGGGATTTGGGCTGGCTCCCGGCGGAGCTGCCGAGCGGGGGCCGTGTCTTCCCTCCGGCAGAGCCACCCCGAGCACGGCCGCGACACTCCGGAGCCGTGGAGCCGCGGCAAGGGCACGGGGTGGATGGTCTTGGGGTCACCAGATCACCAGATGTGCTTGGGGCAGGCTTAGAACCGGGGGACAGGGACAGAGTCCCCGGGGATGGCCGAGCAGCAGCGGGGCGGGCTGTGGATCTCCGGCGTGGCCGTGGGTGCCCAGTGGGGCACGGGGCTGTGTTGGACAGTGCAGCGGTGCCGGCCGGGCCGTGAGCGGGGCGTGGGGAGCAGCAGGAGCAGCAGGAGCAGCAGCAGCAACAGCAGCAGCAGCAGCTCGTTGAAGCCCTTTGAGGAAGCAATCAGTGGGCGGGCAGGAAACTCATACCATTCATTACTGACGCCAGGCCGGCAGGAAGGGGAGTCCGCATCCCCACCGCATCCCCACCGCGCCCGCCGAGCCGGCACCACGCGTCCCCACGGTACCCCAAAGCAGAGCCATGGCGTGCCCCAAGGTGGGGGACACCCTAGTGAGCTCACCCCAATGCCCGCAGCCACACCAAACCCTTCAGGCTGGTTGTGCCCTGTCCAGCATCCCTGGAAGAGGGCAGAGAGTGGGAGGCAGCGGCCCCATGGACCTCCACATCAGCATGGGCCATTTGGGGGGTTCACTTTCCCAAATCCTGAGCTGGCGAGATATTTCTGACCACACAAACATCATTTTCAAAGCATGTCAGGGCCATGCTTAAGAGCTGACCCCACCAATGCCCAGACCCTGAGGGAACACGAGGTGGGAGGTGCAGGTGGCCATGGCCCCTCTTTGCATCTTGGTCCTCAGTGTGCCACCCCTGCGTACCTGCTGTTCCTTCAGCTCACGTTTTGTCCCCGCCTGGCCCCCTTTAATTAGATCAAGGAGCAGCGGGGCAGGAGCCAGGAAGGGGCCTCAATAGGTTATTGTTGCCCTAAATTGTAACCAGCACCAGCGGGGTTGGGTTACCGGCTCTGACTTGGGGTCACCGACCAGACCCCACTGCCGCACGCCCGGCGGCCGGCGCAGCACTGCCCGGGGACAGGGCTGTCACCACCATGGTGACAGGACAACAGCAGCTTCCTTGCATTACCGCTTCTTTCAACGTCCTGAAAATGTCCCCAGGGAGGCTGGGGTGCCACAGCTCAGGGCTAAGGCTGGATCAGTAGGGATGAGATGCCGGGGTTAGCAGAGGTCCCCATGGCATGTTCCAACAGTGGGCATGTCCCTCCAGGGCAGGATGGTGGTGGGGCTGAGAGGTGGGGACAGCGGGATCCCCACCACCCTTCACGATACAAAGTCTGACAGAGCCAGGAGGTGCTGGAGCCAGGACCTATCTGTAGCAGGGAGTTGGCACAGCAGGATGTTTGTGGAGGGTTTTGGGGCTGTTTGGCTCCCCCAGCGCTGGAGCAGGACATGAAGGGGCCCAGGTGGTTCCCTGGGGGCACAGCCCAGGGGGACTCAGTCCCTTACACCCACCCCTGTCCCTGCCAAGGTCTGTGGTTGAGACAGCTCCCAGGGTCAGGCTTGGAGCCCTGGCATCTCCCAGCACCAGGGCACCCAACCCCACCAAGGCACATGTTCCCACTATCTCCCTGCAACCTCTCCCCAGGTATCAGCTGGAATGGGACCTGCTCTTGTCTTGCCTGGCACCCTCTGCACTGCTTTCTCCTGGGGCTTAGCAGCCCTTTTGGTCATGGTAGGTGTTTTGGGGGTCTCTGAAAAAACCTACCCCCACAGGAAGAACCCTGAGCAGGACAGGTCCATTCCTGTCCTCAGATCCCAGAGATGCCTGGATTGACATGTGCTTGCCATCAGTGGGAAAGGGTTTTTCCTGCCCCAGCCTGGCTGCAACCCTCAGACACAAGGAAGGGGAGAGGCCACCCTACCCCATCAGGTGTCACCCCAGTGGGACCCATCCCCACAGGCAGCCACATGAAGGGGTTAAGGCGGGGCAACCACCCAGCCCATGTCGCCTGTCCCGTAATTCCACTGGGTAAAAATAGCCCAGTGTTGGGGTGGGATGGCAGCGCCCAAATCACTCCCAGATGAGCCACAGCCTCGGCCACACGGTGCTCCTGGCCTCCCCAGCTTTGTGGGAAGATGATGAGCTCCAAAGCTCTTCCTGGCAGCACTGGGGTCAGTGTGATGGGCACGTGCCAGTCCTCCCCCTGAGATTGGGCATCCAGACCCCTGGCACCAAGCCATGACCCCTTGGGACTCTGCTCCAGAGCTGGGGACCTGGGAGACCCAGGGGACCTGTCTTTGGTATCTGTGAGGCCATGCCTGGACCAGGGGTGATTTTTGGGAGACCAGAGCCCTCCTGCCTTGCCACATCAGGGTGCAGGCAGGATTTGCCCCGGTGAAGCCGGCAGCTCCTCCTGTTGTGGCTCCCTGCTGAGCCCCCATCCTGCCGGTGGCTCTGGCCGGGGCTCTCGCTTACCGGCCCCGCTGGATCGCACAGAGAGAGAGATTTTTTTTGGGCCCATTTCAGGGGGTTTTGCAATCCTTGTCGGTGCTGATTCAGCTTGCAGGAATTAGCAGCGCCGCACGATGTGCCGCTCTTGGAGCGGCTCTTGGCGCGCGATGGGGCTGGCAGTGGCCAGGGGAATTTTGTGCTGGGATTCAGGAAGCCACAGGGGCTGGACAGTCCCACTTTGGGCACTGCTGCTCTCCCGCAGGGCTGCCCGAGTGCAGACGTAAGTGTGGGTGTGGGCCAAGTCCTGCCTTGGCTGCAGTGTCCCCATCAACCCCATGGCAAGGCTGAGCGCTGCTGCCCTCCTTGTGCAGCTGGCACCCCAAAAATCTTTGGCTCAGGGTGTCCTAGGGGTGCTTCACCTGCCAAAGCTGAGCCCTAACTCTGCTTCTGCCCTCCTGGCATCTCCACTGGAGTTCTCTCACTCCGGAGCTGTTGGAAGCCCCTCCAGAGCAATGGGGTCAGCTGAGGTGCCAAGGAGTCCCCAGCACACTCTTGGCATGGGGGGGTCCCCTGCAAACCTTCAGCTACTTGCAAGTGGGGAAATCGACTTTGTTAGGGGAAGGGCACATCATGGAGGCAAAGGAGCGGGAAAGTCAGGGGCCAGGAGGGGCTGGAGGGTCCTGATGCCGGTGCCAACGTGGGGACACACCAGGGCTCAGGGGGCTGTGGCAGCGGCTGGCCGGGGGCACCCGGCGCGAGGCCGCGGCTCCGCCAGGGACTTTTCTTCTCTCCTCCTCGTGAGGCTGGAAAATATACAAAGCTTGCAGTAAAAATATTTACACAGCAGCAATTTTGGGAGGAATTTAGGATGTTAATTTGAAAAATCTGTGGGGAGAGGACCACAATGGGCCCTTTGAGCGGGCGAGCGTGGCCATCGCAGCGAGCCACCCGCGCCGGCGAGGGGCCCCTGCTGCCGCTGCGCCGGCCCTAATGGGAGCCAGCCCTGCCGGAAGCCCACCTGGGAGCCGGGGGGCTGCGCCAGACGGCCCCGCCGACGCCCCGCGCCCCTAATTGCATCCAGAGCCGCTCCCTGCCCCGGACCAGCGGCACCGAGGGGCCGGGGGTCAGGGCCGTGGCCTGCGGCGGAGCGGCCGGCCCGGAGCGGCACGGCGGTGACCCTCGGCTTCAGCCCTGCGCTGCGCTCATTCTCTCCAAATCAAACATACCTCGGTGGGCAGGGGCCCAACCTGGAAAATTCCAGCGCAAAAGATAAAGGATTGGAAAACGATTAAAACCAGAGGGTTGGAGCAGAAACCATTTGGCAGCGGGAACCTGCCGAGCGTCGGCTCCCAGCCCACCCCGCCAGGGCCAGCGCACAAAACCGGCTGTTCCTGGGGCCGGGCAGCGGGGCTCTGGCTGCAGCCCCCCGGCCTGGTGGGGGCTACGCAGGCTGACACTTGTCACGGGCGATTTGGGGGTCCCGGTGCCGCCGCGGGTGACGTCAGGAGGTTGGGCTGGGCTGTTTGTCCCGCAGCTGGCCCCGCAGCCATCTGGCAGGCGGGGAGGGATGAAGTAAGGCTGGATGATGCACAGGGCAGGGGCCGATTTGAACCCCGTGGCCTCTGTTTTGGGAACACCTCCCCAGCGCCCGAGGTGGGGGGCAGCGCCCTAGGGGTAAAAACGCCCAGAGTCAGGAAAACTCCCCCCTCCCTTGGCCTGACTCACCCCGGTGCTCGCCAACAACAACGGGAGGACACGGCTGACCTTCCCGCTCCTCTGCAGGGGATGTGGGGCGCTGCCCACACCCCTGCCTGTGATGGGCAGTGCCTGCCGAAGTGCTCAGGGCTGCACAGAACTTTTTGTTGTTGTTATTTTAATTATTCTGGGGTTTTTTTTTTACAAAATACACCCTTCTGATCTGCCTTACAAAAGAGATGTACACAAACCTGTACTAAAAAAAGTTTTCCCAGAAGAAATGGGAAATAATGATGTATAAATATTCTCTCTGAGTTCTTAAAGCTTCAATTCCCGGTTTGCCTGCTCGGCACTTCCTTTGGCCCGGGGTGTCCCGAGAGTCCCAGCACCTCGGCCGGGCCGTATTGCTCACATCAAGCTTCCAGGGAGTCGAGTCGTGGGCCGTGCTCTGCTGAAGGACCCTTGTAACCAGCACGTGGGCTTCCCTCAGCCCAGTCACAGCAGCTTTCTCTTTAGCAGGAGCTAAAAAAGCCCCCCAACCCCCAAATTAACCCCCCTTCTCTTCCACTACCCACGTTCTAGGTAGAGTCACAGAAATCAAGGCACAGAGCAATAAAATTCGTGTCTCCTCCCAAAGCGTGGCAGCCTCTCAGAAATTGCACGTTGTGGGATGGGGGGGTTACTGCCTCCATTCAGTCAGCTCCTCGGCAATCTGTATCCCAGAGGGACATGGGCAGGTGCTGCCACTGGAGCTCAGCCCTCCTGTGTCCAAGGCTCTGGAAGCCTTGTGTGTTCAGAAGTAGGAGGGTTTGAGCCCTGGGGTGTTGTTGTTGCTGGGGTAGTGCGACTGCATGAGCGGCACCTCGCACTCAGAGCCGCCAGAAAGCATCGCTGCCTCTGGCACCTTGCAGCCGTGGCTGCTCAAATCCCCATTTTCCAGGCAGGCTTTCACCCCTTCCAGCTCCAGTGGGCCGGTGTCTCCCCCAGCGCCGGCGTGTGCCTTGGCGCGGCGGTGCCGGCAGTAGTACATGGCGGCGGTGACCACCACCAGCAGCAGCAGCATGGCAGCCAGCGCAGGGACGAGGATCAGGGCGAGGTTGGGGTCCTGGCCCTGGGTGACAGGGGAGTGCTGCTGCAGGCTGAGGGGCAGGGTGTGTGCCTCGGCGCAGTGCTCCTCCTTGGGGAGCTCCCCCAGCGCCCCGATGCAGACGCGGTAGGTGCAGTTGGGTTTCAGCGCCCGCACCGTGTACTCGGAGAGCGAGGCCGGCAAGCGCAGCATCACCGGCCGCTTGTCCGGCCCCGACAGGTTCCGGTAGC
The DNA here is from genome assembly GCA_003676055.1 of Chloebia gouldiae. Taxonomy (NCBI): domain Eukaryota; kingdom Metazoa; phylum Chordata; class Aves; order Passeriformes; family Passeridae; genus Chloebia; species Chloebia gouldiae. The sequence continues at coordinate 533,211 of QUSF01000144.1, forward strand.
TCAGGCGGATGCCCTTCAGCTGCGCCTTGGACTGGATGTAGTTGTGCAGGTCCACTTTGAGGGAGGTGCTGCCCACCTGGGCGATGCTGACGCGCTGTGCAGGTGGCAGGGCCGGTGTGCCCGGGGCTGCCGTCGTTCCCCTCACCTCCACCTCGCAGTACACGCCTGTGAAGCCCGCGGGGCACAGGCACTCCAGGAGGTTCTGGGCACCCAGGTGGCAGGTGCCACCGTTCAGACACGTGCGGGGGGGACAGATGGGTGCTGGGGGGCTGGTAGGGACCGGGATGCCACTGAAGGGCACCAAGGTGGAGCTACCCTGGGGCTCTCTGGGCCTCAGGGTGGGTGCAGCGGTGCTGGGGGGTGGCGGCGGGTGGTGAGTGCTGGGCAGCAGCGCAGGCGGTGGTAACGTGGTTGTGCGGGGCGTGGTGGGCGTGGGGGTGGTGGTGGGGCAGCCAAAGTCAGTGTATTGCAGGCGGTGGAGGAGCTTGCCAGAGTTTTTTGGGGGGAAGTGGCAGCGCGTCTCCTCAGGGCGCCGCAGGACCACACCACTGGTGTTTACCCACTGCACCAGCCAGCTCATCTGGCAGATACAGTTGAAGGGGTTGCCGGCAGCCGTCACGGCCCGCAGCCTGGGGAAGAAGCTGGAGAAATCCCGAGGGATGGTGTTGATGTTGAGGTTGCTGATGTCCAACTCCTGGAGGTTGTGGAGGCTCTGGAAGTCCTCAGCTGGCAGCTGGGAGATGCGGGCGTTGCCGGCCAGGCTGAGCCTCGTGAGGCTGCCCAGGCGCCGCAGCACTGCCGGCACGCGCTCCAGCAGGTTGTCAGAGATGTCCAGCTCGTGGAGGTTGTTTTGGACCTGGAACAGCTCCTCGTTTAAGCTCGTCAGGCCCAGCCCTGCAATCTTCAGGGACTCAATGCTGACGGCATGGAAAGCCCCTGGTGCAATGGCAGGGATCTTGTTCCAGCTGATGTCCAGCAGCAGAAGGTTGGGCAGGTCAAGGGGGGGCACAGCCCTGAGCTGGTTGCTCTGCAGCTTTAGCTCCAGCAGATTCTCCAGCGTGTCAAAGGCAGCAGCATGGATGTGCTGGATGCTGTTCCTCTGCAGGTAGAGCCGTTCCAGCAGCCGCAGCCCATAGAAGGTCTCATTGGTGATCTCCTGCAGCTGGTTGGAGGACAAGTCCAAGTTGACAAGCTCCGTCAGGGGCTGAAAGATGTTTCTCTGGATGCTGGTGATCTTGTTTTGTGAGAGGTCCAGGAGCTGGAGGGCAGGCAGCCCTGCAAAGCTGTCCTCAGTGAGCGTTGTGATGCCATTCTCAAACACATAGAGGGAGAGGGTGCTGGGGGGCAGCCCCTGGGGCACTGTCTGGCCCCGCCTGGCTGCACACAGGATGGTCTTGGGGTCATGGCACTGGCAGCCTGCAGGACATGCCCTGGCCAGCTCCCCACCGGCCAAGAGGAGCAGTGTGCACAGGATCAGCTGGTTCATGGTGTCAGCTCTGCGGAGAGACAAGCGCAGTCAGGGTCAGGGGATGGGCCCTGCTGGGCGGTACCCAGATTTAGCAGGGCTGTGAGGCACCTCTGAACCCCACTCTGCTTCCAGCCAGCACAGGGGCTGCCCACCCCAGCTCCATGCTCTCCCCTCCCCAGACCCCCCGGATTTGGGAATGTGGTACCTTTGCACACCCTGGACTCTACTATGAGACACGTCCCACTGGAATTGGGGCTGTCTTCGGTGGAGGACCAAGACCTTTCCTAGTACTCACAAGGGCCCCAACCTCCCCAGCTGCTCAGCAGGGTGCAAATCAAACACAGGGGATTCGAATCAGAGCACCGGGAAGGGGTGGGAGCCTGGCCGGCCTCCCCTGAGTAGAGCTCAGCTTAACCCTTTGCTTGTGCTGCCGTCGCAGCAGCTGCACCCTCGGGGCCTGTTCCTGCCCAGATCACCAGCAACAGCAGCCCCTCTTGGGGACAGGGCACAGAGTGCGGGGCTGGAGGAGCCATTTGTGTCCCCACAGAGTGCAGGGGCTCATATTCACCCCCACTCAGCCCCTGTCCTCACAGATCACCTTACTGTTGTCAGCACTGTGGGCTGTGCCCCTGTCCCTTGAGGACTGGGTCAGTAGGGATGGAGGGAGGAGGCTCTGGGGTGACCAAGGCTGTAACCACGCCAGCCCCAGCTGCCCATGGATGCCCTGGCAGAAGTCACAGCTGCTGTCAATATCCCAAAGGGCTCCTCTCTTAGCCCCATCTTTCAGCCCTTTTAATGACACTAGGCTGGGCCAAAGAATCACAGTCTCCTGCCACTCCATCTCAGGGTCAGGGGGAGGTGGCAGAGAAGGATCCCTGGGCAAGAAAGAGGCGAACCCTTCCCCAGCCCCTTCTGTTGCCACCTCCTCCCTGCTGAGAGCTGTCGGAGCTCCAGGCAAACGCCCCCCCTGCGGCTCACAAGGGGCCCCCGCTGTGTGTGGGGGGCTGCAGGTCACACAGCAGCACGTGCCGCCTGCCCCGGCCCCGTCAGCAGCGCGGGGACAACACATCCTGCGCCAGGAGGGTCTGGACCCGTGCTGTGTCTTCTCGTCCCCCTGCCGGGGTGTTGGACAGGGTTAACACTGCGGCCAGCTCTGTCCTTGCCTCTTCCCGGGCGGCCCCCCCCAGGGTGGGGTGAGCCCACGGCTGGGCAGGGTCACCACAACCGCCTGAGTCACTTGGCCTGGCCGGCCCTGCCCTGACATGACCTGTGCCGTCAGCCCCTGACACTGGGGAGGAGCTGTGCCACATCCAAGAGGTCACCGTCACCCAGGGGTCACCATCACTGCATCCCCTCCCCAGCAAGCCCAGCTCAGCCCCCAGCCCCCTCACCACTGTCGGGTGCCCCTGCACCCCACATCACAGTCAGGCTGCCAGCAGAGTTACAAACACAACACGGAGACCCTGTGAAGTGCTGTTTGGGGCTGGGGGCAGACCCAGCACCCCTCGAGGTGGCTCCAGCATCCAGAGCGTGCTGGCTGGCGGGAGAGCCCTGGGTGCAGGGTGCTGGCATGCCAGCCGTGCCACGGCAGTGCCAGCCCGCCCGGGTGGGCAGCGCCCGAGCGGGGCCAGGACTGCGGGATGCTGGCGGGGCCGGGGCTGGTTTTGCAATGCCAGGGTCGGGTTTCGCTGACGTGTCCCGTGCTGCAACCAGCTGCTGACTCCAAGTCTCTCTCGTCCCTTTAATTACGCTGGCATTTCCTCCCCGTCTGCCAGGCTCCCTGCTCCGGGCAGGTTCGGCCAGCCCGGCCACGGCCGCGCATCCGCGCCTGGCCACGAGCGCCGGGCAGGCTGGCACGGCCCCGCGGCCGCCCCTCGGCATCGCCCGCTCCGCCGGCACACGCCAACATCCCGCCCGCGCCCCGCCTCCCCGGCACGATGGTGCTTCAAGGCAGAGAGGAGTCACCCCAGACCAGGACACCCCCAGAAACGGGGGGCAGGGGAACAGCTTCCCCAGGTCCTGGCAGGGTCCCCCGTTTCTGCTGGAGGTGTTGGGGCCGCCCTGCCAGCAGCCTGCTGCTGCCTTGGCTGGGCTCCCCCGCGCCTGCACCGCAGATATTTGCCGAATTATTCATATTTTCCGGCTGCGGGGAGAATATGGGCTCAGATTCCCCCGGTCCCGGCTCAGCCTTCCCCTGCCAGCCTGGTGGGGTGGGAGTGCCATGTCACCCCCTTCCCCGCCTGCAGCCCCCCGGGCTGGGCCACCCCGCTGCCCGCCCGGGGCTGGCACTCAGCAGGGGATGCCCGGCTTTGCACCCACCTCCTGTTTTTAAGGACGAGGCCGATGCCGTCCCCACACTGCAGGGTGACACCTGTGCAGGACAGGCTGGAGGAGCTGCAGGGTCCCTGCCTTTCTCCTCTGCTTGGGGACCTCAGGGAAGCAGGCACAGCCGGGATGTTCCTTCCCGCACCGGCAAGTGCAGACAAACAAAGCCAGCGTTGTTGCTGGCCCGTGGGCTGCCACCTTGGCCGGTGGCACCAGAGCAGGAAGGACGGGGGCCCTGCAGTGTGCGGTGACAGGGAGGGGCACAGTGCCTCTGCCAGGGGGGATGCAGATGCTCCTCCCCTGCCTTACACCCCTCAAAACAAGCCGATGTCAGCACGTGCCCCCTCCCCCGAGCCAGCCGGGGGGATGTGCAGAATTAAACCCTTAATCCTCCTCCCCTTCAACCCACCCTGCGCCGCCGCAGCTCCCACCTCCTCCCGCTCCCCTCCCTATTTAATTAAAGTTTCCGCAGCAGCCCCGCAGGAATGCAGGCCTGGTTATTGCATTCCCCGGAGCACTCGCCAGCCCCTCCATCCCGCTCCTGCCCCTTTGACCCGGCCGCGCTCCCCATCTCAGGTGCCGGCAAGGAGAAAAACCAGCAGAGCCGCTCTGCCGGCAGCCAAACCGCCTCGGGAGGAGCCGGAACGCCGGCGGAGGGTGGGAGGAGGCCGCCGATGGTGCCACGCGTGGCCCGGGCGGCACGGGCAGATTCCTCCGGAGTGACTGGGGCGGCCGCGGCTGTCCCCGAGCGCTTCCTCGTGCGCGTCCCTCCGGCGGAGCCAGCCGGGCAGGCAGCGCTTGCGTCAGGGCCACCCGGCCAGGCCGGCCGGCCTCGGCGTGGCGCGGGGAAAACAGTCATTAGTGTCATCCCTGGTGGCGGCACTGCCCAGCGCCGTGTGGGCAGAGGCACAGCTGGGTCAGGGCAGTCCGGCCGCCCCAGACCCAGCTGGATGAGACCTGTGGGCGTGGGGCACGCTGGCAAGGGTAGGGTATGGGTGTGTGGGGGGACATTACTGGGGGGAATTTGGCTGGGAAGAGTTTCAGAACTGGAGCATCTCTGCTGGCATGTGTTGGCTCCTGTGGCTGTTGCCAGCCTGGGAGGGAGCCAGGCGTGGAAAGGGACATTTACCCCAAGGTGGCCCAAAGTCACACCCAAAGAGGGTGACAGGCGCCAGCAGCCTCAGAACTCAGACCAGGTGACAATGAAGTGTGCGGGGAGCTGGCAGCAGAAGAAGCAGTGAGGTATCCCTGTCTCCCAGTGCCAGGCTGGCCGGTGCCCCTGCTGGCACCCATCCCTCTGTGCCAGCCAGAGGAAAACCCTTGTTGCCACTGCTTGGGGACCCGCTTGACCCCAGAGCAGGTCAGTGACCCCCGACAGCAGCCCCTAAGGACAAGCAGAACAAGGGCAGCCAAACCCCACCCCAGCCAAGCCCTCCACTGAAGGGGGTGGTGGTGGACACTGCTGCCAGCAGCTCCCACCTCTGCCTGACCCCAACAGGAGAGCTCAGCCGTCACATCTGCCAGGACAGAGCAAGCATGGGATGGGCCCAAGACCATGCTGGTCTGGAGCCCTTCTGCTGGCAGAGCACTTCACTGCCACCTGGCCATGCAGGACTGAGCCATGCTCCGTGTCAGCCCTAAATACATCCCTCCCCATGCCCGTGATGGATGCAGCATCAGACCAGGATCTCAGGGTCAGACCCCAGCGCATCCCACGGCAAAACAGGGATGCGGCAGAGACAGGGAAGCGAGAGCCTTCTGTGAACCCCTGTCCCAGCCCACTGCAGTGGCACCACCCCAGCCCAGCCGAGGCCCTACATCAGCCGAGGCAGGGGCCAGCCGGGTGCCCCTGGCTCAGCTGAGGCCTCGCAGGGAGCAGGGCATGCCGACCCTCAGCCAAGGCCACGGTGACACTGTCACTCCGGGTGCCCAGGCCACACCGGGTGTCCCACGGCCCGGCCCGGGCCCACCAGGGCCCCCCCGCCCCATGAGCCGCCGGATGCCCGGCAGACCCCCTCCCGCCCGTGGGCTGCCGCCCCACAGAACCCCGGTGGCCGTGTGGAGTGTGGGGCGGTGTGGAGGCCGCGGGACTCACCGTGGCGGGCGGTGCGGGGCCGTGCGGGGCGGTCAGTCAGTCCATGGCGGCAGCGCAGCGCCGGCCGAGCGAGCGCTCCCCTCTCTGGCGGCGCCGGGCGCGGGGGGCGGCATTTAAACCGCGGGGCGGGGCCTGCCCTCCCGCCGGGCGCCCATTGGCTGAGAGCACGGAGGGGGTGTGGCGGGGCGGG
>QUSF01000145.1:0-28624 GCA_003676055.1 Chloebia gouldiae
GTCACCGTCACCGCCACCGCCGCCACAACCAGCCGGCTCCGCCGCGGACTCCCCCGCGCAGCCAGCGGCAGGTACGGGGAGGGGTGGCCGCGATGGGCTGGGGGGGTGCGCTGAACCCCCGCGCGCGCTCTCCCTTCGCCGCGTCCCGCGCGGAGAACGGAGGTGGGGGCTGGAAAAAAAAAAAAAATCAATCGAGCCCCGAGAAGCAAAATGCGGCCGTTTCATCCCAAAAGCGGCGGGAGGGGCGTGTCCCGGTGCCGGCGCCCCGGGGCTGCGGCAGCGGCAGGCGCGGCCCCTGCGGCAGCGCGGGCGCCCGGGGCAGGTGCGGCGGGCGGGGAGGGATGGAGCGACGGAGGGATGGATGGATGGCTGGATGGATGGATGGATGGAGGAGGGCGGGTTTGGGGCTTTCTCCCCGCTTTGCGCCCGTTTCGGGCCCGTTCCCCCCGGCAGGTGGGGCCGGGGCTGCGGCAGGAGGGGCGGCAGAAGCGGGGCCATGTTCTGCAGCCGCCTCGAGGCGGGAGGCAGCGGTGATTAAAAACGGTAGATTGATCCGTAATGGGAAACCGTGACGATAAGGCATTTCGAATAAAAAAAAAAAAAAAAAAAAAGGAAAAAAGGGAGCTCCCACCGCCCACCCCTAAATTTTGCATGGGGGGAAGCGTTATTGAGGTCACGGCACCCCGGCGCTGCTGCCCGGCTTTGTTGCACCCCCCCGGTGCCCACGTCGAGGGGTTTGGTGTTTAACGTGGACGGGGTGGGTGCCATCCTGTTGAATCCCCGGTGTTTTCCAGCCCCGGATGGGGATGCCCATCCCCGTGGGTTTGGGGCTGGGGCGGTGCTCCTTGGTGGTCCCTGAATGTGCCGTGCACATCCCAAGCATCCCAGTGCCGTGCTAGGATTGCCGTTGTCATGCTGGAATTGCCCCCTTGTCCCTTCCATCTGCCTCTTCCCCATCTGCTGTCTCTTCTTTCTCGTCCCAAAATCCCACCAGGTGGGGCGTGGAGCTGCCCCCCTTTCTGGGTCTTGCCTTTTTTACCTGTGGTTGTTGGGTATTTATTTTAAGTCTAACTTAGCTGGGAAAAGGGAAGTTTCCTGGCCAGGCGTTTCCAGGAACACACACCTGCCCTCCTGCCTTGGAGCAATTCAACCTGCAAGGAGCAGAAAGCTTCTTTCAGGTGAGGGATGGAGATTTGTGCCTGCATCCCTGGCTGCCACATGAGCACAAGGGAGGATTGCCATAGGGAAGGTGATTTTTCCTGGCGTTTTTGACCACCTAGAAGCGCAATCCTGCTGCTGCTCGCAGAGGGCAGCTGCCATCACTTTAGAGGGAGTTTCTCCTTCCATTTGCTGTGGTAGCACCACGCGAGGTGCAGCTCCATTTGCAGCGAGAGGCTGCTCTTGCCTGGAAGCGTGCTGGAAGGAGCAGCTGAGATGAGCTAAGCTGTCACCATTTGTATGCAGAGTATTCCCGAGCTTCCCCGGCATGGATGTGGGCAGATGTTGGATGCGTGTCTGAATCAGTGGAACAAAATTTGCCGCTGACAATCGTTAATTTGTCTTGCCGAGCGATGGCTGCCCGCTTCCATCGTGGAAGGGGTTTTGGCTCTGCTGCCAGTAGCTCACGTTTGGGGTGTTTAATGGCTTTCCTTGTGGGGTTCAGTTTTCTTGGCATTATTTTTCTCAGGATGGTCAATCAAAACCAGTCTCAGCAGGCTGCTCTTGAGGGGAGAAAAATTAAAACCTCATTTCCTCGAGGAGTAAGAAATTGCCTAGCCCAGATATGCTTTGTTCCCTCTTGATATACTAAATGCTTGGTTTTCACCCCAAGATAAGCAACCTAAGGAGAAAAGCAAAGCGTTGGCTGATTTACCTGTAGTTTGTAGAGGACTTGAACATGGAATTGTGGAATGGTTTGGGTTGCAAGGAGCCTTACAGACCATCTCGTTCCACCCCTCTGCCGTGGGCAGGGACATCCTCCATTAGACCAGATTCCTCCAGCCTGCCCTCCAAGCCTCCAGGGATGGGGATCCCCTGGCAGCTGGGTCACACCTGATTAAAGTATTGCATTTTCTCATTCTTTGCGTGAGGTGCAGGTAGGGTTCCTGTTTTGGGACCCGGGGATGCGATGCCCGTCCCACAGATGGTGTCACAGATCAGATAGGGATGTTTATCCTGCATCAGCGGGGATTAACTGGGGATAGCAGTGCTGGGAGCTCGGTGAGGAGGGGATGGGCCCAGTCCCTGCAGGCGGCAAGTGCAGGTTTTGTGTGTCTCCCTCTGTCAAGCACTGTGTTAATTATTTACAGGTCAGGCTTCTAATTTGGTCTTGCTCACCCTTCCCACTCCTCTGTATCCCCTTGCTGCCCTCTGCTTCCAGCCTCTGCCTTCCCAAGGTGTTCCATTCAAACTGTCCCATTACTTCTGTCCTCGAAGAACTGCAGCTTCAGGAGGACCAAGCATATGTATTTATTTAATTTATTTTATATATGAAAAGGGAATGCTGTAGCTTTGTAGTTTCCTTCCCGAAAGCCATGGGAAATTCTGCTCCCCTGGCCAGACCTCACAGGATAAAAAGGAGGAAAATGTGACACTGTAGCTGCCCTTTCTCGGTGAGGAAGAGCTGGGTGTAGCCAGTCAGGGATGCTCGTAGCACGCTGGCGAGGTGGGTGTTTCATCTTCTGCCTTTTGTGTTCCTCCGCTGCATTTCGGAGAACCGTGCTCCTCATGGAGTGCTCGTTGATCTGTGTAGCACCTCAGGTTTTTCCAGCGTTTTTCGGGCGTGGGATTTGGCAGTGTTTGGGTACCCCCTTGCTGGGCTTGGCTGAGCAGTCCTGAGGCTGCAGCAGCAGGGATGGAGCAGATTGCTCCCCCTTACCTTTGTGTCCCCACGTGGAGTCTGGGCTCCGCAGCATTGCAGGGCTGTTGGAGGAGCCTCCTTGGGAATGTTTTTGAGCTGGTGTCGTGCCGAAGCTCCTGAAAGCCTGCCTTCATCAGCACGGGAGTGGCAAATTGTCCTGACACCTCGTGCCGTGGCTGCCGATCCCGCCGGAGCCGTCCGGCCGCGCTGGGTGTGCCCACCCCAGGCTCCCCACAGATCCCTCCTGGCTGGCAGAGCGTGGAAAATGGGATCACGAGGCACTGTCTAAGGGGAAATGCTCAGGGTGGCCGGTCCCTTTCTTCCCAAAAGCAAGATTATTCAAAAGCTGGAAGAAAGCTGTGGATTTGAGTTTGTCTTGAGCAGAATAATCTTATTTTGTCAGCCCAGCGTGCTGTTGAGGCTTGGCTGTGGTGTTGGTGTCCTGTGGGGCAGTGCTGCTAATTTAGCTGTAGGAATGCTCTGACACTTGATGAATGAGTCAGGGAAGAGCCGGGGTGCAGGTTTCCACCTGGCTCCCAGTATTTTCCAGTTTGCTCAGCTTGCTGGCTGGTGAGGTCAGTCAGCTCCTCGGCTGTGTGGGGCTGGACGGAGAGGTGGGAGCTTGCAGTGCAGTGCCTCGGACTTGTGGCAGTCCTGGGTGATGCTGGCAGGGTGTTGGGGCTGCTGGAATGTGGCAGCAGGGTTTAAAAGGAATTTGGGGGGATTGTGGTTCTGCACACAGATAAAGCTGCCAACCCTGAGCAAAATGGTCGTGCCTGGTGCTGTCTGGCTCATTCTAAGGTCTGCAAACCCACGAGTCTGTGGAAAAGCACTGAGGGCCCTTTCTTGAAGCAGAACCGGCCTCTCTGGCTGCTTTGGAGTAGCCAAGGCTGTTAAGCCCCGAGGGGATGGTTCCCCTTGTGTACCTGTCCTGTAGCTGGGTGCACGGGGAGCCCCAGCTGAGCATCCTGGCTGCTCCCAGCCTCAGCTGAGAGGAGCAGCAGCTCTCGGAGGGCCTCTCCCTGCTGCTGCAGTGGCAGCAGAGCTGGGCTGCCTTTCTAGGTTTTTCTGCCAATGCAGTGTAATCTCTTTCTTCCTCAGGGCTCTGCTGGCTTAGCTGTGGTGCTCAGACTCCAGAGCTGGCTGATGGTGCCTGGGGCTCGCCCCAAGGGCACATTCTTGGGGTTGGGGGTGCCAATCATTCAACTGGGTAATGCTGGACGCCGCGGGGCTCCGCCTGCCCGTGGGGATGGAAAAGGAAGCAATTGCAGAAGCTGCTTGGGCTGCTGATCGTGCAGAGCAGCACGGGGATGTTCCCACTCACCTGGCAGCGCTCCTGGGAGGAGGATTAGGGTGAGCGCTCTGGGGCAGAGGGGGGTGGGTTTGGTGAAACCTCGCTGAGCACCAGGCTGGCTCAGCCTTGCCAGAGGCGCAGCCCCCACGCTGGATCGCTGCTCCGTGGTGGAGATGTGGAGCTCCTGCTCTGTGCAGTGCTGTTCCCACCTGGCTTTTTAGCATGAACAGCCTTTTTAGCAGTCCCAAGCTGTCTTTGCAGGTCACCCTAGGAGGTGCTGGATGCAGCAGAATTGTGGCCCTTTAGGTAAACCCTTGTGGGGTGTTTCAGTTGGGCGCAGCTCTGCTGTGAGGGACTGAGTGAATCTGAGTCTCTCTTGCAGCAGGATGGATCTCCCTCCTCCATCTGTGAGCTGGAGCTTTGTTTTACACTGAAATCTGCTGGTTGTAGGCTGGGTTTTTTTTAAGTGCCTGTGGAAAGCATGTGTGGTTTACACTGGAGTCTGGAGGAGAAGTATCTGTGCCTTTAGACTTGAGTGGGTTTTCTTTGCAAGTCTAATGAGCTTTTTGCTCCTCAGAAATCAATCCGCTGGTTTGTCCCTTTTCTTTCCTAGCAGACCAATTAGTAAAGGTGGTCATAACACACAGCGTGGCTCCTGTTTTCAGTATCTCTTCTTTAAATATCCCAGGGAAGGGAGCACCGGGGGATACCTTCTGTGCAGTTAAAGGATTATTGCTGCACTTGGACTAATTATTTCCATCTTTGCAGCCTCTCTACCTGCCCTGACCTCTCTTCCTCGAGCAGGTCTGGTGTCACACTGGTGTGTCCTTGCCTCTCTGCCTCCTTCAGTGCTCAGCGCAGTGGGGCTGTCGTCCCCGGGCAGGCAGAGGGATTTGTCCCCGGGAGCTCGGCTGTGTTTGGACAATGCCCTCAGGCACGGGGTGGGACTGTGGGGGTGTCCTGTGTAGGAGTGGCAGTCGATGATCGTTGTGGTCCCTTTTGACTGGGATATTCCGTCATTCTGTGATCCCCAGGGAGCTGGGGCTCAGCTCTGGTGATGCTCCGGGGCACATGGCAAGGACAGGGGGGTTGAGGTGAAGTTCTAAGGGACAGGAAGGGCTGCGTTAACTCTTCAGCACTTCAAGAGAGGTGATGAAACCACTTGTATTGAGGGGTTTGAATAACACGTGTGAGACTTCCAAGGGCTTTCTGCCACTTATCAGCGTTGCACTCTGTGGCTCCCCCCCAGCTCCTGCCCCGGGCTGTCTGCCTGGAAGTGCCAGATGTAATTTCAGATGGATTTCATCAGTGTCTCAAGTCAGTTGCTGCAGAATGAAATTCCATGAGGTGTTTGTAAATGACTCAAAAAATCTAAAGAAGCCTCTCCTGTGACTCCTGAGGCCATCCAGCTCAGCCTGTTTGTGGAGGGCTGGAGATTCACTTTGGAGATAAACCAACTGTTTTCTGTGCACTGCGAAGAACTGTTTGCGGGGCTGCGCTTTTGAAGGCGAAATTGCACAAGTAGCGGAGATGTTCAGATGGTAAAATTGTTCCCTGTCCTAGGAAACATTTTATCTTTTCTGTGATTAAAGGTTACTTGAATCCTGGCTGCCTTGGCGTGGCCTCAATTCGGAGGTGCTCAGCAGCAGCTCTGCTCCTTCTCTGGGAAGTGAAATGTCACTTCACCTGAGCTTCCTGGGGCAGGGAGCACATCTGGCCAGCTGTGCACCTTCCCGGCCAAACCGCAGGCAGACAGGGCTGTCACACGTGTATAAAGATGACATTTATATCTGCAGCTGTACTTGACTTTGGTAGGGTCAGAAGAGAAGAAATGTAAGATTTGGAAACGTGGCTCGTGTTCCTGCCCTAGCGCTGACCCACCTGGTACAAAGCGCTGACTCCTCCCTGCAGGAGCCGAGTGTTCCATTTCCCTCCTCAGATCCTGCGTGTGATGGGGTGAGAGCTGCTGGCATTGAGTTACCTGTGTGCTTTAAAGTGAGACCTGAGAGGAGGCTGGGTGATGTGGCAGAGCTGGAGCTTCTCGTGCTCTCTGCTGGCAGCTGTGGTTTGTGGGGCTAGTGAGCCCAAAGCTGGGATTTCATCCAAAGTCAGAATTGCCTTTTGTGGTTGATTTTCAGCTCCCACTGACTGAATTCAAGGGCAGACTCTACCCTGAGCAAATTCTGCCCTCTGAAGTTACTGCTTATATGTGGTTTTACCTCCTGCCTCATCAGCATGACAAAGGGTGCTGCCTGGAGCTGCCTTGAGGGATTTGTACAAGAAGCTTTTAACAATGGACGTCTCCAAATTGGACAGAAAACTACACGGTTTTCCCTCAGCACTTCCCGGTGTAATAATGGAGAGCCTGGCAGGCGTGAATAGGAAGAAGTAATAAATGTTGCTGTTGGGGGCAAAAAGGAAAGCAGGTAAAATCTGTTCAGGCTGTGGCATGGCTTGGAGTCACTGCCTGGGAGAACAGATTTAGAGAGGATGGGACCAGAATGAGGGTACTGGAACCAAAAGGAGGGCATTGGACAAAGGGAGTGACTCTGGGGTTTGTGGAGCCCTGCGGGGTTGTGGTGGTGGGTGGGTGATCCAAAAAGAGCAGCTGTGAGCAGGAGGAGTCCGTGGTGCTCCCTGGTTCTGTTCTCATCCCGAGCAGCATCCTGGGCAGGTGCCAGAGCACCCTGGGCACGCTGTCCTGTCTGCTCTCCTCGCTCCTCCATCTCTCCCTTTCCTGCCCTCTCCACGTTCCAAGCCCTGCCTGGCAGCCCCAGCTCGGTGCTGGTGCTTGCCTGGCCCTTGCCTGGGGCAGGAGCTCAGCGACCCGACCCGGCTTGCTGAGAGCAAGGTGGGGACCCAGCTCCCTGCAGGATGTGGAGTTCCAGCATCGGGAATTGCTGAGCTGCATCCTCATTCCGTAGTTTTGGAGCTTACTTTGCAGGAGTTCTGCTTTTTGCCCCATTTCCCTGGTAGCTGGGTTACTTTGCCAGCTCCTCCCTTCCCCCGGGCTCCTCCAGGGAGGAGGTGAAGAATGAACACTCTTTAATGTGAAGGCACTTATTAATGCGTAATCTCTCAAATATGTCACTGCTTTTGTGTCTAATAACAGGGCTTATTGTCACGGCTGTCTGAGGCCGTGCCCAGCTCCAGGTTCCATCAGCCGCTGTTGCTCGCGTTAACAGAGGAGTTTGGAGCTTGTTTGCTCTGTCAGCATCCAGGAGCCTCCTGGTGCTTAAGTTCTTAAATGGGGAAATCCTGCTTAGGGGTTGTGGTGTTTGTGTCCAGGTGAGCAGCCCCTGCCCGGGGGAAGTGCCCGGGGGAACGCCAGGCTTGGGAGGGAGTTGGGCGGGTGTAAAGTGACTTTTTGAGTAAGGATTGCTGGGCAATGAAGAGCTACAGTCGGGAAAAAAGGCGTGAATGGTTCTCATCAGTGCAAAGGGGCAGTTGTGTGAGATGGGTGAAGCTTTTGGGCTTGGTGGGCAGAGCACAATGCTCCTGCCTCCCTCGATAAGGGATGACAAAGCCTTTAGGTGTGGTCAGAGCCTCTCCAAAGAGGCTGGCTCCATTCATCCACGATGAAAACGAGCCGTGCTGACACACCGGCAGCCCTGTGTCTTCCAGCCTTTGTTTTAGTGATCGAGAGAGAGCCCGTGACCCCGCGGAACATGAATGGAGCCCTCGTAACCCGAGAGCAGGAGTGGGATTATTTTAAGGCAGAAGTGAGGCTGGGGGGCGGGCGGTCCCTTTGTACGTGTCACACATGTGACACAGAGCTGCATTTAGAGCTGAAAGGGGATGAAATCCCCGAGGAGGCTGATTGCACCTCGTTTATTTTTAACAAATGTACTGGGGAAGATTGAGCTGGAATTCCGAGACTTGGGGCAGCCTTAAATTCAGACAATTTCTCTCATCCCTGTGAGAAGGAAGATTGGCACCAAATGGGCCAATTCCTGGGGAAGATGAAATGCATGTGGATTATGGATTTTTTAAAAAACTTTTTCTTCCTTTAGCCTTTGGGTTAAGAGGGGAAATAATGGTTTTACAACTCTTTGGCTGAATTTATGGTGCGTGTTCCCATGTGGATTGTCACTTAGTCACACTGCCTGCATCTGCTTGCGGTGCGAATCTGCTCATCGGCCCCATAAAACTAAAATCAAGACAAGACAGATTGCTGCTTGATTGTCATCCCAAGTGGCCCAAACTGGGCAAAGACCAGCTGGGGAGAGACATCCAAGAGCTCAGTAGGGATGTTTTGGTATAAAGGTTTTTATTTGCTGTTCATCCTTCCTGTAAAATCCTCGTTTGTCTTGTGCCTCAGCACAAACTGTGCTCCCTTGTTAGGAGAAATAAAGGTACAAATGCAGCTACTGTGGGGTTTTTGTGTTAGAAGGAAGAGCTCTGGCCCTCGCATTCTGTGAACTTGTGCAGGGTGTGGGGAGACACGACCATCCCCATCACAGGTCCCTTGCTGTTCAGCTCGTGGTGTGCAAACCATGAGCAGAAACAGGCACTGGTGCCTTGCCAGCCCCTGGGCAGTGGGATCAACACCTCCTGGGAGCAGGGCTGGAGCTCCCAGGTGCTTTTGGGGTGCCCACCTGCTTTCCCTGGGCTGGCGTGTCCCAGTCCCTCCCTCCCTGCCAGGAAATGAAGGATTCTCTCATCCCTACGCTCAGCAATCCTGCTGATGTTTGTTTGTTTTCTCCCTTGAGATTTTCCAGATTAGGCTTTTTTTCTCCCCGCATTTATCTTCTTACTGACCTGATACAGATTTAATTTTAAAAATGGAGCTTTTCGTTTTGGTAAATACAGTTGTGAACATTTTAGGGAACAGTGTTTTTCTGCTGTTACACAACAACATAAAAGCAAAGCAGAAACACTTGATGAATGTCCTATTGTTTGTTGTCTTTTGGCATTAAAGAATGAAAGATGATGTTCAGGAAACACACTGTGACTTTTGACCTCATCTGAAGAGCCTCTGAGTCATGAAAAACAAAAATAATTCAGCAGAGCCAGACAGCAGCTAAAAGAGGCGTCGCAGAGCCCGCTCGGCTGCAGGGTGGCTGCTGGGGTGAGGACAGGTCCTGCTGGAGCCCCGAAAGCTGCTGAGATCTGACAGATCTGACGTGTTTGCTGCTTTCTAGGCTGAGGATCCAGCGGGAGCGCCCGACTCGTTTCTCTGCATTTGTGGAGTGTCCTGGTGAGGCTCCTGCGGCTCCTGCTGCATTCCAGTGCTGCTGTTCAGGAGCTGAACTGGGCACTGCGGGCCAGGGACTGTCTGGAGCCCAGCCTGCGTGTCAGGAGGCTGGCAGGGATGGCTTGGTGAAGGGAGCACGGGGTGTGGAGGCTGTGGGGAGACCGGAGTTCCCTGCAGCTCCCGCTGGGCTTTTCCAGGCTGGGGACGCCTGTCCTGCTGCTGGACACCCTGTCCTGTCCCTCCGCTCTGCTGTGGCACCCTGGAATCCTCCTCTGCAGTCCTGGATCTGCAGGAGGAACGCAGGGGTCCCTGGGGAGCCTCACCTGCCTTGGCTTCCCCCTGGGACAGGATTTCTGTGGCTGCCAGAGCGATGCCAGCCATGGTGGCGTGACAGTAGCTGGAGCAGATGGTGCCGTTGTCATCATTTTATTTTCTATCCATGTGCTGAAACAGCTCAAAATAACTTTAGAAATGGTGGCCCAATCCATGAAGAATGTTTCCCTGGCCCTGAGAAAATCTCCTGCAACATTAGTGGCCACGAGGCTCTCCTGGTTTTGTCTCATCTGCTCTGGCTGGGATCGCTCGCTAGACTGGAGCTGTGGCATGAAGAATCTTTCATATTTAATATCTTCATTATTGTGGCAGCATTGAATATTCACAGAACTTCTGTCAGGGTGCAGCAGATGTTGTCAGCACTGTGAAATCAAAGAAAGAGGAGCAGCTGGGATCAAAGTAAGCAATAAACACATACCTTGTGTCTCACAGTGTCTTTCTCGGGCCTGAGGCAGAACTTGGTGGGGCTCAGGTGCAGCTGGGTGTGGTGGTTTCCCTCTTTTCCCTCTCCCCTCACTTTTGGTGGCAGTGGGCAGGCTGGGAGAGCAGAGTCTGCCCTGGACTCTGCCGTGCCTGGAGTTGCAGCCACATCTGGGCATAAGCCCAGCCTTGGGCAGGCAGTGCTGGGGGAATATTTCAGCATTTTCTGTTAAGTAAATAATGACTGCTACAGGCCTGAGAGCTGTCGAGCCCGCCGTAAGGCCTGCAGCAGCAGGGGAGATGCTCTGATTTGCAGCAGGGTGGGCTCAGCCTGGGACGGGAAGAGTCAAAGAGAATTAGCTGGTAAATAAGATCTGCCTTCTCTTTGATCCGCTCTACGTGTTCAACTGCTTAAAGGCTTCCCAAGCGGGTGGGATTTTGGGGAGGAAGAATTTATCCCCCCACCGACCATCTCGGGGCTCAGCGAAACGCACGACTGCAGGATGCTGGAGCAGGGGGTGGGAAGAAATCCGAAGGCAGCCTGGCAAATCCCTGCCAAAGAGGCTTCTCTCCCCTCTCTGCAAAGAGCCTGCTGGGCAGCCTTTAAAACTGCTGCTGCTTCCTTTTCTGCTGCCCCGTAAGCCCTTCTGATCAGAGCCCTAATCTAGCTAAGGTTAGTGGACTTAGGGGCAGCCTGATTTTTGCATCGTGTTATGGAATGAGCTGGGTGATCTGCAGGGCCAGCACCTCCCTGGGCTGTGGCCACCCTGCAATGCCCTCCGAGAGCCCACGGGGAAGGCTGGGGTCTGCCCTGCTCTGGGAAAGGCTGGTCGGGTAAGCCAGGCCAGAAGTGAGGAGGAAATGAAGAAGGGGTGAAAGATCAAGGAAGGAAGATCCATTTAGTGCCTGGAGATGCTGCAGGTGGGAATGGAGCTGCTCAGGTTTTGGCTGAGGTGAAGGTGGAGCAGGTCACAGTTATTTTATTTGGGCAGTTATTTTATTTTGCAGACAAACCCACTCCCCCTCTCCTGCAGCTCAGGCCAGGGTTTTGTGCTGGATAATCTGGTCTCTAATTGCTGCCCTGCTCCGAGGCAGCTGCTGAACTGGGCCTAAGCTGATTTGGGATGGCAAATTCTGTTAGTTTAATTCTCAGCAACCCTGAGGAACTTAGCAGGATGCAAGTGAGTGTTCCTTGGCTTTTCCCTGGCCAGGAGCCTGCTCTGGAGACCCCCGTGGTGACCCCTGGCCGTGAGCAGGTTGGATTTGTAAGGGCTGTGTTGGTCTGAGAGGGGCTCTGGGGAATGGATGTCCAGAGTGCTGTGATGAGACTCCTGTGCCCCAAAAGCTGTTCTGCTCTGAGCCCAAACCCATCTCATGTCTCTCTGAAAAGTGTCCAGCCCCTGGGGAAAGGGGCAACAGTTTAGACCTTCAAGGAGTTACTTAAACTATAATAAATGTAGAAAACTCATACAAAGAAAAAAGAAAACATGCATTTTTGGGGTAGTTTCTTTTGCAACTCTGTCCTATTGCTCCAAGAGGCATTTATCTGTCTTTGAACCTAAAAGAAGTTTTCTGTCCTCTTGACTAGATATCCTGAAATTCCATGTAATTTCTCAGCTCGCTGCTTATTAGTGTCTGCAATTAATGAGATCATCGTCCATATTCCTTCCTCTGTCAGCTTCTGGGAAAAACATTACTTGGAGAAGTACACAAAGGAGATGAAAAGGAAGTTGCTTATGAATTATGAACAGCCTTTCAGGCTGATGTTTCACGGTGCTGTCATTCTGTTTTAATTATGTAATTCAGATGGAATGATGCTTTTTTAAAGCCCTGGTTGTGTTTGATCACCTTTCAGAGGTAGCACTTAGCTCGTGTTTGTTGAATTTTCATTTTTAACAACAAGAGCGAGTGCTTTGTGCCCTTTCTGATTAAATAACGGAGAAGGAAGATGCTGAGCACGAGACAACAGCCAGGAGGCTTGGCGGTGTCTGGGAGTTAGCTGGGGGATCACTTGGGTATTTTGGGGTATTCTGTGGCTGGCATGAAGGGTGGAGCTGCTCGGTGTGGCTCAGTGAGTCCCAGATCCAGCCAGCATCTCTCAGGCTTGCACTCTGCTGCTGCAATGTTCCTTTTGTGTCCCAGGCCCGGGCAGCAGCCGCCGGCAGCGCTGCCAGGGCCGGGTTTATTTTGGGCTGGGCTCTGTAAATCGAGCCTCTGCTCCAGCCTTGTGATCCCGGGGTGGTCCCTGCTCTGCTCGGGGACAGTCCCGGGCTGTGCCCGCCCTGACCCCCTCAGAGCCTGGCACGGAGGGGCTGGGGGATGTCTGGTCTCTAATCTAATTCCAGATGTCTGGCACAGGTTACACATCTGGCTGCCCCCAGCTCTGCCCCCTCCCCTGCCCTCGATGGGGCACGTTGGTCTCAGCTGGTTTGCAGCCCGGGGTTTATCTTCCCTCCACTGCAGAGAAACTTCTGGCCAAAGGCTGATGAGTTTGGGCTGCCTGCCTTAGTGTGGGCTCTGAGCCTTGCGGGGCAGAGGGTGCTGGAGGCTTTCTGTGGGGTTTTTTGGGTTCCCCAGGCTGCAGGGTGGGGGCCCTGCTCTGCTGCTGGCTGTGCCCAGTCCTGGTGCCTCTTTGGTGGCTGGGCAGGAATCGCTGCTGCAGACTGGACGTGGGGCTGGGGACAAAGAGTAGCTTTGGGGTGACCTTCCTGTGGCCTTCCAGCATCTACAGAAAATGGGAAATATTGGGAAATACTTCCAAGGACCTGCAGCGACGGGACAAGGGAATGGCTTCAAACTGAGAGGGGAGGTTTGGAGTAGGTATTAGGAGATGTTCTTTCCTGGGAGGGTGGGCAGGCCCTGGCAGAGGTGCCCTTCATCCTTGGCAGTGCCCAAGGCCATGCTGGATGGGGCTTGTCCCAACTTTCTGGGGCAGTGGGAGGTGTCCCTGCCATGGCAGCGTGGCACTGGATGGGCTTTGAGGTCCCTTCCAACACCAGGAGGGCTTCAGGTCTGGAAAGTGTGAGGTTTGGAGGAGCTGTTAATTATGGGATAGGCTGCTGCTTTTTAGATAGTGTCCCTGGTTAAGGAGAATAGTTCTGCTGGGGATGGATAAGGTTCTTTGGAGGGTTTGTGCTTTATCTGCCATGCAGAGGGTGCTGTTCAAGTTTATCTCTGTGCAGCTTTCTTTGCTCTAATTATGCATCACTGAGCCATTGCTTAAAGGCGGGGCTGCTTTTACACTTTTAAGCATATTTTAGAATTTTTTTTTTCCCTTGATGTTATGTTTTTCTCTGAGAGGGATTTCCCCTTCCCCCACTCAAAAGGGAAAACAAAGAGGATTATCATTATGGACTTCTTTCAGAAATTTCAGTCCATCCTTGAGAATTCAAATCTAGAATATATAATTTTAATAAGATTTAAATTCTCTTTGGTCATATGAATTCAGGACCTGAGTGAAAACCCAAGGCCAAGGTGAGATTTTCCCTCCCTCCCTGTGTCTTGGCTCTGGTGCCAGGTGGTTTTGTTCCCCAGCAGGCATGCTGCGGGCACAGGGCAGCAGGAGGACGCTGTGCTCCATCTGCTGGGAGATGTTTCTGCTCTCCAGAGCCATCCAGACATCATCCCCAAACCCCCGTGTCCCAAGGAAGGGGCACTGGGGCATTCCCTGCCTCTGCTGAATCACGGTGCTGCTGGAGCTGCAGCCCTGCATGCCTGGAGAAATGCAAGGCCTGATGTAATCAATACGACCCTTTGAGCACTGGGAGGAGGGCAGCCATATGTCCAAATAATTAGGGCCCACCAATTAGAGCAAAAATTAGATATTTAATTCTTTCTTACTTTATACCTCCATTTTTATGGGTGATTTCATTCCAGTGCAAGCTCTCCAGCTTCCTTGGCTCTCCAGTCCTGTCAAACGGCTTTGTGGCTGTCTAAGGCAGTAATTAAATTGCAGAGTCATCTTGCTAAGGCTTAAAAAAAGCTGGGTGAGAGATCTGGTTACTGGCCCTGGAGTTTCTCTTGTGTGGTTCCATACATCCAGTTAATTTATTGCCAGCACACAAAACCACAAGTTTCCTCCTTGCTGCTGGTAACCTGAGCTCCAGTGCTGGATTCACCCGTCCCTGAGGGTCATGGCCAGCATGTGATCACACTAATAGCTGATTATTAATCACTGCCAATGGCTGTAATTATGCCAGCTCTTAGAAGGCAGCTAAAAGCACTGTCTGTCCATCCAGCACGGAGCAGGGCCCTGTGCCAGGGGCAGGTAATGGTTGTTGGAGACTTCATTTCCTTTTGCAGATCAGTGAGGTTCAGAGAACCAACCATGAGGTTTGGCACCTTTCTGCTTCCACCCCAGACCTGTTTGCTGGGCTCTGCTCTGTGGTGGGGCTCTCTGAGCCCTGCAGGAAGGGTTTGGGGTTAAAGCAGGCACTGTGCTGTCCCCTCACAGCCACAGCTGACCAAGACCCTCTCCTCTGAGTCCGAAATCCTTCTCTGGATGGTCCTGGTGTCCCCCCATCTGTCACTTTCGGATGGCTTTGAGGATGTGTATCCCTGCTGGGTGTCTCCACAGGGATGGAAGGATCCCTTCCCACAGCAGCATCACACCTCCCCAGCAAATGCATCTCTTGGGAGACCGGTTGAACTGGGAAGTGCAGAGTTTGGAGCACCAGGAGTCAGTCAGCAGGGAGCTCCTGGGGCAGGGCTGTGTCAGAGCAGTATCCTGGGTGCACCAGGGTGGTCTTTTCCCCTGGGACGTCTTAAACACCCCTGGAGTTTGAGTGCAGCTGGCAGGAGGTGTCTCTGTGTTTGCTGTGAGGGATGCAGTGACTGGCACACGCTTTTGCTTGTGCAGGAATGGCCAGAGCTTCCCTTTGCTCCTGCTGCGTCAGGTTTTGCCTAATGGGTGTTAGTTTTTACTCTCCTTTTCAGGTACCTTTGCTGAGAGGTGGCAGAGCAGCCTCAGGACACCACCATGATGGAGGATCACGCACCTGGCCAGGAAAAGCACTTCTCATCAGGTGAGCACGTCCAGGAGGTGGTGAAGGACCTGAGCTCGGGGGGAGAGGCAGAGCAGCGTGGTGGTGCCAGGGGGCCCTGGAAGGACGCTGTGGCTGAGCTGGCTGCAGCCAGGGCACCAGGGGAGCCCACAGGGTGCTCCACATGCAGCAAAAGGCTGCTCGTGGATCTCACTGTCCACGGAGCAGAACAACCCCTGGTATCCAGAGCAGGAGCGGTCCCACCGCTGCAGCTTTGCAATTGTGTTTGTGCTCACTCCTCAGTTCGCTAAGAAAGCACAGCACTTGTTTTATTTGGGGTCACAGCTCGAGGGTGCTGCTTGCTGCCTGCCTTCCTCACCTGCACAGGGACCTGGGGAGAACTGAACAGAGAGCTCTGGGCGTGGGGGCCATGCTAGAGTCTTCCTCACCATATTTCAGACCTGCATTTCTCCAGAAGCTTTTCCTTTCTCATTCCACCGTGCTCCACAGCTGAGCTTGGAAACCTGCACCACCCAGCAAACCCGGTGGGACCCGCTCCTGGCTGTGCTCCATATAAACATCATCTTAATTTCCTTTTCTTGAGGTGCTTTGGACACCTCTTCGACCAGATAAATGGGTGGCCTCTGTCCTGGAGAGAATCCACAGCATCCGTTCATCCAGGAGCGCATTGCGGTCCGGCAGCTCCGCTCAGCTTGTCTCACACATCACGGGTTCCCAGGGATTTCACTTCTTCTTTTCCAAATCAGTTTTTCCAGCTCTCATTATTTGATTTGCCTGCACCCTTGCTGAGAGGAGACTTGTGCCTCTTGCCCTGCTCTTCCAGAAGACTTTTGCCACCGTTTCTTGGCACAGAACGCTGTCCTGCACCAGCCCCGCACAAACGTGGGCTGGTTTGCAGTCCTGGGAGTGCTCGGCCTGCTCTGGGAGGGAGAGGACAACAGGGGCTCAGAAGCTGCACACCTTTCCTCCTTACGTTGCTGAGATCTCCTTGCCTGCTTGTGCCATGCTTTGCTGTTTCTGCCTGCCCAGTTCACTGGGCTTTTCTTTTGCTGGTGGGTTTCCATTTGTTCCTTCTGG
Organism: Chloebia gouldiae; assembly: GCA_003676055.1. Taxonomy (NCBI): domain Eukaryota; kingdom Metazoa; phylum Chordata; class Aves; order Passeriformes; family Passeridae; genus Chloebia; species Chloebia gouldiae. Next base: position 16,185 of record QUSF01000145.1, read on the forward strand.
TGGTCACACTGGTGCTTTTGGTTGGCATTTCCACGCTTTGCTCGCTCTTAGCTCAGGTGGTTTCACTCTCCAGCTGCAGCTTCTTGCAGCTGTGGATCAGAGTTGGTAACCCCCAGGCCCCAGCTCTTGGCCAAGGACCCGTTGTAAGTATTTGAATGTTTTCCAGGCTATCCCCTTCAGATACCAGTCGATGATGGATCGGATGAGCCTGTTTCTGAAACATCTGACGCTAAGAGCACCCCAACTACGGAAGGTGGGAGCTCTTTGACTTTCTGCTTTGGAACCATGATGGATGGGGTCGTGGTGCACCCCGCCACAGACTCCCCGTGCCGTGTCCTGGTGGGGTTCCTCAGGAGGAGGAGCCCCTTGGTCAGTCTCATCACTAGTGGTGTTCGCTGTGCTGCAGAACGAGATAATGAGCTTTAGAGTGCAGAGTGGGCTGGAAAGCAGGAAAGGAGGATTGTTCCCTGCAGCTCAGGAGGCTGCTGGTGGTTTGTTTCCTGCAGAGTTTACAGGGGCACTGCAGGGCCTGGCTGTGCAGGCAGGAGCAGCCCTGTGCTGAGTGGCACAGGTTTGTGTCACGGTGCTCCCCAGGTCCTGAATGCCTTGTGGGTAGAAAGGCTCTAACTCCAGAGTGGTCTAGAGACTTGTTCACTGTTGTAATTACCTTCATCTTTGCCTTCCTCTGGCTGCTTTAATCCCAGGAATCTGCCTTTGGAGACTTGAGGTAGAGGCTTTAGCTTGCAAAGTTGTTCTGAAAGGAAGGAAGGGTGGGCACAGAGCAGTCCCAGCCCTGTCCCACTGCAGGCGTGGGCTGGGTGATTGTCGGGAAAGTGCCTCAAGAAATCAGGACATAAAAGCTGTCTGGGCAGGAGGGGATCTTCTCCTGCTTTCCAGCTGGGTTGGGACTGCCAGGATGAGCAGCCACCCTCTGGAGCTGGGTGTCCCTCTGTCCCAGAGCACGGTGCAGCCACCCTGGGGTGTTTTGTGCAGGGGAGCTGCTCCGTGCTGCTCCACACCAGCCGTGTCTCCGTGCAGGATTCAGTGGGGGATTTTTGGACAAAAAGGCAAAGCCTCCAGAAGTGTAGGGAGCACGCTGTGGCACGCTGTGTGGCAGGGGCAGCTCGGGGTGTCCCTGTGCTTCTGGCTTAGCTGTGAGGGAGCTGAGTGCTCCTCCGAGCAGGAATTCTCCAGGCGCCTCCTGGCCTCCGGAGGGCTTTGCCCGTCAGCAGCTGTGTGAAAGCTGTGTTGTTTTGCAGATGCCACAGCACCTTTAGTGGAGGAAGGAGACCACGAGGATCAGGGTGGTGCGGAACAGCACGGGGAGATCCCAGAAGGAACCACAGGTGAGGGAGACCAAGGTGCAGCTTCATCTCTTGCTGCAGACAGAGCAGAGAGCTGGACTGGTCGGTGCTGTGAGACAACACCACGAGACCTCTCACAGGGACGCTGCTCCCAGCGCTGCTTCCTTCTTCTCCAGATAATTCCTGTCTCAGGGCTGTCCTCTTGCCTTCCCCGCCCTGGGGGAACTCGCAGCCTTTTCTTCTCTCTTTTCTCTGCTCCACACCTGACGATCCTTCTGTCTGGTGTCTCTGTGGTGGCTTTGGCTCCTCCGGGCTCCTCCCTGCAGATCCGGGTCCTTCCCGTGCCAGCAGCCCCTGGGTGCCTCTGCAGCCCCTGGGCTCTGCCCAGCCCTGGCGGGTGTCTTTGGAGTGGCAGGTGAAAACCAGGCCACTGCAGCAGTGCTTTTAAGGGTAATGCAGAGCAAGTGAAGTGACTAATGCAGCCTGAATGCCCTGTGGGCAGCCACTGCACCTGGGCCTGGTTTTCCAGGGAAGGATGGGGCCTTCCAGAGGCAGAGCAGGGAGTGACTGTGGCAGTGCTGTGTGGGAGAGCAGGATCTGGGAGGGCAGGTCTGTGTGTGAAAAATGAGGACGTGTCCCCTGTGCCGTAGCCAGTGGCTTTCCCTGGAAGCATCGGGTAGGACTTGAGAAAAGCAGCGGGTAGAAAAGGGCTTCTGCCAGTGCCAAGCACTGAAACAAACTCACAGCAGTGGAATTTCTGTGCTGCATCTGGTCCCTGAGCTGCTGGCAGAGCCCTGGGCTGAAACATGGGGCCTCTGGTGCAAGATCTGCCTGTCCCAGGGAGCCAGTGTATCCTGAACTGCTTGGATGAAAATGGGGAAAACAGAGAAGAAGTCCTAGTTTGACTGGAGAACTGTGGCATACCAATACAATTGTTTAAGCTAGTTTGAAAATAGTCATAGAATAAACTGAAGAAATGCTGAGGGAGACAAACCATCGTCACTGTGAAGAAAACCTTCTCTTATGCTTCTCTGATGTATCTGTAGTCCTGAAGTTCAGGATTTCTCTAGATTTGTATCAGGCTTGGAATTACTGTCTCACCCAGCCTTGGCAGGGTTCACAGGTTGGTCACAGACACAAGAACTGAGCTCAGGTAAGAGACATTCGTGGGCTGGCCGTGTGAAGGCCATGTGGGGGTAGAAGATGATCCACATCCAGAAATTTCCTTGCTGCTTAACAGCCACTTTTCTGCCTGGAAGAGCTTGTACTAACCTGCCATTTAGGATGTGGAATCTGGTGAAACACTGCTCTGGTCTGTAGAGCAGGGGCTGAGCAGATCCACCCAGGTCCTTCATCGCTGTGGGGAGATTTCCTTTCTGATGCTGCCCTGCTGTGATACAGCAGAGGTCCTGCTCATTCTGCTGGGCAGCCTCAGCAGGGAGGTAAATTCATTCTCCAGGCACATGCTTGAACTCAGCTCTTATTTTGATCATGTTTTTCCCCTTCTTTCTCTGCCTGGGAGCAGCTGAAGAGGCGGGCGTAGGAGCCACTCCCAACCTGGAGGACCACGCTGCAGGAGATGCCACTCAAGGTGGGTGAATCGTCTCTCACTGGGACCAGCTGGTGCTGCCCACGTGTGCAGCTGGGAGTTTCGTTGTGTGAGGAAATGCTCTGCCCTGCTCAGCAGTTCTCCCTGCTCCTGGCAGGGTGTTCCAACACACCTGGGGTGTTCCAACATACTCGTTCCAGGGAGTTGCAGCTCCTCATGCACCACATTTCCCTCTCAGATGGCCAAAGTCATGGTGCTTGTTCAGCTGCAAAACCAGGGTGTTCTCCAGGCTGGGAAAGCTGCTGGACAGAGCTGGGATGTGCTGTGGCCAGAGGAACTGCTCAGATTGAGCAGAGGCAGTGCAGGCCCTGTGCTCACCCATGAAACCAGCAAATTCTTTAATTGCTGTGACTTTCTAAAGTAGAACAGGACTCAAACCTACTCACTCATATCCTGACTTCGACGTTAAGGGATTTTCCTCCTCATCCCAGTCTTGGGGAATGTGAGTGAGGAAGCCAGACACAGTGGGCAGCAAGTGTTCTCACAGCATTCATTTTGTGTCTGCTTAGATGGGCTGAAAATTGTCCAGGGGCCATTTGGCTGCCTGGAAAGTTTCTCTTGACTCTCCTCAGTTCAGACTTGATGGAAAATTGGTTTCCCCAAAGCCCCCAGTGCTGGATTAATTCCGTGGGGCAGACTTATGACTTGAGACTCCCTGTGATGCTCCTGTCCTGCCTGCCCTGCACACCACAGCACTAATTTAGTGTGCTGTTTAAAATCTTAGTCAAAAGCCATTTTGTGAAGCAGTTTCCTGTGCAGTAAACATAACAAACCCCTCCAGCTGAGCAGTGTCTTTCCTCGTCGTAGCTCCATTAGTGCATTTAGACATCCATGTCTTTTACAGAAGTAAGTAGGTTTTGCCTGCTCAGCTCAGGGCAGAATTCAGGTTGTTGCTTCCCACACACAGATGAGCACAATTCTGTGCACTCTGCTCCCTGCAATCATAATAAAACCTTTACTTGCCTGGCCAGTGGTTTTTGGACTGTCAGCTCTTCTAAACATGAAATAATGGCACCCCTATAAAAAGAAATCAGGATTTGTTAGTGGAGGGGATGAAGTTCTCTCTGCTCTGGTTCTAGTGCTGTTTCTCACCAGATTTTTACTAAGCCCTTTCTGCCTTGTCCTGGGATCTTTCAGCTGTCACATCCGAGGGCTTTGTGTGGTTGTTTCACTTAACTGTGATACTCTCTTAAAATGGGGAGCACACTGATGAATGACCAAGTAGGTCTTGACTTCATCTTTTCTTGTTTTAGTCTTGTTTGTTGATCTGCCAAAGCCACAGTTGTGATCTCAGGGCTCTGATTTAGGCTCTTTACCTGATCAGTGCTCAAAGAGACCAGAGAGTCCTTGAAGCTGAGCCAGCTCATCATACAAGAGGCAAATTCTTCCTGGGCTGGCTGACTCCAGAGCAATGTACCCATGTCCAGGCGAAGCCCCCATTGCTCAGGGCATCTTTCCTTCAGCTGAAGGGATTTCCAACAGCAAAGCTCCAGTTCAGCTGCAAGATCTGGCTTCAGGCCGCAGTGGTTGGGTGGAATTATAAAGGTCTGTGCCATGCACAGGACAGTGACAGAACAGAATCCCCTCTTCCACACACACATGCCAAAAAAGAAAAGAGAATCAGACAAACCTTTGTGTCTGTGGCCTCAGGTTCTGGGGTTCAGATGTCACTCAGCCCAAATGCTGGCAGGGCAGCAGCACTGGAGCTCTCAGGGGTGCACGGTCCAAACCCCCAGCGGGGTTCTGGGAGGTCAGGAAGGAGGACAGGGCTCTGGCCCTTGTTCAGGCCCTTGAGGCAACAGGAGGTGGGCACTGAGCAGCACACTGATGGTCCAGTGGCGGTGTTAGGGAAAATGGGAATGTTCTGGGCTCCTGGAAACCTCTACAGCTGCACCAGCTCATGGAGTGCAGGGCGAACCCAGCCACCTCTGAGCCGGGTCCAGGCAGGAATCTGATCTCCCAGGTGCTGGTCCTGATCCCCGTGGGGATCAGACTTCTTTAAAGGCAAAAGCCACTGTAGGAGCGAGTTGTCTGTTCATGGGGTGGGGTGGGACTTGCTTTTGTCTCTCGATTGCCAGTAGAAATGCTGACTCTCTCACCTTACGTGATGTTTGACATGCCTGTGCTCATTTCTTACCCATGCTTCACACCCCACGACTTCAACTCCAGGCGAGCCGAGCTCTCCAAAGCTCCAGCCTGGCCCTCGGGAGCGTGTGGGAGAGGCAGTAAAAAGAGCCAGCCAGCCCCCAGAGCAGGGGCTGGGGCCTCAGCAGCCACCTCTGTCCCCTGAAACCACGGCTCCGGCAGCAGCCCCCACCAGAATCGAGGTCACCATCCCAATACCCCTGGACATGTACCAAGGCTCCGGAGCCCCCGAAGGCAGCAGGGAGCTGTGGGACCAGGGAGGCGCAGAAGGCCTGGCCCGAGCAGGCGGCACAGGTGGCCACAAAGATGGACCATCTCCTTTGTGTGCCAGAGCCCCGATAAAGGAAGATTCCGGCGGACGGGAGAGGGATGAGGACCGGGATATTGATGAAACTTCTGGGCAGGGTTTGCCTTCCCTTGTGGATCAGCGTGTTTCTCTGGCACCTGAAAAGGGCTCGTGCCCAGCAGCTGCCCGGGAGACTCGTGAAGAATATGATGGAGAAAAGAAGTCCAAAGGTGTCCTCAGAGACAGCCCAGGAGAGGCATTTCTGGTTGAAGCTGAGTCATATAAAGCAGGAGAGGACCAAGAGGAGAAGCCAGAGCTGCAGGGGGGAGAAGGAGGTCCGGACAGTGCCCTGTCAGAGCCTGCTGGAAGTGCCTCCCAAAAAGAGGCTGAGCCCAGGGAGGGAGAAGATTCTGGGCCCGTGCTGGAAACAGCCAAGCCCCGCGCTGAGGGAGAGGACGGCGTGAAGAAGGTGGATGAAGAAGCTCCTGTGGGAGAGGCTGGGGGCCGCCGGACGCCCAGGAGGAAGCCGGCTGGGCTGGCTGCAGACAAGGCCAGTCGAGTGCCTCTGCTCAAAGGTGTGTGCTCCAGCTGCTGCCCCGACAGGGCTGCGTGGTCCAGCACCGCAGCTTGCTGCCACCTCGGCTCCTGCTGCTTGGAAATGGCCCGGACCTGTGCTGTGACTGACCCACAGCTGCTGCTCCCTCCCTGCCCTCCCCATCCAGTCCTGGACTGGATTGACAGAGCCTCGTGCTGCGGTCCTGCGTCCCTTGCATGGTGCTGCCGTGTCCCTAATCGTGCTTTTTTCACCTGTTTTTGTGTTGATTTCCTTGGATCTGTTGGGTGGTCGCCTTCACTCCCTCCTGGCCCTTCCCTGAGAAGACGAGGACCTGGAGGTGGCTCTGGCCCGTTGGCGTGGGCTCACCCGGCGTGTGCAGCTGGTTCCAGCAGGACACGTTCCTTCTGGTTTGCATGTCCAGCAACTCCTGCAATCTGGTCCAGTAACTCTTGGAACTGCCTTTCCTAAAGAGGAGGGAGGAGGAAAAAGGCAAGGGTGGCAGGTCTAACCATGCAAAGCCCCCACGCTGATCCTGTTCCTTGTGTTTCCCCTTAAAGATCCGCTGCTGCCTGCTGCTGGAGGCACGGCCTGCAGCCAGCAGGACCTTTCCCACTGCCAGGCATGTCCATTGCTCTTCCAAAGCATCCTGCTGCCATGCCAGCTCTGGCTGGGTGTGCCAGCTCGGTGCTGGCGGGGGGCTCAGAGGAGCTGCCCGCCTCTCTGGGGCACCTGAACAGCGTGTGGGGCTGGGCTGGGCTGGGAGGGCAGCTTTGAGCTCACCACGAGACGCTCGAGCATCCCTCGGGCCTTTCCTTTCTGCTTCCACCTCTCCTGGGCTCAGGAACGTGCCAGGGGCCCGGCCCAGGAGCCGGAGGCTGCTGTGAGCTGGGGAAGGAGCAGGGCAGCAGGACTCGTGCCCAGTCTCACCGTTGGTTCCTCAGCTCCGGCTCTCCAGGGCAGGTCCTGGGGGAAGCTCTGCCTTTGCCCCCAGCTCCACCTTCCAAGGGCTGGCTTGGCTGCTCCCGTTGGCCTGGGAATGCTGCTGGGCTTGCGGCTCTGCTGCGTGGGGCCCGGGCAGACGTTGTTGATGGAGCTTTTTCCGCCGGAGCCAAAGCTCAGAAGATGTTTCTCGTTGTTCCCTGTGGGACCAGCAGCGGGAAGCTTCGCTCGTGTGCTGCAGGGCACTGGCATGGCTTGCACTGGAGCCTGGAACCACGGCGGGGTGGGGAGGCACTGCCCAGAGCCAGCCAGCTTCTGATTCAGTAGGAGAAGTTTAATTATTTAGTGGTCTTTCCCTTCAAAGCCAGAGATGCTTGGTGGCTGTTTGGCTCCAGCCTTGCTCCAGTGTGCAGCTCAGCTGACTTTGGGAGGGGTCAGTGCTGGACAAGCAGCATTGTCCATGTCAGGAAAGGGCTGATCCCCCAGGACAAGTTTCCCATCACTGGGGAGAATATCAGCAGCTCCTCCTCCCAATTAGCTGAAGATGGGGGAAAAGGGCTTTGTTAGAGTGCCTTGGAGTACAAACTTCATCTCCTCCCCATTTCTAATCTCCTAATTAGACTGACCCAGGCAGAAGGGAGCAGCCTGTCAGGAGAGATGGGAATTAACAACAGCCAGGGATAAAAGTGCTCTGCAAGGCCAACTGAAGAACCCCTTAAACGAGATCACAGTGCTGCTGCACTGGGGCTTCCTTCAGCTTGGGTCTCCATTTACAGAATTGTTAGAACAAGTGGGAGTTTCAGAGACTCGTGTGTAGGGCCGAAGGGAATTTTCTGTCCTGGGCTGGAGCTGGGTGGAAATCTGGGCGAAATGCTCTCTCACAAACCTCCCTGGTGTGCCTGGCCCCAGTGCTGACTAACACAGGATCATCTGCTAACACAGGAGTGTGTTTGTGGGGTGGTGGAAGGATTTCTGCAAGAAGTGGTGGCTTTGTCACATTTCTAAGAACAGTACTGAGGGAGAGCAGGGACAGGGAACACCTCCAGCACTGTGTTCTCCTCTCTGGAGTTTTTGACCAGGCACAAGAGGTGTAACTGTGTGTTTCCATCTGTCAGGTCGTGTTGACAAGGAAGGGACTGAAGCTGATGAAAAGAAACCCAAGGTAAGCTAAAAACCAGATCCAGGGGTGACACCTGTCCATGTTCCTGGCTCCTCTCCTGCCCTGCTGTAGTTCCTCTTAGGAAACCTTCCCATTATGCTCCATTTTTCCATTTGTTTTCAAGAGTGTTTTTATTTTTTTCTTCCCTCCCCTGGGTTTGGATGGTGCAATCCATGGGTTCTTTAAGGGTGAGGAAATGGTCCAAATCTAAATCAAGCACGTGGCTCACGGGGTTGGGTGGGAGGTTGGAGAAATCATTTTATCAGCCCAGGACTGAAAAGCAGCAGCTGACCTTGGAGCAGACTCAAAACTGCACTGGGGACAAGCATAACTGTGAAAAGAGCAAAACATGTAATTAAAACATTAAATTAAATAATCTAGACCTTGCAGGTCATAGAATATCCTGAGTTGGAAGGGATCCACAAGAATCATCAAATCCAGCTCCTGGCTTGCACAGGACAATCCCCAGAAAAGATGCTGTGTTGTGTTCTGGGTGAGGAACAGAGTTCAATAGTGGGTAAATCCCAGAAGTTAAACAATATCTGTCCCACTGGTAATTCGGAGGAGGTTTAGCTCAGCTGGCCATTATCCTGGTTCGTGCCTGAGTGGGATAATGGACGAGCTGAGGGGAAATGCAGCGGGTGAAGAGTTGAAGATGAGGAGTAGGATTATTTTCTAGCACCAGAATTGGTGGGGAATGGACGCGTGGGAGGCTCTCAGGTGCTCTGCTCCGAGGGGTGGCAGCCTGTCCCTGACGTCCCCGCTGTGTCCCCAGGGCCCGGAGGCGAGGGGCGGCTCCAAGACGGGCGCGGCGCGCGCGGGGCAGGCGCAGAGGAACTCCACCAACGCCACCCGCATCCCGGCCAAGACCCCCACGGCCCCCAAGACCCCTCCCAGCTCCGGTAGGTGACGGTGGCAGCCGTGTGCTGGTGGCTGGGTGGTGCTGCTGGGCAGTGCCGGGGGTTAAAGACCGAACCCAGCCCTGTCCTGGGGCTCCTTCCCGCTGCGTCGAGCCGCTCGGTGCCCTGCGTTCGTGCAGTCTCCAGGGTGTAGGAGAGGCCAGTTCCTTCATCCTCTGGGATTTCCTCAAATCTGGAAGATTTAGGCAGCTCCATTTTTTTAATCCATCTACTCGTTTTCTCTCTGGTGATATTTCACAAAGACCAGGGGCAAGAGGATCAATTCTTCGATTACAGGAATGGAGATTAGCCCATTAAGCTCAGAGAAGAAAACCCCAGAAAGCATCAGGCATTGTGAATTTCCATTAAAATGGTGCATTTCACTGGATGTATACATATATTTCATACTTAACCAGAGCTGCATAAAACCTTAAATCAATTAATTTTCCAGCTTTATTATGTTTAAGCATCTTTCTCATTCACTAAACAGGCAGAAAGGAGCAGAAAAAGCCACCTCCTGCAGCAGCAAAGACTGAGAAAGGTGATGTTTAAGGGTCTTCTTTTCTTCTTTCATTTCCTTTTCAAACTGGGGACAGTGCTAAGCTGCTCAGCGATCAGCCTTAGTTAATTACAGAAAATAATTCCGTCAAAGTGCTTCCAAATTTCTAATAGAAAAGCGGTTCTGAGTGTCTTTTGTCCGTAATTCGTCGTGCCACGCTCGGGTGGGGAGTCTTACTGATGATCCAGGCAGTGGAGACCAGCTTCCTTCGGGGCTGTTAGGAAATTGCCTTTGAATCGCAGTTTTTCCTTCCCAATGGAGTAGAAGGAAGCGCAGCCGCCAGGCTCCCCCTGCACTGGGCCGTGGGGTGGGCGCGGGGGCGAGGCAGAGCAGCCCCCGGTCCTGACCGGGCTGTGCCGTGTGCGAACCGCAGGTGAGCAGCCCAAGTCCGGAGACAGAAGCGGCTACAGCAGCCCCGGCTCCCCCGGGACCCCGGGCAGCCGCTCCCGCACCCCCTCTCTGCCCACCCCACCAGCCAGGGAGCCCAAGAAGGTGGCAGTGGTTCGCACCCCCCCGAAATCCCCCGCCTCGGCCAAGACCCGCGTCCAGCCCGCGGCCGCGCCCATGCCCGACCTGAAGAACGTCAAGTCCAAGATCGGCTCCACCGACAACCTGAAGCACCAGCCCGGAGGCGGCAAGGTAAACGCGGGCTCTGTCCTGCCGCGGGCACGGCGGGTGCTGGGCTCCTCCCAGGGCTCACTGCAAGGTTTGGGCGTGGATGCTCGGCCTGGAGCTCCTTGGCTGGCTGGCTGCACGGAGCTGTGCCACGAGAGCTCGTGGTGTGCAGAGACCTTCCCTGCTGTGCCCGGGTGGGGAGCGGAGCTGCAGCCCTGAGGAGGGGCAGGGCAGGCCGGATCCACCCCGTGCCTGGAGCAGGAGAGGACAGGAGGCTCCGTCTCCTCCTCCTCAGGGGCTCCGACCCCACATGTTGGGATTTTGGATCCAGCTCTGTTGGTTTTGGGTCGTGTTGTGCCACCAGCTGCTGTCTGGCTACACAGTGCAGGGGGGCACGGCCAGGACTGGTGCCACTTCTGTCCTTTCAAACACTTTGCACTCCCAGAAAAGTTGTTTCACGCACAAAGTGACCTCTGGGCTCCGAGTGCTTGGGAATGAGGGTCTTGGGTTAAATTCTGCAAGCCTGGCAGGGGACACTGCCTGTCCTGGGGGTGACACTGCCTATCCTGGGAGTGGCACTGCCTGTTCTGGGGTGGCACTGCCCCATCCTGGGAGTGGCATTGCCTGTCCTGGGGTGGCACTGCCTTTCCTGGGGGTGACACTGCCTATCCTGGAGTGGCACTGCCCCATCCTGGGGTGGCACTGCCCATCCTGGGAGTGGCACTGCCTGTCCTGGGGTGGCACTGCCTGTCCTGGGGGTGACACTGCCTGTCCTGGGGGTGACACTGCCTATCCTGGGGTGGCACTGCCTGTCCTGGAGTGACACTGCCTGTCCTGGGGTGACATTGCCTGTCCTGGGGTGGCACTGCCTGTCCTAGGGGTGGCACTGCCTGTCCTGGAGTGACACTGCCTGTCCTGGGGTGACATTGCCTGTCCTGGGGTGGCACTGCCTGTCCTAGGGGTGGCACTGCCTGGCTGCAGCCCTTGCAGAGCCATAACAAACGTTCCCTGAGTGCTGTGCATGACATTTTGTGTGGGCAGGTACCTCGGTGGCTCTGAATGTTCCCCTTTGGCACGGGGGGAGGCTTTGAGCTGGCTCCTCTGCATCCTGTGAAATGGCACCCTGCTTCTCCATGGCCTTGCCAGGCGTTTTCCACCGTGGCTGGCATTTTACTGGCTTTGTGCCACCATCCAGGGGGGCTCTGGAGCCTGGGCAGGGCTCTTGGTCATGAGACAGCAGCACATGAGCACAGAGTCCTTTTTGGGGGGCTCAGCCCTCCTGCCCACTTAGCACAAGACATGGGTTTTTCTTCCCACCCCCACAAACCCTGTTCTCCAGGGATTTTAGAAGGAACCCTTGTTTACTGGAAAATAGCTAAATTATTTGTTTGTTCTTTTTTAATCCAGCTTCTACAAGTTGTTTCTTTCCCCTCTCTGCTTCTCTATTTGTTGTTGTTGCTGAAAGAGTAAGAACAGCTGAATTTGGGACAATTCCTTGCTCTTTGCAGGGGAGGATGGCTGGATGCTCTGCTGGGATTCTGTAGACATTCCCAGCAGAATGGTTGCAGCTGGAGCAGAAGGGGCTGATCCCAGATGTTTGATTTCAGGCTGGTCAGAAATGGTTTGGAGCAGATTCCAGCCCCAGCCTGGGCAAGCAGAGGGGCACAGGGCAGGGGCAGCCAGGCCAGGTCCCTGTGAGCTCCTGCATGGCCTGAGCTCTCCTCCTGTGGCTGCACCACCGAGTGCTGCTCTGGCACAGCCTGGTCGGGCAGAGCTGGGTCCTGACACGTGGGATTAGCTTGGAAAATCCTGCTGGAGGCACAGGCCAGCCGTGGTGCTTCCAGGGCGCTGCAAGGAGCTCTCCTGGCAGGAGCAGGCTGGGGGTGGCCTCTGGCATGGGGTGGAGTCCCTGCTCAGCTCCGGGGATGGTGCCTGTGCCCAGGCAGGTGACACTGCCGGGGCTTTCGGGGTCCCTCTCCCAGGCTGCGCTTCACAAGCTCTCACCTGTGGCTTGTCACCTGCATTTTCACCCGTGGGGGCTGTAAAGCCACTCCAGGCTGGGTGGGGAAGGAGCAGGGATCGTCTTCACCCCGGGGCTGTCTGAAGAGCTGCTCGGGTGCCTGAGGTGGCTCCAGGGCAGCTCCCTCCACAGCCAGGGGGGAAAGCAATCCCTGAGTGGAGCCTTGTGAGCACAGGGAAGGCTTTGGGGCTGCAGGCTGTGGCTGGCAGAGGTTCTGTGCGGCCCCAGCCCTTCCCAGCCCCGCTGGCACCTACCAGGGACTCCGTAGGAACGTCCCGCAGGACTGGGGTGGGGATGGGGCCTGGGGCTGCATCCCTGGGATGGGGCCTGGGGCTGCATCCCTGGGATG
>QUSF01000145.1:29416-105393 GCA_003676055.1 Chloebia gouldiae
TATCAAACACATCCCGGGCGGAGGCAGTGTGAGTACCTTCACACTTTGAATGCACTGTGATAATCCTGATTTTAGTGGCATGTTGTTACACTAATCACCAATGCTATCTGCAGCCACGCTGCTGTCACATAGCCATTGGGGACGTGCTGTCATTTAACCCCGTTAACCCAGAAGTGAACCCTAACGAGTCCTGGACATGCCTGACATGGACAGAACTAACTGCCCCGTGTCCAAACCACGTCTGTAACAAACCATCCCAGTAACTGCAGGGCTCTGCGCTGCCGGGAGGGCTGAAAGCCTCCTGGTGATGCAGGAGATGCCAGATTTCTGAGCAGACCCAGTCCTCACTGCTCAGTGTGCTGCTAAATTGGACATGATCCTGCCCCACACGTGCCCGTTCCCACCAGGCAAGTATGATCCAAGCAAATATTCAGTTTCTCCTGGCTAACGAAAGTGTCCGGCAGCGCCCACAGAGGCTGAGCCTGGAGGATTGTTGAGTTAATTGATTTGAACACTGGCATTTCCAGCTGCTCCCACATAAACAACAGGCTCGGCTTTCAGTTACTGTGCCAGAAACCTGGAGAAACTCCCCAGAGCTTGGTGGGTTTACAGCTGGAGGCAGTTTGGGTCCAGGAAGGATGCTGGGCCGAGGAAGGCACATCCCTGAGACCCCAGACAGTGTCACTGGGGTCTGTGGGGCTGCTCTCAGATGTTCCCCATGGATTTTCCTTGATCTCTGTGGACGCCCTCCCTGAGAATCTGAGCCTTGCAGAAGGCTTGGCAGGTGAACAGAGGGACACAGCTGGTTTTTCAGCCTCTGGCTTGAATTTGGTGTCGCTCTGCAGTCACTGCACAGGCCAGAGGAGCTGCTCTGCAGAGCTCAGAGCCCTGTGAGGCAGTTCCATGGCTGCTCCTCTTCCTCACTCTGGGCTCCTGCCCTGCCTGGGCTGCCCAGGGTGTGGTGGGCCAGGAGCTGGTGCTGGCCACCAACCCTCGGTGCTGTGGCTGGTGATGAGCTCGTCCCTTCCTCACAGCTCCCGCCGTGGGCCTCGGCAGCTGCACCGGGTTAAGAATTACCTGAATTTTCACCTGGGGGTGGCGATCCCCCCCCAGGCCCTGCCAGAACTGAAGACCCCATAAGCTCTGCCTGGTCTGGCAGCTCTGGGAGCAAAGCCTGCCAGGGGCAGAGCGCCAGGGGGGTGGGCTGGGCCTGGGGCTCCCTTGGGAGAGGGGCAACAAGAGACCCTTTGGGGCTTTCCCCCGTGGAGCAGCACCCTCTGCCCAGCCATCCCTGCTTCCAGAGGGAGCTGCCACTCCCTGGGGCTGCTGCCTGGATTCTGTGGGTGCTCTGCCCAGGGGGTGCCTTAGGCAGGAGCTGGCCTTGGCATTGCTGATGCTGAGGGGTGGGATCCCCAGGTCTCTGGCACTGCTTTCCCAGGAAAACAACTCTGTCCCCCTGTTCCTTTCTTGCTCAGATGGGGAGGATCCTTCTCTGCTCCCCAGCAGGACGGGAAGGGACGACAGAGCTCTGTCTGTCAAAAATGGGACTGGAATGAGAGCAGAAAGTTCCAATTGCTGGCTGCTCGTTCTGGAAACAGGAGCACTTTCAGTCCCAGGTCTCAGTGGTACCTGAATTGCTGAGAGACCCTTCAGGGTCACAGCTGGGCTTAGAAAGGCACCAGCTGCCCTTTTTGGGTCCGTTTCCTGCTTTCCAAGCAAACCCAGCTCCTCTCCTGCCCAAGTGCATTGAACGTGTGACCTTTCCCTACGCTGTCTCCACGTCTGTGTCCACGGTGTCTCCCAGACCCCGGGGGTTGCTCTTCTCCCTCTCTGTCTCCTGTCAGCTGTGCCTCCTGGTCTGTGTGAGCAGCAGAGACAAGGCAGGGCAGCAGGGCTCTGTGCCTGGGGCTGTTCCTCCTTTTCCTGGCTCCAGGGTGGGGTGAGGGTTGTTTCTCGGGGCTCTGATGATCACTGAGGGTGAACGAGGGGAGTGAAGGATGCTCCTTCCCCTGGGGCTTCTGGGTCAGCCCGGGTGCTCCGACGGGGCAGAGGCTGCAGTGGACCCTTGGTGCTGCTCCGGGGCTGCTGGAAGGAGTCAGCTCCTCTGCACGGCTCCTCTGCACAGCTCCCTTTGGTGCTGGCACATCCTCCAGGGCTGGTGAGAGCATCCCACCTTCTGTGCTGCCTGGGGAAGCCCAGGCTGCCCCCAGGGCCAGCCTCGAGGCGTGGGTGATGCCATTCTGCAGTCTGTGGCTGCTGGGAGTGCCAGTCCAGGCTCCAGGGTGACCTGGGGGGCTCTGGGGACGTTTTCTCCCCCTTGTCTCCTGCTGCTGCCGTGTGTGCCTGCTGCGAGGCTCCTCCCTGGTGTGTGGCAGCACTGCAGCCCCCGGTGTCCCCGTGTGTGTCCCTGTCCCCGGTGTCCGTGCCACGAGGCTCTGGGGACGGGGGGAATCGGGGAGTTCCTGGAGTTCCTTCAGAGGCATCATGGGCAAAGCACATCAAAACAGAGCTTAAATGTCACAAAATGCTGTTGTGGTGCAATACTTTATAATTGCCATTTTAATTTCTATGATGTCAACTCCAGATATTTAGACTTTGTTTTGGTTTTTTTTTTTCTTTAACACTTATTTCTGTTACAGCATTTTTCAGAAATGCATATTTTGGTCACTCTTTTGAAATTTCTGTGCACATTGATCATTTCTGTTCTTTCAGTTTTTGTGGACATAAGCTTTATGTTTTACACCAGAAAAGGTATTTATTTTTTACGTTTTCTCTCTGGTATATTTCCTCCTTTTGGATGATGTGTATGCAAATCTTAATCAATCACCACTCCACTTTCTCTCTCACTCGAGCACTTTAAAATTGCCTCTGCTCCCCGCTCTGTGGAGAGGTGATCTTGTGCATGCTGACATGTTAAGAGACTCCTGCACACGGGCATTAATGATCTCCCATTTCTGATGGCAGTTTCTTTGGTGTCATTAATCCTCCTGGGGCTGGAGCTGTCCTTTCCCTCCAGTCCAGCTCAGGTGCTGCTGTGTGTTGTGCTCCCCCTCCCCACCTGCCCGTGCTGGCCGCCAGCTCATCCCCTTCTCCTCTCTCCCATGGACAGGTGCAAATCGTTTACAAGCCAGTGGACCTGAGCCACGTGACGTCCAAATGTGGCTCCCTGGGCAACATCCACCACAAGCCAGGTACCCTTCAGCCTCAGGGGCATGGGGAGGGGCAGGGGGCGAGGGCAGGCAGCGACTGGAGCGCCCCGGCGAGCCCCGCAGGGCTGGGTGCTCTTCCCAGCTCCTGACCCCCCTCTCACTCTTCTCCTCCAGGTGGTGGCCAGGTGGAGGTGAAATCTGAGAAACTGGACTTCAAAGATAAGGTGCAGTCGAAAATCGGGTCCCTAGATAACATCAGCCACGTCCCTGGAGGAGGCAATAAAAAGGTAAAGGCGCCCTGGGGACGGCGTGTCCTGCTGTGGCTGTGAGGGGACAGGGGACAGAGCTGTGGCACTGCTGCCAGGACGTCCCTGTGTCCCTCCTCTGCGGCCACCTGAGCGAGCACGAGCCTCTGCTGTGGTTTCCTGCTCTTTCTGCTGCCTCTCTCAGGTGTTTTGTGTCTCAAACCCTTCCCAGGAGCGCTGCTGTGCCTCAGGGCCGGCACCCGGGCAGCTGCAGAGCTGTTGGGTCCCCAGTGAAAGCAGAGCTTTAAAGGCTCAGCTGTATTTAGAACAGGTGACTTTGCAGCAAACTGGCCCTCCAGAAGGTGATTCCTCCTTCCTGACCGAGGGCTCTCTGGAGGGAGGGGAGTGTTTGGGGGATCTAAATTGAAAGACAAAAGGGTCAGGGAAGTGAGCTGGGGCTGAGCTGTTCCCACCGAGGCTTTGATGGGACTTCAGTGAGTCTTGGCCAAATAAAACAGCCCCACAGCTGGGCTTCAAGGCCACCAGGTCCCCAGCAGGCAGGGGGGTGAGAACAGCAGGTAAGCACAGAGCTGAGACTGCAGCCTGGCGACACGCAGGGCTCAGCTTCCCCAGGGAAAAGCGGGTTTTATCTTGCTTGGTTTTGCAGCACTTTTGTCTCAATGGGAGGGAAAGTTTCTGTTTCAGCTCCTGTATTTTGGTGCTTTGTTCTTGGCCACGTGTTCTCTGTGCAGCTCCAGCTCTCACCTCCAGCTGGCCTCTGACTGCGGGACCGCTTGACTTCCTTACCCTTCTCTCTGCCGTGCATCAGCCTCCCCTGTGCTTCACGGAGCCTTTTGCCATCGGTTTTGTGATCCCAGCGATGGCTCTGTCACATCCTGGCACATTCACTGGGCCATAGTTTGAAGAACTTGTCCTCTGCAGGGGAGTTCCTCTGCAAGGCTTTGACCCAGCAGTGGCATCACCACCTCAGCCTTCCTCAGGTGGCTGCCTAAACCCAGCCTGGAGGAGGCTGTGGGTGTGGCTGAGCCCAGGCGCAGCTCTGCTGCCCCTTTCCCGTGTCCCCAAGCCCCCTCCTTGCTCTGTGACACGCAGATCCACAGTGGGACTCGCAGCCCGCAGCCCTTTAGGCTGAGCTCTGGTTCCTGTGCTGGCTCTGCCGTGGGGAGCTGGGTGCTCCGTGCTCTGCCCAAGTCCCTGTGCTCTCCCGTGCTGTTCCTGGAGAGTTTTCCTCCCTGGCTCCAAAGGCAGCCACTCTTCTTTCTATGAGTCAGTGAATGGCCCTGTTTTTCAGATCTTTTTCTCCCCAGTTTTCTATTTCTTTTCTATATTTTTTGTCTTTTTCCTTCTGGCTGACATTTCTTGGATCGTGATTTTTATCGCTGATGCATTTTTTGCCCCCCACTGCCCTGGGTGGGTTTCTTCACCTGTAGAGAGAGAAAGGCAAGGAAGACAAGACCTGGACCCCGAGCCCAGACCCCGCTGGGCTCCAGGCCCTGGTGCTGGAGCCACTCAGCCCCACGGAGAGCCAGCCCCCGGCCTTGCACTCGGCTGGGGAGGGCACCTGTAAGTAGCAAAGCAGATCCAGTTCACCGGGAGAGGGGTTTGGCTCCGGGGAGCAGCTCCGTGGGCTAAGGGGCAGCTTCACGTGCCATGTCCCCCCATAATCTCTGCCAGGGGAGTGGGAGCAGCCCAGGCTGTGCCCTCTGCGCTCTGGGACCCAGGACCTCTCCTGGGGAGGATTTGGCAGCACCCAGGGGCTCAGGTGCTGCTGTCTCCAGGCCTGGGGCACTGGGGACGCCGGTCCACTGCTCTGAGCTCTGCTCCCAGCTCTGGCAGGGCCCCTGTCCCCGGCCGTGCCCCTGACCCTCCTCTCCCTCACAGATTGAGACTCACAAGCTGACCTTCCGCGAGAACGCCAAAGCCAAGACCGACCACGGCGCCGAAATCGTCTACAAGTCCCCCACCATCTCCGGAGATGCCTCCCCGCGCCGCCTTAGCAACGTCTCCTCCACCGGCAGCATCAACCTGGTGGACTCCCCCCAGCTGGCCACGCTAGCCGACGAGGTGTCCGCCTCGCTGGCCAAGCAGGGCTTGTGATCGCGGCACGGTGGCCACCAGGAGAGAAGACAAGGAAAGGAAACGAAAAAGAAAAGAAACAAAAATAATAATCTGGCCTTCTTCCTCTGTTCCTTTTACAGCTGCTTCCCCGTCCCTAACTGGTTAATGATTTAACCTGCTTTTACTGTTCATTCAGCTCTAGCTCCAGGACTTCAAAATCAGTGACACTATGAGGTACAAAACCTCCTCTCCCCCCGCTCCTCGGAGCGCACGGCCCGGCCCGTCCCTCGCGGTCCCTGCCGGGGCCAAGGCGGGGAGGGGTCTGGGGGGCGGCCACAGCACCTCGCTGACCCGAGCACCCCGCAGCAGCACCGGGCAGCGGGTGGCCCTCCCGGGAAGGGGCTGTGACCTCGCCCAGCCCGTGCCCTGTCCCGGGGGCGCAGCCAGGGCTGCGGGGAGGTGCCCTCCCTCCCCGCGTTAAATTTGCCTGCTGATTTGGAAGAAACCTTTTGTTTTTATTTCCGAAAGCCGAGATGTGTATGAAGATAACGGCCAGGTACCCCCTAGCCCGCTCTCAGCTCCGGCAGCTGGAGTTCCGGCGACGCCGGGTGCCCGCTCCGAGGGGCCCGGGCGGCCGTTCCCCTCTCCGTGGCTGTGCTGGAACCGCTGAGTGGATGAGTAGAGGCTTTTCCCCATTCCTTTGGCAGCCCCTCGTGTCGTAGAGTAGATTTGTCTGTATATGCTTGGACCGTGCCAGGGTGATTGTTTTCATAAACAAGCATGTGTTTGAAAAATAAATGCTGTAAGTAGTTTTGAGCTGCCGCGCGCCGGCTCCGCCGCAGCCCAGCGGGGCCCGGGGAGCTGGAGGAGCCCGGCACCGCATGCCCACAGCTCGGAGGAGGGGCACTCACAGCTCCAGGGCTGGGATGGCTCCTGGATTTGGGTGCAGCTTGTGACATTTTTGGGTTGTTCTTTTTCTTTCCCTGCAAGGTCAGCTCAGCGATGGCGGAGGTGGCAGCTCCATGGCTCTGCTGTGCCGGTGGCAGCGGTGAGACCCCGGCAGGACGCGGGGGAGGCAGCAGCAGCTCCCCCAGCCCGGGGCCAGCGGCTGCTCCCTGGCACTGAAGCCCTTTCTGGGCATTCCCGGTGTGAGTTGGCAGCATCTCACCCCCCCCCACAGCACTGACCACCCCAGCACCGCTCGGGGACAGGAGCCAGTCCCGTTATTGCCTTGGCTGCTCCTGTTCCTGTGGCTCCCTGGGGAGCACGAGGGGGTCCCGGGGCTGTCCCCGCCTGCCCCTTCCCTCTACAACCAAAGAGGCCGAGATGCCACCGGTGCAGCTGCGTGTCCTGCCCTGTCTCCCCCAGGGTCCCAGCCGAGCTCTGGGGTTCAGCTGGAGGTGGGAGGGCAGAGGGGCCCCGGTGGGGCTGCAGGGAAAGCCGTGCTTTCCCAGCAAGGGCTGGAATCCTGGTCTGACAGGGCTGGTGGGGGTCAGGCCCCTGGTTGTCCTTGGGGTGGTGGCTGGGTGCCACCAAGGCTGTCAGAGCAGCTGTTCCTGGGCAGAGCAGCAGTTTTTCCCTGGGCAGGGCCTGCTCCCATCCCATGGGAGCTGTGAACCCTCTATCACCGCTGTCCCTCTGCGGGGCTGGGCTGCTGCAGGCCTGGCTGTGGATGGAGATGGTCTGGGGGGTCCAACCCTTCTCTCTGCAGCCCCAGGAGCTGCTTTATTGCTGGGGAGAGGCTGGTCCAGCACCACCATCATGTCCAGCTTGTCACTCGCTCCATTCACTTGACTCCATGATTGTAAGGCTCTGTGCTCTGTCCCCGACTCTGTAGCGCTGTAGGAGCCGCCGCGCTTTTTGTCCTTTGTAGAACGAGCAAGTTGGGAGAACCCTCAAAGCATCAGCTCCGTACCCCTTGCGGGCTGCAGGACGGGGTAGCTGAGCTTGCCCGTCCTGTGCCACCCCCGTCCCCTCGTGCAGCCCCCGAGGGACAGCGGCACCCAGGGCTGGATGTCCTTGGTGAGCTCCGAGCGGCCCCTTCCTGCTCCGAGTGTCCTCAGCCCCGGCCGTCGTCCCCCCGGGGCTGTGGGGCGCCAGGACAGCCCTTTAGATCCCCCACGTCACCCGCTGTCCCCTCCAGCAGCCCGAGCCACGTCCCCTGCCCCGACCCTGCGTTCAGACCCAGGCCTGAGGGTCTGGTGAGCAGCCGGACAGCCTGACCCCCGGCTTTTCCTTTACTCCACACACATCTTGGGTCTGAAAAGGGTTAAAACCGGCACTGATTAACAAAAAAAAACAAAAAACAAAAAAAATTCGTATTTCTGCACTCCAAAAGATTCTGCGTGTTGGCAAAGGTCGGTGCCAGCCTGTGTGGCGTTGGCAGCCCCGCGCCCCCCGCGCCGGGGAGGGGAGGGAAGGTTTGATCTCAGTGTATCATTCTAGCTTAGCTTCTGTCTGTGGGTGTCCATAGTGTATCGTGTGTTTAACAACTGGTTTACACTGTTGCCGTAAAAGTGAATTTGGAAATAAAGTCATTACTACAATAATGGTAATTGGCACCTCTTTTGCATGGGGGGACGTGGGGTGGGGGATCCATCCACAGAACCACAAACTGGGGCAGCACAGAGGGGCAGGGAGTGGTTTCCAGTTTTTCTGTTACTTTTTAAGCTCCCACACTTCTGCCTGGGGCACAGAGGGGTGCACACAGCAGTCCCTGGATGAGAACCAGCAGCACCCAGTTAACCTCAGAAATGTAAAATAAAATAACTCCCAGCCCAGGGGTTCCTCCTCTTGCTGACAGTAACTGCTGGAAAATAACATCACACAGGAAGAGAGGCCACGGAAATGCGGGAGGGAAGCAGTTGATCTGAGTGCACTGAGGGCCCCTTCCCTGTCCAAGCCGTTTCACACTCATCAAATGGAATGTTACGTTTTAATTTTTTTTTTAATATTTTCTTCTTTTTTTTTTTTTATAAGCACATTTGTGCTTTGCCAACAGAATCAAGACATTAACAAAGATCAGCTTCTCGGAAGAAAAGCATTTCTATATAACAAGGACATTACACAGCTCAAAGCAGGAAAAGAAAATATTTACAAAATACAAGGTGGGTTTTTTTTTGTGTGGTTTTTATAATGCTAAAAGGGTTATTCAGAATTTTCAACCTTATAAATAGAAAAGCACTTCTGCAGAGGGATATGGTAGCGCCGTTGTTTGTTGGGTTTTTGTTTTAAAGAAACGATGATGGATCCTTTAAACTAGAACAGAACCAAAACCACGAGATCATGTTGAAAATTGTGAAAACCCCGACCATGAAGCAGTTCAGCGACTATTTCTTTACGATTACAAAATGGAAAAAAAAAAAAAAGTCCTTTGTATTTTTTTTCCCGTTTTTTTTTTGGTGATGTGATTATACATAAGACAGGCACAATGCTAGCAACAGGACAGGGCCCAGGAGCCACACCGTCGGGACCGGGAAGCGTTACGATGGGGACGGTGCGCGGGGACCGGGATCACTGCGGGTGCGGGACGGGGAGGAACGACAAACTGGGCTTCAAACTCAAATACCTGTCAGGAGGGGGCACGGCGGGCGCCCCGAAATGAAACGGAACCGACACCGGAGCTGGGACGGTGCGGCAGTGGAGCGAAGCTGTGGAGACCCCAGGCGGGATCGGGGTGACCCTGACCCCCCAGGAGCTGCCTCCTGCCTCCATCCTTCCCTCTCTGGCCCCCCTTGTCCGACACAAACCCACCTGCGGGACCCCCGGCCCCGACTGCTCCAGCCCCGGCCACGGCCCAGCTCCAGCTGAACAGCCTCACCCCAAAGGGCATCCAAGTGCTCTGGGAATTCTGCTCCTGCTGAAAGCGTCCGGGACTCCTCCCCTCCTGCCCTCGCACACACCAGGTCTGCACAAGGTGCTTCCCAACTCCCACGCCTGCCACGCCAAGCTGAGTGTGGAGCAGCCACAAGGTCCCTCCTTTTCCCCTGCCCGGAATGCAGCCAGAGCCACGGCTGCTCCAAACCAGGGGAGAAGGAAGGGAGAGGTGTCCCCAGGGGCAGAGCGAGGATCAGGGAGGGACAGAATTCCCCATTTGGATACCTGGAACTACAACCTGGGGCAGGAAAACGCAGGAGGGTGAAGTGCAGGTGGGCACAGCCAGACGGTGAAGGTTGCAATCCCAAGACATCACTTTGAACCACTAATTTCACTCCACTAAAACCTTTCAGGGTGGGGGGGAGTGGGTTAAGAGAAAACGACACCCTTTTGGTGGGAAAAACTATCCCCGAAATCTGCTAGTCAGCTAAATCCTGTGCTCTAGTTTTATACACCTAAAGGAGGGAGGAAAGGGGAGGGGGTCTGGTGGGCTGCTCCCCTCCCGAGGCTTCACTCCGCTGGGAGAAATCTGGGGGCTCATTCATGTGACGAGGAAACATGGAAAAGGAAAAAAAAAAAGAAAACAAGAAAAAAAAAAGGAAAAAAAAAAAGAAAACAAAAAACAGTTTCTAAACTCCTTAAATTCACTAAAAACTGTGAAAATTCCCGGCAGGATGTTTGAATATCAAACGCAGATTTTGGAAGCTTTAATGCCAAGAGTTAGTTCTGTGTGTTGGTTTGCTCATGTCTCCCCGTGTGTCTCTATCTGTGCGCTGGCCGCAGGACTGCGGAGCAGGAGGAGGAGGAGGAGGAGGAGGAGGAGGAGGAAGAGGAGGAGGAGGGGGGGGCCAGCGGGGTTCGGCTCTTGAGGCCGGGCAGGCTGGGCGAAGCCGAAGTGCCATCGCACTCCCGGGAGGATTTGCTGCCCGACGTGCGGCGGGTGCAGCGCGAGAGCCGGTCCTGGGGGTCGGGCTGGTCCTCGCACTCCGTCCGGGGGTCGTAGGAGAGCGGGAAGGTGCGGCGCTCCCAGGGCGGCACGGCCTGCGGAGAGAGCGAGTCACCGGCGGCCCCGCCAAGGCCTCCGCTGACAAACTCCTGCCAAGGCCTCCGTGCTGACAAACTCCTGCCACAGCCCCCTGTGCTGACAAACTCCTGCCACAGCCCCCTGTGCTGACAAACTCCTGTCAAAGCCCCCTGTGCTGACAAACTCCTGCCACAGCCCCCTGCGCTGACCAACTCCTGCCACAGCCCCCTGTGCTGACAAACTCCTGTCAAAGCCCCCTGTGCTGACAAACTCCTGCCAAAGCCCCCTGTGCTGACCCCGTGCTGACCAACCCCTGCCAAAGCCCCCCGTGCTGACAAACTCCTGCCAAAGCCCCCCGTGCTCGCTGCCTGCAGATCCGGAGCTCAGAGCCCCAGGCTCGGAGCAGCCGGGGACACGTGGAGAGGACGCGGCAGCTCCGCACGGAGCCAACCTGGCAGCGCTTCCCACCGCCCTGACCCCACCGGGCCAGAGCTCCAGCACCACCACAGGCAGCTTCAGCCTGCCTCCCCACACCGGGGTCACCCGCGGTGCCACCCCTGTTTCCCCACACTTGTGACCCCTGCAGTGCCACCCCTGCCTCCCCACACTTGTGACCCCTGCAGTGCCACCCCTGTGTCCCCATCCCCGTGTCCCCACCCCGTGTCCCCTGCAGTGCCATCCCCGTGTCCCCACCCCGTGTCCCCTGCAGTGCCACCCCTGTGTCCCCACACCTGTGTCCCCTGCAGTGCCACCCCCGTGTCCCCACCCGTGTCCCCACCCCGTGTCCCCGCGGTGCCACGCCTGCCCCGGCCGCAGCCGGCACCCACCTGCTCGTCCAGGCCGGCCTCGGGCGTGGAGCACCGCGTGTCCTCGCTGGACAGGAGGCGCAGGGAGTCCCGGGACAGGGGGGTCAGGGGGGCACAGAGCAGTTCGGGGCTGATGGGGCTGCGTGGTGAGTGGCTGTGGGACAGCTCCAAGTGGGAGTGGTAGCTGCCCACCTCAGGGGATGCTGGCTGGGGAGTCGAGGGGTTCCCCAGCTGGGGGGTCGTCCGTCCGTCTGTTGATCTGTAGGACCTGAGACAGGAGCAGGTTTGAGAGCCCAGCCACGCTCCCCTCTGCTGCCTGACCCTACCCCAGGATCCTTTTGCCCTGATGGCAACACGAGCAGGGAACGCCACATTCCAGAGACAAACCCAGCCAGGCCCATCCCTGTCCCACTTCCACGGCGTGGATGCATCAGTGATGCTGCTCTCCTGAGGTTCCGTGTCCCACCCATCTCCTGTGCTCCCAGTGCTGCACAAACACCATGAGGAGAAGTTCCCTATGGAATCAAGGCACTTCCAAGTGTCTCCCCCTCCTCACACCAGGTAACCCTGGCAGCAGCTCAGGGACTGAGTGCAGGGAATCAACAATGCTGGAAATGCAGCAATTTCAGCAGCTGGGAGTGAGGGGAGCACAGTGAAACCCCGAGATCTCAGATTTCAACCAGGAATTCCCAAATCCACACGCAACTCTCCAAGATGAACTGCAACAGCAAGTGTTCATCAAGGACTCCAGATGTAAGAAATGGGCTAAAGAAACAGCAAAACATCCCAACTCCCCAGGAGCACTGGGAACTGCAGCTGCAGAGGAAACAGGGCAGCAGCGGCAGCACGAGGGGGGTTTGACACAGGCCAGGTCTGCACCTGCAAAAGCTCCTGCAGGAACCCCCACAATGGCAGGCACCAAAACCGAAGCAGCGTCCAGGGCAGGGACAGAGCTGTGGCTCAGCAGCGGCTCTGCCCCAGAACAAAGTGACTCCAGGCAACCAAACCTCAGCGGTGGAACCAAGGAGAGCAAATCTCTTCTTGTGCAGGTTTATGATGAGATCAACAGCTGGAAACAGTGGTGGTTTTAGACACCCACTCATAAAGACACAGCAGAAAGGGAACTGAGTGTCTAGTGACAGTGTCCCTGATCCTGCAGGAACTCCCCCTGGACTCCCAGGCTGGACAGCATCTCCCACGCTTCTGGAGCAGTGGAAATGCTTGAGAAAGCAGATGGTGCAGCTGTCTGCAGCCAAGCTGGGCTGTAGCTTCACCCCCACCTAAGCGAGTCCGTGCCCCGCTCCCACAGGGGCTCCTCAAGGTGGATGAAGCCGCACCTTTCAACACCAGCTTTGACCCGTTTGTGTGGGTCCCCCCCGGTCCCAGGAGCAGTGCTGGGCATGCGGCCCCCGGGCAGGGCTGTACCTGCTGCCCCGGCGCTGCGGGGGGACACTCGTGCTCCAGAGCCACCGCGCCCGCTCCATCTCCTCACACTTCCCGTGCCGAGCAGCGAAGGCCGAATCTGACAGGTCCTCAACCTGGACAGGGAAGGGCAGAGGCCTTGGTCACAGCTTTCCTCTTTAAAACAACCATCTTCGGAGTATTGCCAGAAATAGTTGCAGCGAGAATTTAAATATTTATCACTGGACTGTAGAATGCTCTGAGTGGGGAGGGACCCACAGGGACCATCCACTGCAGCTCCTGGCCCTGCACAGACACGCCAACAATCCCACCCTGTGCCCAAGAGCTTGTCCAAATGCTCCTGGAGCTCTGACAGCCCTGTGAAGGATCCACCCTAGCTGTTGGTTCCCTGCCTCTGTTCCCTCCAGACAAATGTGTTCATTTACCAGCCTCATCCCACATTAACTGGGAAATAAAATCCTTCTTACCTCCTCGTTGTCCTCCTCAGGGCTGCCTTTCAGAGCACTGATATCAACTTCACGCCAGCTGCAACACAACCACCACGGGCATCACTCAGGGCACAGCTAGAACCAGCTGCACATCCCCCTCCCCTCCCAGCTCTGGCTTTTGGGAAAGGGGAAATTCCACCCTGCCATGAGGAGCAACACTCTTAGGCTCACTTTGAAGCACCAGACCTCCTTGGTGGTCTGGTAGCACAGCTGGAGCTTCCCAAGGGCAGAGGAAGCAGAGCAGAGGCTGCTGCATTTCCTTCTCTTCCTCCCACAGGGTCACCCCTGCCCTGCTCTGAAATGGGCCAGGGAAGAGCACAGATGACCAGGAAGAAGAAGGAAGCTGGGAAGAAGCAGAACTGCAAGGTTAACCCAGCCCAGGCACCTGCAGAGCTGGGAAACCACTGGGACCTTTGACTTAGCAGCAAGGACTGACTTTATTTAAATTGAGAAGACACTGGCTTTGATGGCCAAGGGCTCCTCAGAGAAAATACTCCCTCATTTAGCCAGTCTCCAGCAATTCTGTGATCAGTTTTCCAATCTTTTCCTTATTCCCAAGGAAGAAGCAAATAACCTTGCTTTCCCTCTGGGGCTGGGGCAGTACCTGGGGGTGAGGATCTCCTTGTACTGCAGCTTCTCCACGCGGGTCGTGGCAGCCACGGACATGGGGATGACGATGTTGTTTATGTCAAAGGAGCTCTCACCCCTCCTCCTCCTCGGCTGCTGCAACAGGGAGAACCACGTGAGAAAGGGCTGTGGGGTCTGGCGTGTGGGGAAGTCATCGGAGGAAGTCATGGATGGGAAGAGGACAGAATGGCCTTGTCTGACCTACGGACACTTCAGAGCCAACATCAATTTGCATCAGACCAGAGTTCCCCTACTGTTTGCTCCAAGTCCTCTACTCAACCCAAAATCTACTGCCCCAGCAGCAAGGAAACCCAAATCCCAAGGTTTGGGTGGCTGCCCAGAGCGAGGATTGACCCTTTGGTTGGGGAGCCCACACAGACCCGCAGCTGCCTGGGACGCTTGAACACAGGAGCTCCACCCCTGAGCCCAGAACGTGGAGCCCAGGGCCTGGAATCCTCTTGCTGGGGGAGGGAAACCTCTTCATCTTGCATTTCTGAACACGCTTGTGAAAGCACAGCAGGAAAAGCAGAAAGAGAAAACCAGGGTGGGTGTGCAGAGCCAAGGCAAGGCCTCCTTGAGGCGTCAGAGCTGCTGAGATGGGCTGTCCTCTCCTCCAAAACACCAAGCACACTCAAGCTGAACCACCACTGGGTTCTTCTGACACCCTGATGTCACAGCTGGTGATGGAACAACTGAATTCTGCAGTGAAGGAACCCAGTGGGAACCCAGAACCCCATGGCAACAAGCCTGGAGGGAGCAGGGGGCTCAAGGAGTCCTGCTCTCCTGTCCCTGGGTCACATCCAGCTCAGGCTTTGGCCCAAACCACCAAATGGGGAGCCAGACAGAAGCCACATTCCTCACTGGGACACCTGTGAGCTCAAGAGAATTCATTCTTTCTCTGAAGGGCTTCTGCTAACGCGGGCCTGGGAGGACGACAGTGTCTGGTGGAGGAGCTGTGCCTGGAGCACGGTGGGAGGGAGTTTTGGTGCTTCTCACTCGTGAAGGTCCAACACCCTGCCACTCTCAAGCACTGTGGCAGTCCGAGTGTGTCTCAGAAGATGGCCAGAGCTCAGTGACTGCTGGAATTGTGCACAGGTGGAAGATCTCCACCACCACTGTGGCGCCCCAGCCCGTGACCCCAAGCCCATTCACAGCCCGGTGACAGCGAGGCCACGAGAGGAACTGACCCAGTGCAACTGGGACACTGCTGGGGCTCAGCTCTTCTGGCAGCCCCACACTGCTTCAGAAAGCAAAATCTGGGTGTGGACCAAAGCCAAGGGACTGCTGGGAACGGCAACATTCAGCAGCAGTTGCTGAGCTGATGGTGAACCTGGAATTGCAGCTGCCACATCCAACACCCACCCAGCAACCCCAGCAGCAGCTGAACCAGTGGGTCCAGCGTGGCCAGAGAAACTCTGAGCCTCGCCCAGCCCAACATCCGAGCACCAGCGGAGCCCCCTCCGCGGGGTGAGCCCAGAAGCCCTGGGAAGGCAGCAGGTACTCACGGCGGTGCCCTGGGAAGCGGAGCTGGCGGGAGCTGAGCCCTCGGAGGAGGTGGAGAGCTGCCGAGCTATGGGGCTGTGAGGGGTGGGGGTCACAGCTGCTGACAGGTAGCTCGGGCCGCCGACGTCCGTGTGATGCTTCAACACTGCACAGGGAGGGGAGAAAATGAACAACAGCATTAGCAAAAAAACCCAGCCCGCCCAAGGGGTGCTGGTGGAGAGGACAGGACCATGTGCACCAGAGACGGCCGGTGCTGAGGAGCACTTTGCAGGAAAGAGAAGCACCTTCGGGGGGCTGCCCTGGGGAAGAAGCAGTTTAGAGCACACGAGGCGTTGCTGTGGGGGCGGCTCGGCCCGAAGCAGTGCGTGCCCCCTTCTCTGGGGCAGAGCGGCTGGGGATGCAGCGAAGCCCAAGCTCCCCCCGAGACACCTGCCCCTGGGGGCCTACCTTCACTCCTCTCAGATGAGCAGTCTCGCAATCGCTTTTTGTCAAAGGCAGGAGGCTGGGCAGAGCGCTCTGGCGCTCTCTCGGCCTTGGACACGGCCGAAAAATCGTCTAAAGGCGGCCTGTGTGCCTTGTCTGCTTGGGCTTTTTGATGGGAGCGCTCTGAGGAGGGGAACAGAGAAAGAGCTATGAAATGCCTGCTTTCACCTCTCTTTCTGCTGGCACAGGAGACTCGGGCAGAGTTTTCCAGCTGCACAAACTGTCCCCACCACGGGGGTGCTGGGGAGGCGTGCCCAGACCTGTGGCACTGCTGTGGGCATGGCTGGCACCGAGCACGGGAAGGTCCCTGCACACCTGAGCTGCCCCTGCACACACCTCGACTGCAGCCCTGCCTCACCCCCGGGAGCAGGACTAAGGCCATCCTCCTCCTCCTCCTCCTCCTGCCGGGGCAGGGGCAGCACTTACTGGCCGCGGTGAAGAAGGAGTTGACCAGCTTGTGGCGGTCCTTGCGCGCGGGGTCAGCCAGGCTGGGGGGCACGGGGGCTCTGTGCTTCAGCGACAGCTTCTTGGGAGCTTTAGTTTTCTCGTAGGGCTTGTTCTGCCACTGGGATTTCAACATGCTCTGGAAGTGCAGGCTCGTCGGCACATCTGCAGGAGGTACAGAACGTGGAATCCAAGTTAATCATGCAACACAGAGCCGTGGTCCCAGCAGCCTGCCCCAGTGCCCCCAGTAAGAACAGCCCTTGATGAACACGCAAGCACTGGCAGGAGAACAAAGTTCTCTTTGTCAGAAAACTCCTATGTCTTCTCCTCTATAGATATCTCATGTGGTGCTACCTCAGATCTAACTTCCAAGAATCTGAAGTATCTCAGCACCAAATCTGGGCTGGAAGAGAGAAATCAGCCTAAATCCTCAATCTCAAGTCAAGCCAGAAGCCAACCAGGCACTGCAGCATGTTAATTTGCCTGATGTGGCACCTCAACCATGAGAAGCTGTGTGTGACCACACCTGAGAGGCCCCAAGGGAAGGAGGAACTCCTGGATGGAGGCTGAAATCCTGTCCAGTATTTCCCTCCCAATTTCAGGGACTGGAAAGCCCCAGCAGATCCAGGCAGGCAAAGAGGATGGAGCTGGCAGAGCATGGGCTGGAACTGGTGGGGACTTGGCTCCCTGGAAAAAGCCAGCACAGCTTGATTCCAAGTACCTTGGTGGTTAAAGCTCTCCACCAGCCCCTTGCTAAGGAAGGCAGTCACAGGGTGATGGCACTTCTTCAGCCATCACTGCTGGCTTGTGGGGACATGTCCCAAAAAACAGAGCAGCCAGGCCAGTCCTTCAGGGATGCTGCCATCCACTGGAGTGGTCAGGCTTGAGGAAAATGGCCTCTGCTCTCTGCTCATCTTTTGCTTTCTCCTCCCAGTTCACATCCCACACCATCTGTGCGAGGAGGGGACAGGTTGAAGGGAGGGGAGAAGGGCGGGACAAGCCGCTGTCAGCAGGAAGTGAGTTCTGCGCCGCCTGGCACTGCCCTGCTGGCAGCAGCGACACCATCCCTCCTCCCCCTGCTCCCGGGGAAGCAGTGCAGGGCTCCCAGGGACCGGCAGATGGCAACCACAGTGAGCCCAGCGCTCAGCCTCCCTCCAAGGTTATTACATCATCCAAAATTCCCAGCGAGGAATCAGCCAGAAAAACCCAAAAAACCCCACAGCACCCTGAAAGGAAGGGGACAAAGCTCTGGCGGAGCACAAGTGCAGGGTTAAAGCCTCGCTGGCTACGTCCTGCTTGCCCGGGGAATAAGTGAATAAATGATCCTTTCCTCCTGCAGTGCCTGGCAGTTTTGCCCTTGGCAAACTGCTCTGGAGATCCCGGCTGGCACCGAGACGGCTCAAAGTGAAAGTCAGCACATGCTCACAGCTGTGCCCCAGCCACCAGGAATGCTCAGCGAGCCCTGCCCTGCACCAGCCCAGCAGCACCAGGATTCATGCTCACAGGTGTGCAGAGACACCTCAGCACACATCACAGCACCAGGGGCAGCAACTTCCCCACCTGAACATGTTACCTGGCTTTGCTCTGCGACAGGAACCACCCCCATCCCAGAAATCAACCCTAGCCAACTGCCTTAAGATAAAGTTCACCAGCACTGGAAAATGGGTATTCCTGCACAGGTGTTTTAGGCTTTACACGAATTAGTTTTAAATCCAATGTTTTTTAATCTCATGCAGCCAGAACTCATCTTCTAACTTGTGAGCCAGCCCTGAAAATGGGAAGAATATAGGATAATTTGTCTGGTGCCTCTGCTGCAATAGCACCCAACAGGTTGTCTCCCCATTTCCCAGGATATTTGATTTAGCACTACAGAGGATCACAAGTGCTGTGAAATCAGAAAATAAATTCCTGCTTCAGGAGTTCATTAAGTTCCTTGAGCACTCCTGATCAGAGCTGTGTCTTTGGGAGGGGAGGGATCTAGATAAAAATAGCACCAATTTACTATTTTAGTCTGGTTTAAATATAGTGCTAATGAAAGAGGCCACACTAATTTCTCCCAGACACTCCCTGCATTTCCTACTGTCACACAAAGTTTGTGAAAAGCTGGAATTTAAACCCAAGCACACACGTTAGCCCAGTCACCTATCCCAGACCAGCCACCTGACACCTCCATGGGACGCCAGGCCACAGGTTCCTCCCAGCACGAGAATCCAGAATGGCTTGGACAGGGACACCTTCCACTACCCCAGCCTGCTCCAAGACCCGTCCAGCCTGGCCCTGGACACTTCCAAGGATGGGGCAGCCACAGTTTTACACCTCAAGCAGCCCTGAACTCCCACCAAGAGAAGGAACCACTTCCTAACTCTCCTGATAAAAGCACCAGTTGGAGAAGACTCTGGAAACTACACTTCCCTTGGGAAAAGTCCCTACAGGAATCTGTGAGTAGCCCACGGTCAGGGCTGGTTAATTATTCCTCTCTTAATGATGATTAACCCTGAAGCTGTAACACAGGAAATTGAGTGTCCTAACAGGAACATCCCTTCTTGCTGAGCCCACCAAACCATGGAAGATCATTTTCAATTCCTCACGATGTCAAAAGGATTTCCTTAGACAAACCAATCCACAAATCGTTTTGTACAGATGGACAAACTCATGGAAGCGAATATTTCTCAAGTGGCTTAGAGCCCAGGAAGGACTCCCAGGCCCCGCTTGGCTTCCCCTCCAGGAGCGAGGCTGCAGGGCGAGATTCCCGGCACACAGCAGAGCCCGGGTGGAACACCTTCCAGAGCCTCGTGCTGCACGCGCGGCTCTGCTCTCCGAGCGCCTGCGGGTGAGCGGTCCGGCCCTCCCCAGAGCTGCCGCTGCCCGGGCCGCGGGGGCAGCCCCCGGGGCCGTGCTCACCGTCTGGGAAGGACAGGACGGGATGGACGCAGGAGTCGAGCTGCGAGAGGCGCTCCAGCAGCGGGGCGTCGTACTGGATGTCCGGCGCGGCGGAGCCGCGGGCGCCGCACAGGGCGCAGCAGGGGTTCACGTCGCAGCCGCAGCGCGCCGGGCTGCCGCGGTGGGCCTGGGGGCACAGGGGACACGTCAGGCCCGGGGACAGCACAGCACAGCGCCCCGAAGCACCTGTGTTCTGTGATGTGCCCCGGACACCTGTACAGATACATACCTGCTGCAGAGAAATATCTGAAATCAAACCGGCATTTTACATATTATACCTACATTGTATTAGCAATTAATATACTATAAAGTCAATTTATTTCTATGTAATTTATTAAATAGCTGTTATGTGATCTTCATAAATATTGTGAGAAAATTATACTTACTGTGCATAATATATATATAGTATATTCAATGTTAATTATATCTAATATATAATTTAATGTGTGTATATATCTATCTATATGCACACATACACCCCCCCCTTTTTTTTTCTCTACCTTGTACAGAACCTGTAAATTTAATCTGGCCTCACAAGAGGATGCTTTCACTTTGCATAAACACAACTGAAAACTACAACTTACCAGCACAGACAGTTTAACAGCTGCTAAATTTGACTAAAAGTGTTTAATTTTATCTAGGTTGAAACCTCATTTATAAAAACCATGAGGCAGCACAATTCTGCTGTCAGAGAAGGGGCAAAGAAGCCATTTTTAGTTCCAGTGGGTCAGAGCCATCACTATATGCCAGGAGCTGACACTTGCAGGGACATCTACAGAGTGACAAAGGTGGTTCTCAACCTTGTTCCTTAATCCAGGACAGAGTCACAATTCACAGATTTATAGATTTGATACAGACTTCATTTGTGTGAAACCACTGCAAGCAGACACACAACTGCATACAAACCCCATGCAGAGGAAACAACCCCTGATTCCCCACCAAAATGGAAGAATGGATCAAACTGGATCCTGCAGAAGCATGTTCTGAGTCAGAATTATTCAAATAATTTCCATGAATGACTTGAAGGATGGGAGAGAATATCCACAGCAAATAACACTACACTGGGAAGGGTTGCTTGAAGCAAAGAGCTGGAAACCCACTCCTGGTTACAAGTTAAGAGAAATTATCTAAAATAAATCAAATGTAATTCACTGAGGGAAATGCAAGAAGCAAATGCAGTGCCCAGAGAAGAGGGGGAAGGGGTAACTGAGCAATTACGTTGCTACCTTTGGAAGTTCTGCCCAGAGGATGTGGAGGTTGTGATGGATCCAAAAATGAACATGAATCAGCAGTGCTGTACCACTGCTGGGAACTAATTAATTAATAAAAAATAATAAAGATTAAGCCCCCAGGGCTTTCTAACCAGGATGGCTGTGCAAGGAGAGAGGCAATCCTGCCACTCTGCCAACATATGAGCTGAAGGGCTGCCCCCAGCTTTGGGCACAAATTCCCATAAATGTGTGCACTGAATTGTGAGGAAAACAATAAAAACATTACAAGATCAAAACCTCCACAATACATGTGCAAAGCTCACTCCACAGCCACTTAGTGCTGGGCAGGGGAGTGGAGATAACTGGACATGGTATTTCTGGAGCAGGACTTGGCCATGACTCAGCTGTCTCTGGAATTACTGGAGGAAGGCTCAGAAATCCCCTGCTCTCTGGTACTTTCATCCCTGGAACTGCTCTTCTGAACCATCCCTGATTACCAAATGTATTTGATGACAACAACAAAGATCCAACAAAGAATTTACAGCCAATTCTTCAGGCACTGAGTGCACAAGGCAGCACCCACCACAAGAAAGTTCAGCAACTTCCAAATCACTGAAGATCTTGCAAGTAATCACTGCAGAGCTCTCCCAGAAATACCCCAGATAAAACTGCAGATAAGTGATCAGTTAAAGCTGACTCAGCTGAGGAAGAATCTATTTTGCTCAGAAAAATGCTGCTTTTGGAGTTTCTCTATCTGCAAAGTGAAAAGCCCCCAACTCTTGTGGGAAAGTTAGATTGGAAACACTTGTCTGAAAGGTAAGTGGATTTCTGCCATTATGGTTCTGCATGCACAAATAAAGACCCTTATTTCCTTCATTTCTCACAATTTTCTCTCCTACTGACACTATATGGTATTCCTAAGAGAAAATAAAAAGAATTAAACATGGCCCTTCCTCATACACACAATAAACTGCATTTCCATTGAATGAATTCTGCATTAGGGAGAGGAGTATAAAAAATAGTAATAAAGAAAACAAAACAGGAAGAGACAGGGCATTCATCCCATGTATGCCTGGGCAAACAGCTGTGCTTTTCCTTTGAGCAGCAGCCGTGAGTGCCTGGGGCTTTGCTAATTCCTGTCTCAGAGTTAAGGTTTCCTGATACTTGACTTCTCAGGGCTTCTTTCTCCTGCTCAGACTGTGCCACACTGACCTGCCTGGCCTTGAGTTCACCTCAGGTTGGTTGGCTTAAGGAAACTCACGAGTTCAGCATCTTCCCTCCCCAGTGGCAGCTAAGAAAAGTCTTCCAACGCGTTACAACCTTCTCCTTCCTTTGTCCTTTGTTTTCCCAACAGCCTTTAGAGCCCTGCTGTCCTGCTCTTCCTTCCTGTTGTTTTTTCCATCGTTACAAGGCAAAGAAGAGCAGAGAAGAGCCAGCTCACCTTTTTGGAAAGGGGCACGATGGTGCTGGGTCGGACGAGGCGCCGCTTCTTGCAGCTGAGGACGGGGCGGGTGCGGGCGGCCACGCACGTCCCGTCCGCGGGGACCAGGGACAGCCGCTGCTTCTTGTGGAGGAGCTCCTCGGCCTCCTGGCCATCTCCCTGAGCGTGTTCTGCCAGGCCAGGCTGCAGACTGCCCCAGGAGAGAGAACAAGGAAACCCCAGTTACTGCTGCAGCACTTCCAGCAGGCTCGTGCAAACACTGCAAGCTGAGTTTAAAGCTCTGCAGTTCACGGCGCAACAGGTTTTGTTAAACCAACTCCATTTTTTGCTTTTACTTCAGTCACCTTCCACTCTCCCACAGCTGAACCTCTGACAAAATACCTTTGGAAGCTCTGAACAAAAAAAACAGCACTGAAAGCCACAGAGCAAAAGCCACTCTAGACCTGAACAGTTCTAACCCTAGAATTCAGCTTCCTCCAGAATGAGAGTTTGGGGAATCTTAAGACCAGTGGTCTTCATGAGTCTAAATGCCAGAGAACATACAATTTTATAGAAAAAAAAGCGTAGCCCTGATGTAAACTTGGCTCTGATGGATATTTGAGATCTCTACCTGTGCCAGCTCCCAGCAGTGACCCCAGAAAGGTGCAGAGTTAACACCACCCTCTCCTAGGCACAAAGGCTGCAGCAGCCCTGGCATCAGTACCCCGTGCCCCGAGCAGATCCCAGCGCAGCAGTGCCTCATCTACGGAACCTTTTCATGTCTGTTCTACAAGTGTTTCATTTCTAAAAATGCAAAACATTAAAGCCCTGTGGTCTAAGGCTGTGCAGTTCAAAGGCTACAGGGATACAAAGGGCTCTGTTACAGCCTGCAGTGCTCCAGCTGCAGCCATGGGCTTGATCTGCTCGCATTACATCGGTGCAGGATCCATCCATCCCTCCCTCCCTCCTTCCTTTTTCCCCTCTCTTTTCCCCTGCCTCCTCAAGGAACTGAACAAGTGCAATGTTTTTCAAGGGTTTTCAAGTGGTTCAACCCTGTAGCATCAGGGAATGTCTTTCACTTGTTTTCATTTACCCACTTTGAGACTTTGTCAACAAAAGCAGCCTGAAGAAATAAAGAATTTAGGAAGTTTTACTCCCCAAATCAGTGGGATTCCTCTGTACCGCCAATAAAGTGGGTCAGTGGTTACAGATAATTCCATGAGCAGGGCATTAGTACCTTGAATCACACAATTTGCAGATGTATTAAAACTACTCATAAAGAAACAAGTTTTGCCCATGCTCAGTGCACAGCTGCCTGCAGGGCTTGTTCATGTAAACACAGCTCAGTTTAATTCCATTTTCAGCAAAACAATGCAGCAGAAAACCTCAAGCAAGCAATCTCCTCTAAAATGTTTCCAGGCATGATCTACTACTGTACTTTTTTGAAAAAAGACACCATCTGTACCATTACCAACCCAGTCACAACCCAGTTACAGCCTGGTTTCCAATGGGACATTGCAAAGATGATAAAAGCAAACTCTTCCAGAATATCCAAGAGCTTACGTGTTAATAACTCCATTGACGGGTCTTGGTGCTCCACAGGGCTTGGCGGGATGGGATTCAGGAGTATTTGCAGCAGAAATACCCAAACTTTCTAGGGGCTGGGATCCAGACACACTCTAAGGAAGGGTGACAAAAATACAAATAAATAAAAGCTTCTTAAATAGCCACAATTATTATCATTGGGTTCTAGCTGAGGATTCTGCCATGGATTTCCACACAGGACTTCAAACCAGGGTTCAGAAGTCACTGTATGAACAGGAGACCAGGGACATAAGGAGATCTTAGGGACAGCAAGACGATGGATACACGGCAGCTCTTTCATTCCAAGATCCAAAGGACTTTAATTCCCCTCAGGCAACCAGGAGCATGAAAGGCTGAGGGCTGAGATTTTAGCATTTTGTCTCCATGGTGCAAACAAGTTCATCACCACCTGTAAACCTCTGCAGTCTCTCCTGCAGTTTGGTTTCTGTTCTGAGCCATGTGGCTGAAAGCTCCTGCCGAAGCACTTCAGGGGAAAACAGAGGGAGGGAGAGGGGAACTGACTTGCAAAACTGAATTTGCATTTTAACTTACTACCTGTGCAAACAGAGTCCAAACAGTATTTTAGGGAGTGTTTTGAATGAGTGTGAACCCAGGCTGTGGAGTTGGAATGGGAGCAGGGCGAGTCTGTAACGCTCCAAGTGCTGCATAAACACAAAGCTGGGAACACCTTTTTGGTAGAGCAAAGTGAGTAAAAACTGAGTTAACAACACTGTGCTCCCCAATCCCTTCAGCCTAAGGTCTGAAACACAAACCCCCTGGCTCTGCAGGGAGCAGCAGGATTGCCACCAAGCCTCCAAGGACACACTGGCTTTGCAGCTCCCACCAGTGACATTCCTGCTCCCCACCCTGGTGCAGCCCACCAGCCTGTCCATACCTCTGGCATTCATCACCTTCAGCCCCTCCCGTGCAGTCCCCTGGTTTTGGTTGTCAGCCATGCTCCTCCCTGGGGTTAAACTTTATTTCTTCCTTTGTGTGGCACTTCCTACGCTCCCTGCCCTGTCTCTCGCTGGGGTTCCCCCTCTGAGCACACACAGTGGCGATGTGCCTCAAGTACCAAGAAAAAAGGCAAAAGCAGAGCTCTGAAACCACACAGATGGTCAGCCAAGCCCCCAGCTTGGCCCGGACTCCATCCCCAACCCACAATCTGGATTGTGGTGATTAAATCTTCCCAGCAAACACCCCCAACTCAACAAAGAACAAAACCAGGCCATGGCAGTGGATTAACGGTTTCCAGAAGAGGAGACAACCTGAGTCACCCAGGGAAGGGCAAGTTCAACGACTCAGACCTAACTTCTGCCTGGGCCTGTTTGAGGAACTTTGCAGGGGTTTTTGCACTTCTGCTAAAAGAGATGTTTCTCCTATGGGGGAGCAAAGGCAGGATGAGACCAACTCTGCCACCCAGAGAGATGGAGGAGCAAGATCAGCTCACACTGAGACATCAGGTAAACTCAGCACCCCAGCCAGGTGAAGTCAAGCAGGAGCTGAACACATTCCCTCTGCCTTCCAAGGCTTGGCAAGGCTGAGCTCCACGTGACACCCGCCAGAGGCACCTCTGGTGCAGCAGGGCGGGTACTCATGACTCACAGGCTCTTTTGAAATCCTTTATTTTCTTCTACAGAAAGGGTCTTAAAGGAGGAACTTCTTCTCCAAGAGCTTGCTCTGTCTCGGTGGTTCAAGATAGGAACAGAGGGGCTCAGCTGCTTCCTGTGGAGAAGCTGGGAGCATCAATCCAACGTGCATTTATCAGGAGCAGCCCAGGCTCCCTTTATCACCCTGGGGTGGGTGTACCCTGGCACACGAGCACAGCCAACACCTCCTGCGCTCTCACTCTCGCACCTCCCAAGGCCGTGCTGCTCTCCAGGGCTGCCTGGGCAGCCAGGCTGGCATCCAGAGCAGCTTCCACAGCACCAGGATCACAGCCCTGCTCCTGACTGAGCTCGTCTTTGTGCTTTGGGTCTGCAAGTCCAGGTCCTTAGGATCCCTGGGAATCTTGGGGGGCGAAGATTCACTTGTAGCACATCTGCTGTTGCACATCAGGGCAGCAAAGCAGCTGCGTGTGGGCAGGCAGTCATGAGACAACACCAGGAATGTCCCTGTATTCCCAAAAAACCCTAACAAAAGCAGGCAGGTTCAGACCTTCACCTATTACTAGAAATATTTAATTAGGGGGCAATATCAAGTGCAGCCCCTCACTAGACAAGCAATCCAAGGAACCAAAATCAACAGCCAAGGAATGTCTTCAGGGCTTCATGTCATTTCCACCTTCAGACAAAAATATTTATTTACCTACTGAGCTTCCATTTCCCAGAAGATATTCCCAGGCCTTATTTGCAAAGCCCTTCCCTCCACTGGTGATAGGATTAGTTCCTCCTGGGGATTATCAGCCCCATCCCACGTAGGAAGCCGGTGCCCAAGGACAGGGACCCGGCCAAAGGAGGCACTCCTGAGAGGAGGAGACCCAGGGGAGCTGGGGATGAGACAGGATGGATTCCTCCCTTTGCTCCACGTTGCACACGTGTCTCTTACTCTGCCAGTTCGGGGGGAGAAGGCCTGGAGGGTGCCAAAATGATAAGCACCCCTCCAGGAAAGGCCCAAGAGATCCCTTTCCAGTAAGAGCCCCCAGAGCACGGAACGTCTCTGGGTAATCTCTGGCTCGGAGCAGATCAGGGCTCTGACTCAACACCCCGCCCTAATGAGCAGCCCTAATTAAGCACAAACCCAGGGGCTGGCAATTCCAGGGGTGACACTTCCAGCCCTGTCACAGGGAGGCTGGGAGTGTGCAGTGATGTGGGAGTCCCTGTGGAGGGGAATGAACACCTTTCCAGGAGCAGGCCAAGGAGGCACACAGCGCTGCAGGAGTGGCCAAGTAGAACCTGCAGAAGTTTCAGGGACCACCCTTCCCCTCCTGCACCAGCACAACTTGCAAACCCTCCATTTTAATACACTGATGTATCCCCCAGGATCCAAAGCAATCACAGGCAGGATGCACAGTACGATCAAGCCTTCAGTCTGTGCCCTACATTTCTGCATTAAATAATAAATACCAGGCACTCTGCACAGTTTCCAGTGCATCTTGCTGCAATCATTAGTGCCCTTTCCAAGGGGGAATGCTCAGGCAGATATTAAATAGCCACATCTTTAGCAGCCTTTGCTAATCATGCTGCTCTCAGTTTGAGGTACTTTTTTTGCTGGAGGGAAAGGATTAGTTAGGATTTTAAAGCTTCACAAAATGCTAATGCATATTACAAAGGTGTCCCCAGGAACTCTGCTCTAAAAGGTGTTTAAATCCCTTTGTTTATTACCCCAAAACAACACAGGAGGGGGTGAGCTGCAGACCAAGATCAGAGATTCCCACCTGGAGTCACAGCGAGGAGCTGCTCCACGAGGCCAGTCCCATTCCCATGGTTTGAGCATCCCTCTGCCCCACAGCTTCAGGGATGAGCCTTCCCTCCCCAAAACTGGTGCAGGTGAAGCACCTGGACCAGTCAGTCCCACACTGGCACTCACCAGCCGGTCGGCCCCAGGCTCCAGCTTAACTTCAGCTCTAACAGGACGGGATGAATCATCTACTGCAGGCTCAGGGGGCGACGCTTCACCAAGAACTATCAGCCCCTGGAAGAGAGAACAGGAATTAACTGCAGATCCTTTGGTCTGCAGGGACACCGCACACCCACCGTCCCCACAGCCCATGCTGCCCAGCAGGCCCTGCATTCCCACCACAGCTTCCAGACGTGATGCCAAACTCAGTCCCCTCCTGGCTGCCTTTCCCTGACATCCCAGCTGAGCTCAGGGAGGAAGGAGAGAGCTGGAGCAGCTCCCAGGCCTCTGAACCACTGCCCGTGCCACCGGCCAGCCAAGCAAACAATCCTGAGCAGGTGGCAAACATCTACCAACTTGTTACTCTGAGATTTCCCCCAGCCCCGCAAGAGGAGATATTTACAAAAACTCAGTAATGAAAGATAGACATTGCTATGAACTCAGCACAGTGGCTGAGCACTGTTTTATCAGGTTTAACATATATTGTCCTGTTCCTGTTTAACTGAAGCTTAACCTAAAGGCAGGACTGCTTTGCTCTCAGAACAACACAAAGTGAAATAAAATCACTGTAATTATGCATATTTTGGGCTATATTATAACAAAGGAGGGCAAAAATGTACAAGGGATTAGGGAGTTGGTGGAACCTACAGGCTACAAACACAGCCCAGGACTAAGACAAGCCCCAGTGAGCAGCATGTGGTCAAACAAGGAACTGTGAAGGGGCTACTCAGATCAAGAACAGGCAGGTCAGTCACCTGAAAACAATTCTGGAGGTTGCACGGTGTGTCACAGCAAAGTGAGCCTGGAGGGAACCTGGGCACGTTATCTGGAGAGAGGGCAGAGCCACAAGGCTTCCCTCAACAGCCTGCTGGTTTTAAGTGCCTGCAAACAGGGTATTTTACAACCAGCTTTGAGCACACGCTCCCTGATTTGGTGTTTTCCTGCACTTCTCACCAGGCTCCCACTGAGCTGATCCGGATGTGCTGAGAGCACAATTCCTGCTGAGGCTCCCAGGCAGCAGTTTACCCTCAAAACACAGGGTTATTTTTGACTGCCTCGTCCTTCCCTTGCTTTGATCTGACACGGCAATGTGTCTTTCTTGAAGGGTACACTGGGATGTAAATTCTAACATATAAAGGTAATTAAACTAAAAAAGAATGAAATCAAATTTCTTTGAACTTTAGAACTTTTAGAACTCTGAATTCCTGCAGCCGCTACATTTTAACCTCCTTACGGCCCAATAAGCTGGAGTTAAGTTATACTGATAGAAAAAACAAGGTGTTTCCAAATTCTTTAACTGTTTTCCTTGTACTATTTGCAGCCAAATCCATTCCAACAAGCTCGTGTGTTACTCTAACACGGGGTTGTTTCTCTTGTCTCCTATTCTTGTTCCAAACCCTTTTAAGACAGTCTCCAGTTTTTCACTGGTGCAAACAGAATCTGTTTTACAACCATCCCAGAGCTCAATGACATAAAGGTAACGACAGCTGGGTGCACGAGTAATCTCCAGCAAGCCCCATCAGAGGTGGGGTATGTGATACTCGTGGTTCTGTTTTTTTCTTCTTCAGGCAGAACAGCCATTACCCAAAACACTCAAGTTCTGAATGCCCTTGCACCTTAAGCAACATGTTTTATCTTAAATTCATGTATTGGGGTATCACAGTGGAGTTTTGGTGTGAACAAATCAAAGAGGATGATTCCCGTTGGCCAGAACCTCCTTTCAGACCTTGAGGCTGCAGCCTTATAAAATCACAGGGATGTTTGTGACCATTACCAGCTCATTTCATGAGCCTGTCAAGTTGCCATCACTGGTGAAAGCCCTGAACCTTCCACATCATTACGAGTTTTCTTCCATTACTTAACTTTTAGCATATAAACGTTCAGCTATTTTGTATTTTGTACTTAAAACCACACTGCACCATCAGCTTTAAGACAGAAGGAAGATGATTCTTTCTGAAGAATCATTCATTTGCCCACTTCCCAGAAGCCTTTTGCCCTAATCTCAGTAATGGATTCTGCTCACAAGCCGTGCTCTTCCACCTACTCATTTAGAGCCCTCACTCACTCAATTAAGCCTGTTTTTCTGCACAGCTGCATCAAAGTCCAGTCTCCCTCCCCTGCTTTCTGCCCCCTGGAAGCCTCTCCCCACCACCCCCAGAGCAGCACACATCTTGGGAAAGGGTTTGCCACACTGAATTCCTGAGGATCTCTCAGTTGATGCAATACCAGGAGCCTTCCTGCCACAAACTCCAGACATTCCTTCCTCCAAGGCCTGACATTTAGATGTGCATGCCTGAACAAGTCTCCGTAACAATCCCTTCCTCATCTCTTCTCTGCTTACCCCCATTCTCCCACCATCTGAGAGCAATGCTAAAAAAAAATTACTTCCACAGAGAAAGGTCAGCACCAAAAAATGATCTTTTTTTATGAAACAGACTCAATTTTTAGCCTGTTCAGATAGCATCTGAACTAACTTCCTCCACAGGCCACTCCCTTTTCCACTAAATCTCAGTTGTTTTTATCCCCATCTTCAGCTACGCCCAAAGAAAGAATGGGAAGGTTTAAAAAAATATTAAAGAGAAAGGCTTGAGTGATGGGGAACAGCATCACACATGCAACAGCACCAGCTCTGCTCAGCACCAAAGACTGACTAAAGCAAGGTATTGCTCCCTTCACCTTATCATACTGAACCAGGGACAGGAATTACACTCAGCCCATGCCAAATTGCATTACAATTAGTCACAGCTTTGCAATCTGCTTTGGGAGAGAGGCAGGAGGGAAAAAGCATCAGACTTCACATCCACACTCTCCAGTGTCAGAGGGAGCCATCAGGAGGCAGAGCAGAAGCACGGTGCCCAAAGGCCTCCTGCCCTCTCCTGCTCCATCCTGCCCCATCCTGTCCCCTCCTGTCCCCTCCCTGCCCCATCCTGTCCCCTCCTGCCCCCTCCCTGCCCCATCCTGTCCCCTCCTGCCCCATCCCTGTCCCCTCCTGCCCCCTCCTGTCCCCTCCCTGTCCCCTCCTGTCCCCCCCTGCCCCCTCCCTGCCCCCTGCCCCTCACCTTGTTGGCTCTGATCTGCTTGTAGATGTCCGTCTGCTGCCGGATGCGGTACTCCAGGTCCGACACGTGCGCTTGGAGCCAGTTCCAGCGGCTGACGATGGCGGCCCGGTCCGCTGCCCACCTCCACTCTGCCCTCCGCCTCCTGCAAGGCACACAGCAGGACTCTCAGTGTGGTTTTCATTGCACAGGCCGCAGAAATGCAAGGAGAACTGACAGACAGATCAAAAGCTGCATTCTGGATGGCAGGACTGATACCATCTCACCACTGCTAATAATTATCAAGGAATTACAGCATGCTGCAAGGGCCATGTCTCTGCAGAGCAATATTCCAACATCTGCTGGCACCCAGTGACTGAAGTCTTCAAAAAAAGTCTCTGGCATCGGTCCCCAAATCCACCTGAATGCAGCTCACACCACGTGGGCACAACTAAACCCCAGTGACAAGTTTCACAACCACCACTGCTGGGCTTTACAAGGTGGAGAGGACCAACAGGGCCAACCTTGCACAAGCTGCTCCCCTGCAATGATGTGCTGCACAGGACAGAGCAGGCAACAGCAAAGCAAACCTGATTTCTGCATCTGACGGATGGAGCAAGCAAATAAAGAAACCAGGAAATAACATCAACTCATCAAAACACCCTCAATCCCTACTCCAGGGCAGACAGGAACACAGAGATGGTAAGGAATGGATAAATCCACGGCTCCACTGTCCACGTTAAAAGCCACAGTATCATGAAAACATACCCTAAGCATACTGATTCCTGTGCATAAATATTACGGTTTCCCAGAAAGGAAGAAACCCTGACATGGTGTGGAAACAAAGCATCAGCAGAAAGTGCTGACAAATCCAGTGTTTCTGCACAAAGCCTTTGCCACATCTGGATGCTTAGCAATTAAGAAATTAATCACAAAGTAATTCCCTTTGCCCATCTTCCCCCCTCCTTCTGTGTAGGAATTTTGAACCAGCCAAAGCATGTAGGGCAGGGGAGCCACAGCAATGTCCAGATGTTTCCTCCAAAATCAAACCAGAAAGTCTTCTGCTAAGATTAACCCATTTCAGAGCTGCAACCAGCCACGACAGCAAAAGCAGCACGTGGTGAGTGAGGTTTTTACTGAGGCAGCCCCAGCTGCAGAGATAGGAAGGAGCAGAAATCATCAAGTTCTTCAAAAAATCTGCACCTCCTGGGCCTCTGCCCTGATTTAGGCATAACTGCTACCAAATGCACTTGCCTAAAAATGAAATAAATACAAAAAAGTCCCAGGGTTATTACAAGTTTCAAATCAACTAATAGAAATGCCCTGAAAAGAGGAGTTGCTGCTTCAAACTGCAAGAGAAACCCCCGCATTTACAACAAGACACATTATCCATATTCCTGCTGGACCTCTGGCTGTCCCTGCAGAGCCAATGTAGATGAGGCCACGTTCCCACAAAACAGGCAACAGCACCCACTGCCTTCTGCCCTCCCAGCCTTCTCCAAAACACAGAGTTCAGGTCCTTCCTCTGGAATATTGCCCCGTGAGAAACCAGATTTCAGCAGTCT
Organism: Chloebia gouldiae; assembly: GCA_003676055.1. Lineage (NCBI taxonomy): Eukaryota > Metazoa > Chordata > Aves > Passeriformes > Passeridae > Chloebia > Chloebia gouldiae. Next base: position 60,876 of record QUSF01000145.1, read on the forward strand.
GCTCTTTGGGGAGCTGCAGAGCCCTGGGAATTTTTAGAAGTAAGTTTTAGAATCAAATGCTGCTGAGAGTACATCTGAAGTGCCAATTCCCTAAGTTTGCCTCTCCCAACATTACAAAGCACCTCTGCCTGCTGGAACACTGGCCTGTGCTGATAAATACAGCCTATTCTTTTGCTCAGATTACACAGAAACTGAGATTAAGTATGAAAAGAATAGTTCTCAATCCATTTAGTTTCTTAAGTAACATGGCAGCACAAGCAGCATCAGACCTACTCCTCACCTTAAAATCAGGACACATCCTACCCCAGAAAAACCCGCTGGATTTGAACCAAAAATAACCCAAGAAAGTGAAACACGGTAATGTACACTTCATCCTCTGACACCCCGCGGCAGCAAGGGAGGAGGGGAAGAACAGAATGATGGCTCAGCCGCACTTTCCAAAACAGCACCAGCGTAGCGTTTCTATATTTAGAACTGAGCCTTTCCCAGTTCGGTCCCACCCTTCCCTGCGAGGTGCTGGCAGCAACATCATGGGATGGATGTTCCCTGATGGGAATCAGCTCTGGGACAAGGACCTACGGATATTCCTTAGCTTTAATGCCTCCACAAGCTTTTTGTGAAAATTATTCTCTTCTCATCTAGCATTAGAAAGGAGCAACCATGCCCAACACGGAGTGATGTCCTGCAGTGACCACTGGAGATCTGAAACTTCCACTTGCTCTGGGGGAGAGGAAAACCCTCTCCTTTCTTTCTAAACCTGAAGAGAGTCTACAAGGAAAATGGAGAGGGACTTTTCACAAGTGCATGGAGTGACAGGACAAGGGGAATGGCTTCAACGTGACAGAGGGAAGGGTTAGACTGGATATAGGGAAGAAATTCCTCCCTGTGAGGGTGGTTATGCCCTGGCACAGGGATCACTTAGCTCCATCCCCTGCCATGGGCAGGGACACCTTCCACTGTCCCAGGCTGCTCCAAGCCCCATCCAGCCTGGTCTGGACACTGCCAGGGATCCAGGGGCAGCCACAGCTGCCCTGGGCGCCCCGTGGGAAGAATTTCTTCCCAATCTCAGTCTCAGTTTCAAGTCCCTCCATCAGCCCATCCACCCACCAGTCCATGCTGCTTTCTGCTGAGTCCATGCAGCTGAATTCCAACCAGGCAGACAGAGACAGCCCCAACAAACGGAGGGAATTAGAGATTAGCAGACTTATTTTTCACCAGGAGACTGCCCTACTAAAGGCCCAGCTGCAAAGTGAGCAGAGCAGACCCACCAGCTGCTGCTAAACCAGCGTGGTAATGACATGGAGCAGCACAGAAAAATGGAGCTAGAACTGATTTCAGATGGGAAAGCTACAGGCTGGAGGGGAGCTACGTTATCAGATCCACTTCTAGGAATCAGCAGAATGAATGAGAAACAGTCACTGGGGTCTGGAGGGAGATTGTTTCTGCCACTCCAAGCACTTGAGCAAACCCAAACCATCTTGATGTTAAATGAGGAATAACAGGTCACGCTGGAAGAAAGAGTCGATGCCAGAAGAGAGAGAAACACAGCACAGAAACACTGAGAAGCTCTGCAGGCAGCCAAGCAGGCTGGGAGCTGGAACAGCCATGGGAGGGATTCACTGGGAACCAGAGAATGCCTTTGGCACTGATGCCAGGAGGCGGCACAGCCCAGGGCACCCGGCAGCTCCCAGAGCCTGGAAAATCACAGATTAATGCCACAAGATGAGGCAATAAGCTCCAGCTTTCCAGGCACTTTCCATATGGCTCCCCTCCTCCACTCTGTGTATTCCCAGGGGCTTTGCTGTCCCCTGGAATGCAGTCACCTTCCAGGGCAGTACTGACTCTCCTCTTTCCTACACAGCTTTGGACAGAAGAAATCACGTCAGAGTGACTGAAAGCTCTGGGGTTTGAGACTTTCCCCCAGGGACAGCCAGCTCAGCCTCCCTCACCTTCCAGAGGCAAATTGGGAATATTTCAGCCCCTCTCACAGAGAAGCCTCACCATGGCATTGGGACAGAGCTCAGGAGGTACATGATGGGACTCTTCTTCAGTAAGACAACAATTCAGCTGCTATTTTCCACTTTGCTTCTGTCCCCATATAATCTTCACATTCATTCTTCAGCTCACCAAGCTTTTATCCTATTATTATTATTATTGTTATTATTAATTTTGTATCAATGCAAAACCAGATCAGTGTGCGGAGCAAGAGTTAAAGTTCTGCCAAACCCACTCTCATGACTCTGAGGGAGGAAGAGAAAACCCCACAAGGCTCGAGAACAATCTCATTAGCTGATCGTAACATTTCTGCCTGCAAAGAAGCCAAAGTGAACAATTTGTTCAGCTGAACACCCGCCCCCACCCCTGGACAGAACCATCAGCTTTGAAGGGCTCTTTATTCCCAGCATGTGCTCGGCACTCTGCTGAATCTCCTTCCAAGTTCCCCTCGGCTCATTCATTCCCATATTCACACAAACCCAGGACTTCCACAGGCTGGGAGTAAAGACTTATTTCCACTGAAAAGCCCCCACTGCTCAGGGAAAACTTGGGAGCACAAATCCTGAAGCATGAGTAGGGCTAAGCCAAGCTCCTGCCCCAAGAGAGAAGCGCCCAGTTTCTCAGCAGTAAACTGAAAGCCACCGCTGCGTTTAGCTGCTGTTTTTAGCTCAGAGCAGCAGTGCTGGCTGTGGGTCAGCACCCGCAGCACCTGCAGGAACTGTGCCACCAGCCCTCTCTGGGATGGAGGTACAGTCCCGAGCAGAGCAGCTCCAGAGCACTGTCCAAGGCTGCCCAGGATGGTCTCAGAGGGCTTTTCTAACTGAAAGGATTCCCGGGTTCTGTGAAGGTGAAACTCCACAGCCCCAGGTGCTACAGAGGCTGGTGACGCAGCATCCCATCCCTGACACCCTCGGGGTCGGATCCTGCGAGCACCACGGGTGACTCACGGGGACACTGAGTCACTCCTGCCAGTGCTGGCCTTCCTGCATCCACCATCCCTGAGCAAACCTGGAACCTTGAGAGAACAGCAGCAGCTCCCACCAGGGCCTGCCAAGGGCAGAATGCTGTCTCACAAGTGCTTCTGCACTGTTTCAAACCCAAGCGCCCCAGATCTTTACACCAGGACATTTACGCACTGCCCCAAGCACTTATTCAGCTGACTGTCCAAAAAACAGCCATTCCCAGCTCTAGCTGCTCTTGAGCCCTCAGCAGCAACAATTGTTCTGTGACAATAGCCAAAAATGAGGATTTTATTCTTCCAGCTATGCCAATGAGAGTACTTTGGGCCACGTCTGAACCCTGCTTAGCACCCACGGACAAAGGTGAGAAGAGAGAAGGGGAAGGTGGGGGAGCAAAGTGCAGGACAGGAGGTTGGATCAGAAGTGTGGTCACCACAAGCTGCCTGTTATAGCCAAAAAAGAAAGAAAATCAACTCTCCAGAGGCTCAGCAGAGCAGTCAGCTGAAAAATACAATGTTTTAAGGGAATTTATTGAACCCATTTTTTAGTAGAGTTCTCCACAAGCTCGTGAGCACCGAGGCAAGCAGAGCAGAGCAGCTTGAACTGTGTGCAGATTCTGCCTGATTTCCATCACTCCAGAAATTAAGGCAGTTTCTTAGTCCCTTGCAGCTAAATCCAGGAATGAGAAGGTGATACTACACAAGGCACCAAAGTTGGCTCCAACTGCAGTCAGTTCATTGGGAATTTTCCCCTTAAAGCTCTGGTTAAGATGCCATTCTCAACATTACAAACTATGAACCAAGAATGCCCACTTTTCCCTCAAAATGCCTAAAATACAGTTGCCTAAAGCTCTGCTTGCTGCCAAAGCAAAGCCCCAGCAGAACAAACCAGCCATTCCCAGCTCCTGTCTCCCTGCAGCACCATGAGATCTCCTCACTTGGCAGCATGGCACGATGTGACTTTCTGGATTGCTGGAAAACAAGCTTCCCTGAGAATAACATAGTTAAAACATCAAAGAAGAGAAGGAAGGGGGTGTTCAGTGTTCTAAGCTCTTCAAACAAAACTGAGAGCACAACAGAGAGGAGACAATTACGGCACAGAGTAAACTATTTGAGAAGTTATTACACTTGTTCCACAGCAAAGCCCTTTGTATGCAGCAAGAGAGGAGTTTGGTGTCCAAGTGGGGGAGCACTCGCTGCAGCCCATTAGTGCCACAGTCCCCGGGGAACAAGAATAGAGACTATGCAAATCAGGATCCATTGTTAAAAGGGAAAATTTATTTCACATTCCTGAGCAGCAGTGTTCCTGGAGCATAACAATTGGAGAGGCCCTTCTGCTGAGTATGGCACATTTTTATGCTCCACAGTAAATCAATATTCCATAATACAGAAACTACATGAAATTATAGCCAGGCTGAGGACGGCAGCCCCAAGCTTTGGTGAGCAGCACCAACACAACCCCATGTCAGAACAGGACTTATCTGGGACCTGTTTGCATTGTTCAAGAGAGCTCCTGAAGGCAGAATTTATGGAATGATTCTCCAGGATGTTAAAACCTTCCAGCTCATGCCATAAGGCAAATGGCACCAACAAAGGCGTTTCCTGACTGTGCTGCTCTCAGCTTGATCTGAACAAGTGCCACTACAGTTGTCTCAGTGTCCTGATGCTTCCCCACTTGGGCAGCACCAGCAAAACAAGCTCACAAGGAGATACACAAGAAAAAAGTGGAGTTAACCTCAAAGCAAAGAAGTCTTCCTTGAAGAGGGGAATTGACCATTCCTTCAATATTTACCAGACTTCCCAATGACAGAGCTCACTACACACTGACAGAGGATGCAGAAACTTGTTTTCAACTCAGCCACTTCTGATCACTGTCATTCCACGATGGAAGTGAGCAGGACAACAAACAAAACCTGCTTTCATTTTCCTCTTGGTTTATCTCACAGGAGAGAGAGTCTTCCTCTTCGCCCCCACCCAGTGCACCCAGTAAACACTGACAGAGGAGTGAGCAGCACTGGATACTCCCATCTCTCCAGGCATGAAAAAGCAGCTTCAGTCTCTTCACTTCTCATTATGCAGCCGTTAAGACCTGAGGTCAAAGGGTGTTTTGTCATGGCTCATGGGGACCAGGGGGGCTTTTGTTTAACTCCACAGGTTCTGCAGCCCAAGATCAAAATGAAACTTCAGGATAAGTGATTACACTGAAACAGGCTCAGCTCGAGGCCTGGGAAATTTCTGCACTGCTGGGATGACCTCACCCTCCTTATCTGCTCTTTCATGTCCTGGGAGGAAGAGGAGAGGGCTCTGCAAACACGTCTCCAAATGCAGAATTCCGACATTGTGTTCCTGAACACAGCTCTGAGATCACAAAGCTACACTCTGCTCTGTACCTGGAACACAAAAGCTCTAAACCCTTCTCACAGAAGTCTCCTATAAAGTTTTTTTTTTTCAGTTTTCATCACAGTACATTAGAGCAAGGCAGATTTTACGCTCACACAAAGGCATCAGCTGAGAAGCCCACAGAATTTCTGACTCCTCATTTCTGGAAATGTTCAAGGCCTGGGGCTTGGAGCAACCTGGTCTAGTGAGAGGAGTCCATGCCCATGGCAGGGGGGTGAGACTGGATAAGCTTTAAGGTTCCTTTCATCCCAAACCATCCTATGACTCTAAGAAATACATTTGTTTGACCCATGTAATGACATCAGGACAAACCAGGTAGAAGCCAGAAGATTTCCAGCAGGAGCAGAAGATCTCAGCAGGGCCAAACATGGCTGAAATGGGCTGGGCTTGGAGTGAGGGAGAATACACAAAGGATTTTGGGGGGCACTGAAGCAGCACAGAAGCATCAGTGGTATGAATTCACCAAGCAGGTGCAGTGCCAAGGCTCCCTGCCTTCCAGGGCAGCAGCAGTCTGCTTCCCAGCCTTCGGGAGAGCGCTGGGTGCAAGTTCCACGAGTGCAATCCCAGCTCAGACCCTCTCACTCAGGGGGCTTGCCCTGACTTCCAAGCCTGCAGTCCCAGTAGCTTCAGAGTCATAGGAAAAATGAGATTTCCTTTTCTTTTTTTGGCCTGAAGCATGGGGAGGTGATCCCTGTTCAAAGCAACAGGAACACCATGTCTTTTAGGGAAAGAGAACACCCACTGGATGCAGATATTCTCTGTGCAGCTGTGCTCAGCCCCTCTTAGCACAGGTCCCTACCCAGGCCTCACCCTGCTCGGGTCCCAGCAAAGATCACCTCTTCAGTCTGAATCAGAGCAGGAATAAAGCTGCACATCAATATTAAATCTGAAGGTCATTTAGACAAGGGAAGGGACAGCCGTGCTATTTCTGGCACCAATCCAAGGAAAGTTTCCTCTCTCAACCCAAACCCAGAAATAACACATTTCTGGCTTCCAAGACCTTTATCTAAGAAATGGGATAATATAATCCTGGCTGAAGGACTGCCATATAGTACAGGGACATGGAAAAAGTCCAGAGAGAAATGGAAAGGGAGAACAGGAGACTGATGTGAGTCACGCTGTGCTGGGTTTTGCCTGAAGCCAGAGAAACACGGTGGAAAGGGGCCATGGAGCATCGGGATGGCACGGGCAGGAGAAGGGCAGCTGCTTCCAGCCACTCAGCTGTGGACAGGCAGCACATCAGACAACATAAATTATGGACTTAGCAATTGTACTCCACAGAGAAGATGCAGAAAGCTTTCATGGCACTGGATCAAATCTGACACCGACATCCCTGGGGATACAAGGGGAGCTGCTGGTTTGGGGTAGGTAAACTGAGGGCACAAGAGAAAGGAGCTCTGGGCAGAGCTGTGTTGGGGATGGCTGGAGATGGCCAAAATAAGGCTGTGAAAATCCAGTTGTATTTCCATGAGAAGAAAGGAACAATCTGCATTGTTCGGCCACGTGAAACCCCTTTTATCAGCAATGCTCCGGCACACAAAGGACTGAAGAAACACTGGATTCAAACATCAAATGGGAGACACAAAAGAGCATCTCTGCTTTCCAAGAAAGGATTGAGCTCTGACCAGGTCGAAGAATCTTCCAGAAGAGCAATTTCAGCCACTAATTAAGGGTTTTGAGGGAGCTTCCCATCTCATCTGCATTCAACCACCAACACACCGTGTCACTTCCCTCATCACAGCTTTGGCACCAATGCATGTCTGTCAACACCGGTGAATTTCTCGGGCATTCCTGGCTCCTTTATCAAGTTTTCCATCATTTCATGAATCTCATTTAATGAATCTGCAAATCCCTCTGCATGGTCCCACAGAGCACAGTTTAAGAGCCATTATTTCAGCCCATACTATCTTCAGAACATGTTTGCCAGAAACAATTTTAAACCGCAGTTTCTGGACAGCAGAAGGAAGGAGTATTTCACCTACCACACAGCAGAGGTGGCACACGCTGGAGGCTGGAGCTGAACAACAAACCTGGGGAAGCGGTGGAGACAAAAAGGAGGCAACGCTCCGCTTGGCAGCTCCTCTGAGGGCTGCAGTGGGTCCTGCGGGTCCCATCCTGCCGCCCACCCTGCCTTTGGGACAAGGATGGGACACTCTGGAGTGGCTGGGGGAGGACAAGGGCAGCTCGGCTCCTGCCGGGGCTCCACCTGCGCCCTGCTCCATCCTTCAGCTCAGCTCGGTGCCCTGTGAAACGAGGGCCTCCCCAGACAGAGCTGCAGCCACAGGAGGCCTCTGCTCCTCGCTGTGGGCTGACAAAGGCCTTAATGTTCAACTTACAGATACCCCATTTACTCTGCTGAAAGAGGGCAGGGAGTAATTGAAACCCTGAGCGCACAGGAGCGTTGGAGGGGGAAGGAAGCGGGGTCTGGATGCGGCTGCGTGAGGTGGCCGATGTCACACTCAACGCTGGCACATCCCAATCGCAGTATTTGCTGCACGGAACCTGCGAGAGCCCCCCGGGACGAGGACAGCCCCGCCAGTGCCACTCCTCAAGGACTCGAGCAGGAAGAGCTTACACGACTTTGGATGATGAACCCTGCAGAGGCCAAATTGTAAAGTCACATGTGTGCACATACATTTCTCCTACAGAACCAAAAGGCTCTGGCCCACGAGAGATCACACGGGAACTATCACTGAGGGCAGAGTTAAGGATTAACTACAGGTAGGCTCCAAGGAGGAAATCCACATCTGACCAGGGAGAAAAGCAAGAAGCTGACAGCAGAGTCCATGTTTGTGTATCTGTGGTGGGAATCTAATACTTATTTCCTACATCACAAATGAAGACCTTCCCTTAGGGAATAGGACACTGCTGAGGTGGAATCCTGACTGAGGGCTCTCATCCATCTTCTGCAACGTGGCAGAGCAGGAGGGGAAGAATAAAGTCTTCCAGTTTAAAAGGCTCAAAGCTGGGGCCCCAGTCCCACTCTGCTAATTCTGTGCTCCGTCGCAGATTTGCTGTTTGATCCTGGCCATAGTACTTGACATCTTTTTCTCATCTATTAAATGGCCAGAGGAGTTCTGGCTCACGGTCAAGAGGCTCTGTTATCTGTTGGGTATTTATTGTCCCAGGCACAAGATCACTTCAGAGTGGAATGGTTTTAGCATCACAGAAGACATTCCACTGTAACCATCAATTTACTACCTTCTCTCTTTCAATTAATTAAACACTTGCCAAAAAGGCTCCCTCTAATCAGGCCCACACTCCCTCCCAGGCACAGGGGAGGTGGGTGAAGAAAAGCAGAACAAAGGGAGGTTCTCACCTTGTGGCATCTCTGATCCTATAGCTGCCCTCCCCTCCCATTGCCAGGCTCTTCTGGAGCAAAATATGTGTCACAGACACACACACAAATTTAGGAGTGATTATATAGGCTTAATTTCATTTATTGAGATTAAAAGCAAGGGGTCAGCTGCAGGTTAACAATCCACTCATGCAGTAACTCTGTTGTTTGGGCTTTTTATTAGTTCAGCTACATGAGGCATCTTCAATGTGAATTTGGGGAGCAGGACTGAGCAGCTGTCCCCATGTTACAACTGTTACACCCTCCTGAATGCTTCATCCTTCTCCCCCTGCAGCTCAGGCTCTTCCCAAAGACTCTGGCTATTCCCTAAAGCTGGGGAAAGGACACGCTGTGTTCAGCAATTCTTTATGTTCCCTTGTGCTCCATTCTTCAATGTCTCAAAAAAAAAAAAAAAAGAAGAAAAAACAAACCACAAACAAAAGTCAAAAAGCTACAGCTATTTCTCCTCTTTAGTAATCCTGAATATATTTATTATCATGTCTGACCTACAAAAGAAAACATGACCTGATCTACAGAAACCTGCATCAAGCGTTATTTTGCCTTTTTATTGTTTTAAAATCCACCCTTCCCCCAAAGCTCTGATTTTGCAGCAGTTCAGACTGGACAAACACTTCCGAAAGTAGTGCCAAAATTTCCTAGATGTATCTGCTGAGAAAGCCTCTACCCAGGGGCACCAGGGAAGTTGAGGAGGTTTTCAAAACGCTGCCATCCCTTCACAGCCACCTCTGCCTATGGAGCATTCAATTCTGTACAAAATACATGAGGCTGGGCAGGAGCAGCCTGGGCTAGTGGAGACGGTGTCCCTGCCTCGGGTGATCTTTAAGGTCCTTCCAGCCCAAACCATTCCAGGGTTCTCCAAAAGGAGGCCACCCAGGCCGTGTCTCATGCCGTGTGTGCCAGCAGCCATCCTGCTGCTTCCAGAGCCTGCTCTGGGGCCGAGCTTGCGACCAGCTGCAGCAAGCCCAAGCCTTAATCCTCGCACATGAGAAAAGAGAGAACCAGGAGCCGAGGCCGCTGCTGGCCCTCGACAGGTGTGGACCCAGAACCTGGACTGCTGACAGGGCCTCAATGCGCCCCTTCATGCCCGGCAGTTCTGGGACAATGGAATCTCTGTCCAAAGCCTCGCAAATAAAGTTCCTCTTTGTGAGAGTTGAACTCCGACAAGCAGGAGCTGCAACCCAAACCCGACTCCACCTCCTGCCAGGACTCAGACAAATCCCAGCCTCTGAGGTTTATGCTGCTGCCGTGTCCTGCCTTGCCAGGACCAGAAAATTCTCTGCACAGCCCCGGTTTGAAAGCACTGAGGTGTCATTTAGGACAAGACCAGAGACAGCCACCGATTACAATGGGTTGGAGCTGGCAAACTGAACAAAGAGGAACAGGAAATAAGTCTGGTCAGAACTCCAACACTCCTCTGCAGCCATTGCAAAAGGGGTTGTGCAAATGCATTTCATAAATAGGTCAGAGAAATGAGAAAGCAGATGACAGACAGATGGCACAGCGAAAGGAGACAAGGAGGAAGAAGGGGGCAAGAACATCTGAGCCAAGAGAGAAGCAGCCAAGGAATTCTTCAATGAAATCCCAGCTTGTTTAATCAGCTCCACGCTCCAAACTTTACAAGAGGTGAAACACAAATAGGAAGTCCACTTTATTTTGGACAAGGACCCCTGTACATGGAAATCACTTCTCCGAGCAGCAGATGTATTCACCTTCCAGCACCTCCAATTCAGGTCATTCCTGGGAATGGAGCCAAAGTGCAATGGTAATTAGGGTCTAAAGGACAGCATGAATTGTGGGCACACCAGCTTCCATGCTAGCAAAGCTCCCACTGGCACCAACACAACCTTTGTACAAACTTTACAAGGAAACCATCACCTGGTGTGTATTAAATGAAATTATTGTACCAGAACATTTAGTGATCCATCAGAAAAAGGGAGGCCTCAGACTTCATCTCCTCTGCTGACATATCCCCAGATCAATCACAGAATCCCAGAATGGTTTGGATTGGAAGGCTTAAAGCCCATCCAGTGCCACCCCTGCCATGGGCAAGGACACCTCCACTGTCCCAGATGCTCCAAACCCATCCAGCCTGGCCACGGATCCAGGAGCAGCCCCAGCTGCTCCGGGCAAAGCACAATAAACCCATCTCATGGCAGAACCAGACATGTCAGAACTGCAACACACTGCAGTATTTTCTGCACACATTAAGTTTCTCCAAGTCTAAAACTCCACATATGTAACAAAATTTGTGTTTACATACTTAAAGATAACTCTCTTTGAAAAAATCTTTGGTACTCGACAGGTTCTTGACCAAGCCATCAGCATGGTTCTCACCCACAGAGCACACAAACCACGTCCCAGATGATGAGCAACTGAAAGGACCAGAACGGGAGGCATTTTGAGTAGTTTCTGCAAAACAAAAATCTAAATAAACCTTGATTGAAGGAACAAAAAGTAGTGAGACCCATCACTGACAGCAAGATGGTTCACTGATACTGACAGCAAAAGAGAGAATGAAAACATACTTAACACTTCTGACTGTATGCAGCTGACACGAAGAATATAGGGCAGAATTATAGTATTGGAATTTATGGGTTTTTTAAAAGATGGAGAGAAAAGTGAGTTTGGATCACTGAGGAAAAGCACTGTTGGATTAGACCACTAAGAAGCCTTTTTAAAAAAGGAAGGGAAGGGTGGTAAAAGATCCATCAACAAGCCAGAAAATTTTAAGTGAAGTTTTAAGTAAATGAGAACAGATTTAAAAAGCAATCACATCTCCTGTTCAAATTCAGGCTCTGTTCAGATGGCAAGAGGCTACAAGATCACACCCAACAGTACCTGTATTTTCTCCATGGCTTCCCAACCCAACAGGCAAGGGAGGAAACAAGAACTGATGCCTACAAGATCAACCTAAGCAGGACAAGAATGGTTCTGGAAATCCATCCCACCTCAAGCAAACAAGCCTTTACTCAGCTAAATCAGCCTCCACAGTGATGTCTTCTCGCATAAATGATCTCATCTGGCCTTATGATCCAAGGCAAAAACAAGTATTCTTGACAGCAGTTCTCTGAGCTTGCTTTCCTTCTTTTCCTGCCAGTTCTCTCAGGATCATTTTGTCTTCTCCCAGCAGCATTTCTGTCCCCAAGGCACTGCCCCGCTCCATCCATGTCAGTCTTGTCCTGCTCCTTCCAGGCCAGCAGCTGGAAGATCAGGACACACTGTCCACACACACCGTGTGCTCCTTCAGGAGAACTGAAGCACAAAACGTTTTCAGTCCCAGCAAAGTGTCCCAAGCAGTACCCAGCAAGTACTTACAGCATTCAAACTCTCAGTCCTGCTGATTTTGATGTGGCTGAAAGACAGAGCCAAGTGCGTGGATCACTTCATGGAATCAGCCCCATTGTGACAACAGGGTCTGGGCTCAGCTCTGCACCCACACCTGGCAGGAGGGAGGCTCTGGACCAAAACACCTTTTAAAAACGAGGGATGCTCAGGCACAGCCAGAAGGTGCACCTGCCCCTTGAAACTGGAAATCCTGCTGGAAGGGGATGTGGAGCTCACACCTGCTTCACACATTATTCAGAGGACAAAAAAGAAGTTAATGATGTTTGGAAAGTCACTAGTTATTTATAGCAAGGCATCAAATTTGTTATCAGGAGAGCTTCAAGGAGGTCAGGGTTACAGTCCTACAGTCACCTGCACAGGGCATCCTAAAATACCTGGGCTGGCTACACTTGAAAGAAAACTGAATTCAAACACAGCTAGGTCCTTAAAAGCAATCCTCCAGCACATATTTGCTAAAAATCTTAATGGAAACATCATGTAAAGACCTTTATCAGAAGAGACAGAGATAAGGGTCATGTAACCTGTGGGTGTCTGATTTATTACAGGTGAGCTGAGCAGGGAGAAATTCAAACACATAATTAGAAAACGGAGGTGGAACAGACTTGGAGGAAGCACCTCTTCTTGCAGCTACTCCTAATAAGCAATCCCAGTCTTCAGCACAGCTCCAGGCAAGTCACCCTCCCAACATCCCAGTCAAAACTCTGAATCACACACCGAGACAAGAGCAAACAACGAAAGTGTCCAGCCTCCATTCACTAGGGAATCTGATTACTCAGATTGTCCTGCAGCTAATGGAAAAAGAGACAGTGTGACAGAGGTGACACAGCCAGACCTGCAAAATCAGTGCTCAGTTCTCCCTCAAGCACCCGCAGAGCAACCCACCAGCATCTGCCTCCCTCCCTTTCTGCTGCTCACACTGCTGACAAAACCCAAAGCCTTTTAAGACATGTTTAGTAATAAGTGATTTTTTTTTTCCTAAAGAAAAATTAGGCCTCTGTTGATTTCACACGGCAGGAGAGGCTGTGCCCATCTTCAGCTGTTCTTACAGAAAACATTGCAAAAATGTTATCTAATTGCAGCAGTGGAGCATCTCTGCATCTGCTCTCCATGCACTTCAGGTCAGGCTTCACTTCACAAAGCTACAGAAAGGGACAAAAGTGAGGAAAAGGGTGGGGAGGGTTTAATAAGTGTCAAAATTCATCATGCAGGAATTCTGTTCAGTCACCTAATATTCCATGATGAAGGGAGCTGACCATGTTTGTTTCATCTTTCCATGCCCTCACAAGCTCCTCTAAAACCTGGCTCAAGACAAAGTGGATAAATCCTGGGGCAGTGAAAAAAAAACTGTGACCCTTCTTTCTGTGTTTCAATGCGTCTCCTGGATATATTATTCTTTTACAGGACAACATCCAACACCTTCTACTTCACAACTGAAAAACCAAGAAACTAATTGCTTCAAAAACAGCAAAGAATTCCAGAGTAACTATTCCAGACTTTACAACACTGGTGGGAATAAATCCTCAGTGAATATGGCTTCAAAAAGCACCCTGTGCCCTCTCTTCCTCTTTCAACTCACTAAAATAAGACTTAAGAGGAAATCTGCTAAGACACGAAAGAAAAAAGGCCACCTCTCTGCTAAGGGAACTAAGGGAAGCAACAATAACCCTCAGCAAAAGCACAAAGATAAAGGTTTTTAAAGCTGCACCACAATCTAGAGGGAGCCAGGAATAGTTCTCAAGGACTCAACACCCCGTGATGTGTCCTCCTGCCCCTGGGAATGACAGCAGCTCAAAGCTGCCCAATCCCCCCATGCTAAACAGCAGAGGGCCTCTGCAGGTCCTGACAGAAGTATCTGCAGAGTAATTTAAATTTAAAATATTTTAAAACAAAAATAATAAAAAAATTAAATTAAGAAAAGAAAAAGGAAAAAAAAAAGCTGTGGCAGCCCTATCCCTGCAAGTGTCCAATGCCAGGCTGGGCAGGGCTTGGAGCAAGCTGGGATAGTGGAAGGTGTCCCTGCCCAGGGCAGGAGGTGGCACTGGATGAGCTTTAAGGTCCCTGCCTACCCAAACCAGTCTGGGGTTTTTTGGTTCTATAACTGTGTTTCCTTCAACCACTTAGCTCACCTAATTCTGCCCTTTGCCTGACTAGATTAAGTAATTACCAGCAGTACAGCAGCAATGGTAGGACAGTGGTTTCTGGAACATGGAATTACGCCAGAAAAGCTTTGGGATCCAGTTCCCAAGCGGAGGGAGTGGAAGCTCACTGCTGCCTCATTGCACAGCAGTGACATCAGCTCCGAGCTCCGTGGAAATCCGAAGCCTCTCTCCAGGAGGATGGATGGGTGCTGAGCCCCGAGCGGTCACGGGGCTGCTGAGCACATCAGGTGATTCACACACAAAAGGATCTGGGGCTTCCTCCAGCACCCAGAGGAACCACCAGCAGCTATTTATTTATGTAGCAGACAAGAGGGACTTATATATGTCAGTGTGTGTGTGTGTGTTTATATATACATATATATATATAAAAATTATTTTATACATATATATATTATATACATAATATATAGTGTCTCTCACACCTGAGCAAACATCACGTAACAGAAAGTCTAAGGCCTAACTGCTGCTTAGTCCATGTTTGTGCAGTACTTTCAAGATAAAAACACTCTGTGTGCTAAGCATTATCATCAAGTCTAAGAAGGGTGGACTTGGCTCTAGGAGAGATACCAGAATTACATACACACAAATTAAAACACTTGGATTCTTTCCAGAGTAGATCATTCCGATTTTGTCTTTCTGCTTGTCAGTACACAGCTCCACAAATGCCTGCTTTTTGAAGACATGGGACAGAAATCTGCACAGTCAAGTTCCTAAAGGCAAATAATATCAGAAGTCATTCCTAAATGGCAGAAGATTATCCTCAAAACAAGAAAAAGCAGCCTCATTTTTGTCATGGGATACTCATAGAGCTTAAAAAATCTCAATTTTAGGCCCATAAAATTTTTCTTTCACAGTGTGCCACCAAACCCCTTCAGTGAGAAACTTTAGTGAAAGATCTAAAAGGTTCAACCAAAGTATTATATATAAATATTGAATATTTATATAAATATTTATGTGTTGTAAGTTCCAAAACAAGATTCAGGCAAGAAGCAATCAAATAAGCTTCCAAGTTTCATGGAAAGTATGGCAGTCTCATGGAAAGCCAGAGCAAGTGACTTCAACCAAACAAACACCCAGCTCAGGTCTCCCCTCCTCCTATCTGAACAAGCCTCTCTGTATCGTGCTGGCAATTTCTGGAACAGAGTTTAGTCTTTAATCAAAGTTTATTTTCCTCTTGCAGAACACTGAGTACTCACATATCAAAAGCCTTGACAAAATTCCTAGGGCTTCACATTTTTCTTACTGTTAATGAAAACCAGCCTGGCTGGAGTTGTTATTATTGTCCTTGTGACTGTGATTCCCAAATCTTGGGATATGGGGCTGCTGCTCCAGGTGCCCTTGGGAGCATCAGGGCACCACTGGGGCAGCTCCTGTGGCAGGGCAGAGCCCAGCACATGGAAATCAGACCTTGGCTGAAATCAGAAATCAGACCTTTGCTGAAATCAGACATCAGATCTTTGCTGAAATCAGACCTTTGCTGAAATCAGACCTCAGACCTTTGCTGACTAACGCTGGCCAGCTGGGCAGGCAGGGAGCAGGGCTGCAGCAGGGCAGGAACCCTTGGGGAACCAAACTGGCCCTGCCTGGCACCTCCAGCTCTCCAAACAACCCCCAGCACCTCCAAACCCAGAACCCAGAGCTAGCCTTGGGCTGAGAGCACCACAGGCAGAGCCTGAGCACAAGGAGGGACGGGCTGACTGAGACAGGAACAGGCTCCAGGAGAGAAGATTCACAATGGGAAAATGACACCTTAAAGAGAAAGCTTCTTACTGAACACCAACAACTAGAATATCCTTAACTTCATTCCTGATCCAACAGGGAGCAGTGTTAATCGACATGCAGCTCAACATGGATCATAGTTTGTGTGGGAATGACAGAATCACATGGGCTGGAGAAGATCCTGCAGACCACAGAGTTAACCTGTGCCAGATCCTCACTGTGTCCCCAGCCCAGAGCACTGAGTGTCCTGGACACCGCCAGATGGGCACTCCAAACCTCCTCCCTGGGCAGTTCCAAGGCCTGAGCACCTTTCCATGGGGAAATTCCTCCAGTTATCCCCCTGAGGCTGCCCTGGCCCAGCCTGAGGCCGTTCCCTGGAGCAGAGCCCGACCCCCTGGCTGTCCTCTCCTGGAAGGAGCTGTGCAGAGCCACAAGGTCCCCCCTGAGCTCCTTTTCTCCAGGCTGAGCTGCCCCAGCCGATCCCCGCTGGACTCTCCAGACCCTCCAAGCCCACCCAGTCCCAGCCCTTCCACAGGACCAGGCTGCTCCAAGGCTCGCTGGGCGACCCCAGCCCCTGCCTCTCGCACCCCCATCCCAAAGCAGCAGAAAGGGATTATCCCTCCAAGCAAAATGCACCAAGGCAGCTGGCAGGCAGCAGCCCAGACTCCAATTTATCTCACCACAAGTGTTTTGCACATTTGAACCCCAAGTTTGAGATTCAAGCCCTTACTATGGACAAGCAGAAGGCATCCTTGGCCTAATGAGAATAAAAAGATGCTGAAGTATTTGCAATCACAGCAAAAAGAAATAGTTGCTGAGGCCACAAACCCCAGCTGCAAGAGTTACTGAGAGAAGCATTAACACTGATTTTCCCAGAAAGGTGTGTGCTAGGGAAGAATGTAACAGCTTTTATACATTCTCACATGCAAAAGAGATATCCAAGTGCTCATGGTACCATTTAAACATGGTTCTCTGTAAAACATATTCACTACAGACTCTTTAGTGTTTAAGAGGGAAAGATGTGTGAAGTAAAATCTTCCCCACGTAGTAAGAATGCAGATATATCACAGTGTCTCTCCCATATGGATTCTGAACTGTCTAATAAGGAAATTAAAAACGACCCATTAAGCTTGCTTTCTCTGCTTTCAGAGAAACTGGAACAGAAGCAGGGGACTGGCTCCCAACAGCTCCCAGTACTGCTGGGGAAAGGTGAACATACAGCTTTAGGGTATTTGGCAAGGCAAGAGCAGAAATAAAAGCAATTTATTTCAGGAATGATCACAAGCACTTTCAGCCATCAGAAATCATCCTCCCAGCGGCAGCATCCCCATCACGTGCTCAGCGCTTCCTGCAGGAGACAAATTCCTGCTGCACAGAAGAGAGGAGAATCCTAACATGGAGTGAGTGGAGTTCAATCTGTGCTGGCAATTCTCAGGAGTTTTAGCTCTCAGGGAGGAGGTTGTTAATTCAGTTCACTGCCAACTCCAGCAGCCTAGCACACCATGTACCCCTCTCCCAACTCCACACTAAAGCTCCCTGTGAAAATGGGAGATTTAACAGGACATACATGTACAAATCTTCCCCCTGTGGAAACTCAGCTGCTATGAAGGGAGACCTTGTTTTGTTACATCTCCTGAGAATTCTGTCTCCCAGGGTCTGTAACAAAAAACTTCACAAAACCACTCAACTGACACTGCCACCCTCCTCCCAAACAGGACACCCTCATCTTTTTCAACTACCAACTGCACCCAGAGATTCCCACAAAAGGAATGGGGAAACCATTAAGTTCAGCTGAACACTCTCCAGGAAATAAACCTTTGCCAGGGCCTTATTAACTTACTTTGACAGACAACATTTCTTGCATCAAGATCTTCGCTTTTATCTCCTAGGAATTAAAGGGATGTCCAGTCTTTATGCCCAAAGTTAGAGCCCAGGTATTTGAAAGAGGTGGCGTTTGAGACCAAGAAGATGACTGACTAGCAGAATTTTTGGGTTTGTTGTGTGTCCCCCAAAAAGGACAGAGAACTAGTAGCTCTCTTCCGAACATCAGAGCAGTAACAAAAAGAGGATTAGAAATGGACAGAATTTTAATAGAAGAAATCTTAGTAGAAGAACATGTCTCCAACTGGAGCACATTTCAGTGACTGCAAGAAAGAACTGCAGAGCTGCAGTCTAGATGGTCTTATTTTAAAAAGCACACAACTTCAAAGCACTGAGATATGTTCTGCCATGAAGCAGCACTGAACTTGGCTGGCTTCCCTCCTCTCTCCAAACAGCAACAAAGGAACACTGTTCTTCCCCAGCAGACAGCAAACACTGGCACATATTTTCAGGGAGACACCTGTTAGGGCTGGAAGAGCTCAGGGAGTACAGCAGAGGTGGCCACAGTGACCCAGTGAACCTCAGAGAACCACCAGGGCTCTTTCTGATCCCAGCTCTGTCCTGCTCTTCCTCAGCTCACTGCAAACAGTTCTACAGACAGCAGATGCTTCGTGTTCACCGGGAAGAGTTACAAGAGGATGTTTGGGCACATTCCATAGATAAAGTCTTACCTCCCAGAGCAGCATTTTCCCCTTACTTCCCTAAGGAAAAAAACAAAATGCTGCAAAACCCACTTGGGCTTCGGTCAAGGATTATTTATACTGATTTTACTTTAAAAAATCATCTTTGCATGCAAACTATGCTAACTATTCCTGCTAAGAGCCTGTGAAAGCCTCATCCTTGAAGATCTGGGGCAATGGGCAATGCTGTTACAACTGCAGCTTGAGACACAGAACATACACAAGCAATATTTCCTCTTCAGTATATCCTCTTCCATTTAGAAGTGTGACAGCAGATACCTTCACAGGCTCCAGTTTGGAAGAAAAAAGGAGAGTAAGGCTGATGTGAGGTAAAAAGCAGCAGCTGCTGCTTTTGGAAAAACTTTCCTCCCCAGAGAAACCAGTTCAGACTGATACAGGAGGATCCTGATGTTGACCTTCATAAGGCAACAAAGAACTCATGATTTATGTCCTATGTTATAAAAATAGAACTTACAACAAAAATAAAAGCTACAAGAAGTCTATTGGACCTTATAAACAAAGTCCTGGACAAACTGGTAACTGTATTCAGTTTAGTTTATTAAGAACAAATTAATTTGCAACCACTTAATTTCATCTAAAGGTTGACTAAGCAAGGCTTACAGGTTGTTTTCTTACTGAAAAGTCGCATCTTTAAAAGCTCCTAATCTAACAGCTCTCTGCTTTTGCCACAGCAAGTCAGAAAACTAAGATAAAACACCAGTGGTGCAGAAGCAAGAAACTAGACACCAAGCTATAGGAATTTAACCATATTTAAGTATTTTGCATCCGCTATCCACATAAAGATACAATTCTAGAAGAGAGGTTAAACATCGTGTTTCAAAATTTAGAACAACCTCTGGCCAACATGAATGAATTCTACCACAAAGAGCAGATCCTCCTCCTCAGCTTGTATGTTTTCTTCCAAAGCACACAGAAGTGGTTTCAGGAACAGAGTTATGTGCTGCAGCCTAAATCCTCTGTGCAATGAAATTATTGACATGTAGAGGAAGAGCACAGTTGAGTTTGGGCAGGCTCTGGCACAGGTGCCATGGCAGGGTGGCACTGGGTGGGCTCTGAGGTCCCTTCCCACCCAAACCCTTCTGTGATTCCATGAAATAAAGCAGGTGGTGTGGCTGTACCATGAGAAACTTGTCACACATATTAGGATTTCATATTCAAGCTCTCACAACATGCTTGCTTTTACCTAGTGACCTACACCTTACCTCCTGCTTGTCCTAAAACCTGCTTTAATAAAGTTATATTGAGATTGAATTGAAAGAGAGACTGCAGATTTCCTCCTTGCAGCCGACAAACTAAACCATACCTGTAACTACAGAAATGAGAGCAAGAGCCTCAGACTGCTGGGATTAAATAAATACAGACTTCTTTCAAATGTTGGTTGTATACCACGCACAGAGTGTGTACATACACACTCCAAAATGTTTTCAAGATTTTCAAAACTCACTATAAATTAACACAAGTCATTCACAATTCCCTATAGCTTAAAAAAACATAAGAAGCTAAAAAAAGGACTGTACGTCACATGGGAAAGAGAAAACAAAACCATTTTTACTTTAGAACAGTCAGATTCAGCTGCTGTTTGGGAAACATATTGTCAATTACATTTATTTCTGTGACTCAGGATTCCTGCAGCCTGCTTGTCCTCCCAGAGATACCTGAGTTATCCCTTCAGCGTTTTCCAGCTTCTTGATGGTTTGTTACACAGCTTTATGTGGCCACAGTCCTACAAGTCATGTCTGATGATTAACACAATCCTGCAGAAGAGCAGAATGCCGCTGATTCTTTGTAAAAGAGCTCCCCAGAATGCAGTATTAAATTAATCTCATTTAGAACAGAAAGATTCAGCATTTCATTCTGCTTTCTACTACGTCAAGGCAGCAAGCAAGAAATCAAAATAATGATTTCAGAGCCACATTGCCGAGTTCACACAGACTGGAATTCCATAACGTGAAAGAATAAACTGCTGTCTTGAGCAATTAAGCAGCATTTTCTGTTCACAGAAGTACACCCTCCTTGGGTGTCACTAAACACCGCTCTGATTCCAAGCAACTCAGCTGCTCTTAATAAAAAAAATTAAAAAATAAATCCTATTTCTTGCTGGCAAGGTGAGTTACTGGAAGGCTCTTTCCTTGTCAAGGACAATGCGGGTCTGTATCAAGCAGACGTGGCAGGTTTGCCACTGCTCCAGGGCTCCTCCCTGATGTAAGTGCAAACAGGGGAGAGCCAGGGCTGGACAGGGAGAGGAGGCAACCACAGACAGGCTGGGAAAGCCAACCCCAACGCCCAGGCTGGGGAGAGGACAGACAGCAGCTGGGGAACCCTGCCCCTGGCACCCAGGGGTGGTTTCCCAGCTCTTCTCCCTCCCTAAATAAACAGCCCTGTGAGGTACCTCTGCAAACAATAACCCAGAGTTGTCACTTTGGGGATGAGATCTTCTGCTCTGCCCCAAAACAGCTGAGACCTCCCCCAGGAAAGGTAAATTTAAACCAATGCATCAAACTCCCTCTGGGATGAAAGCCAACACTGCCCTATCTGAGACACCCAACTCCATGGTCCACAGAGCAGGAGAAAAGGGAGAAGCTCTTCTGCAAGATCTAGAGAAGATCAGAAAGTTCAGGGTACAATGTGGAAAGAGAAGCCATGGGAACAAGAAGTGGTGAGAAAACACCAAGAATTGAATTATTTTAGGCTATAAAGAAATGGCTGTATCTTAATTGTGCCTGTAAGGACACTTAAAAGGGTCTTTATCCCCCCCATTTCATCCATGTTTCCCAGAGCCAAATCAAAACCACCTCTCTGTGCCACCCCCATCCCTCCAGAAGTGATTCATGTCACACACTCTGTTGGCCGCTCCACCAGAAATTTATTTTTCTTGGATAGATTTTCCTCAGCCCTTTCAACCAGGTTCAGCCAAGACATACTCACTACTCCAGGACTTTTCACAAGGACTAGATAATGTTTGTTTCATGCCAAGACACAAGGCAGGAGACAGAATAAAAGTATCTGTGGAGCAATCAGGACACTTTCTACCTTCTGAGCAAACTCCACTGAAGTTCAAGTGCCACAGTTTGGAGCATCTCATACTCTAATTTTATTCTTGTGCTGTGTGAAGTCTGCCATAAATATCCGGCATTTCTATATGGAGTTGGGAAGGGAGAAAAGAGAGAGGAGTATTGATCTGTTTCTTTAATTTGGACCCTTTGCAACCAACAGTATGTTCTTTAATACTGGGCTCCAATTTGCAAGAATGGATTCTTCTTGAAGATAGGGTATTTTTAGAAGATGTCTTGATGGGTGGCATTGAAACATCTCATCCAAGAAGCAGAGCTTCCATCGTTATCCCAAATCTCCTCAATCTCTCAAAAAATCAAGACATCAATCTCATCAGGAGGATTTTTTATCAAAGATGTATTCAGGAGGGTTTTCCTGTTCTTTTGGGGGAAGAGGGAGTGGGAGTGAATGGAGCATTACTCATCCTTCAGTCACCACTTTCTAGGAGCTGGGCTTTTCTAGAGATGTGAATACTAGACCTTCTTTTGAATTTAGTTTTTTTTATTTACAAGAAGAAGCAAAGCATGTCACATTCACATGTCTAAAAGCCAGCACAAGAGCCAAAAAAACTGAACTGGAGCAACTTTCAGTCAAGTAATCCACGAGGAAAGGCAGCACATGAGAACAGTCTGGAGTATTGCGTTGTCCAGACCTTAAGGCTCGGTGAAGCTACAGAAGGCTGACACAAAGTCCAGACTGAGGTTCTCAATCCCCTGGACTCGTGAAGGCGCTGCCAGGCCCGGAGCCTCCCCGGGCACCGGAGCCGAGCGCTCCCGCCTCGGGACAGCGTCCTCCTCCCGAGCACCCAGCCCTACTGCGACGCACGCCAGGCGTCCAAACACGCCCACAAACTGCCCAGCCACCAGGTTCACAACAACAGCCAACACAAAAGTCATTGTACCAGGAGCAAAGAGCCGTGGCTGCGAGTCCAGTACTGCACAGCCTGCACGGGTCCAGAGGGCCAAGCGGGATCTGCAGCCAAACCAAGACACGTTTGCACCTCCCCAGATCCACAGGAAGAGTTCTGGAAGAGACAGGACTGGTTTTTTTCCCACTAGAGGAGCTGGAACGAGCTGTGGTAAGAACTAGAACTGTGATCAGCCAGTGTTGCTCTGCACTGTCAGCTCCGCTGAAGGGCCAGGGAGTTCATGACTACTAGAGAGGGTGGGATGTTTCCATCTAAATAAAAAAAAAAGAACCTTGGTAAAAGGGAAAACGTGCCTCTGAAATTATCATACACTCTTGTGCAATAAATGCAGCTTTAGAAGTACACTACCCAGCTCTGAGCTGACAGGCAATTACAGTGACTGGAAAAGAGATTTTTGCATGGATTTCTGCATTCTCCAAGACCTGCGTGTGAAGGAAGACAACACTCTCCCATCAGCTCTCTGCCCCAGTGTGTGCCAACAGCAGATCAGAGGTTCAACGGAGATGATTAATCCTGGAGGGGGCCGGGCAGCTGCTGCTCTCTCTGTGGCAGGCAGGAGGAGGAGGGGAACTACCTGTCTCCTTTCCGAGACAGCAGCATGAGCCACAGCTAAGGAGATAATCACAAATTCTCAGAACCCCCTTCATCCCACCAACCATCAGCTAAATAAATAAACCAAGATGCTTTTGGACAAGCTACTCTCAGAAATGAAGTGAAACACAGGGGAGCTCCATTACTTCAATTAATACTCCCATTTGTACCAGGTCAGCAGTTCCCAAGGGCATCCCACTATTCCTCATCCAACAAAATCCCCCATCGCTGGGCAATGAGCATCCAACTCGCTCCAAACTCCAGCAAGCTCTGTAGGACCCAACAGCAGAAATAGAAAAAGAAGGGGGGAAAAAAGGAAAAGGCTTCTCTAGATATGCTTTCTTGAAAATTTTGGTTGCAGTCTCTCAAACTGGAAGGAAAATTACACAGTTTTACAGAATCACAGAATGGTTTGTGCTGGGAAGGACCTTAAAGCCCATCCAGTGCCACATCCTGCCCTGGGCAGGGACACCTTCCACTGTCCCAGACTGCTCCAAGTCCCATCTAGCCTGGGACACTTGCAGGGATCCGGGGGCAGCCACAGCTGCTCTGGGCAGCAAAGTTTTCTCCCAGGCCTAATAAATTTAAGTAAAACCAGTTTTATTTCCCCCCAGTATGACAACTGCAGCAAGCCCAGAACAGGAAGATCACTTTATGTACTAGCCTGACTAGTTGAAAAATTCAAACACCTACATCAGAGAGGAAAAAAAATCCTACCAGAAAGCTCCAAAAGGAGGAGGGGGAGAAAATTTCAATTATATAAGGCAAAGATTGAAAGTAGCCAAGTGCTCTGCATGCAGATGGTAGTTAACAAGCAGACAAGAAGTAGATGAAAGGGATTTTGAGGAATGCCACAGCATCAGAGGAAAACAATAAGGAGAGGATTCCTCCAGCAGATTCACCCAGTAACACTCGGCTCCAGAACAGACCCTCATTAGTGGGGACCACCTCGTTAGTCTGTGAGGGGCTGCAGAGGCTCCCTCCCTGCTGGAGTCCTGCGGGCATTGCTTGTTCAGCTACAAGCAGCTGGGAATTTACAACCAGGATCTTCACAGATGTGACAACAACGAACAAGACACCCACAACATTTTCTCCTCATCCTCCTCTTTCAAGGAGCTGCACCACTGAGCTCTATGAAGTTTTTACAGAGCATCTTTTTACATTTTGGGAACGAAACAGCACAGGGTGGGATTGTTGGGGTGTCTGTGCAAAGCCAGGAGTTGGACTGGGTGATCCTTATGGGTCTCTTCCAACTCCAGATATTCTGTGATAATTTTCACTAGTTCTTCATAAAGCCACTGAGACGCTCAATCAAGTCATTTTTCCTTTAATTTTTCAGAGAGAAGCACCTTGTCCTGGCACACAAATTCACTGCTCAAGCACAAGAAAACACAGGCACAATAACCAACCTGATCTGCAGAGCAGCTAATCTGATCAGGGCTTACCTGTACCCAGCCTGGAGGGCGTTTGGTTTCAGTTTAACATAACCAAAGCATGCCTGGTACAGAGAGAAAAGGGGGAAAAACAAAGGCAGAGCTCTGCCACTGACAACTAGGATGGGTCATGAAATTTTCCCCTCAGAGGATACCATTTTGAAATAAATACTATCTCACCAGACAGCATGCAGGAGAATTAGCTGCAAAAAGAAATAGAACTCTTTCCATTAAAAAGACCTGGCCATGAATACTTGAGGAGGGGCACTGGGGCAGGTCTGACAAGTGAAAGATTCACACAAAAGAGTGAACCAGCACAGAACCTCTGTAACTGGAGACAGATGTAATTCCAGCCTGTTAGGAGAAGAATTTAAAATGCAGGAAAAAGGCAGCCAAAAAAGAAAAACCAGGAGTTACATACTTCATAAGCCAGGTTAACATCTAATACACAAAACAATGTCAATCAGAGCCTTCAGGTAAGATTTTTTACAAGTATTACTTATTAAAAGTAGGCTTAAATAACTAAGAGTTAAGCTGGTATGGGCTTCCTGCCCATTTCCAGAGGCAGGGAGAGGGGGATGGTAGGGGGGAAGAGAGCGAGGGCTGAATATGGAAAGCTGTCTTTAGGCACAATATGAATCACCACACTGAGGAATCTTCTTTAAGTAGCTGGCTATTACTCAAGCAGATTTATTTTATTTAAAATTGGATGATTTTGACCAATATACGCACAACGAACCTTGGAGAAGTCATTACACGACACTCAGCTGTGTCTATTACAATGAAAAATACTTGAAAATTAATTTGTATCAATTTAATCCACCCTGACGTAGGAAAAGTGGTTAATGCCTTGGGAGATTTCCTAATGTGCTTAGTTTCTTAACATTATTTTCTGTTGTCTCAGTATAAACAGCACCTTGCCTTTGACTTTCAGAAATCTCTGCTAATGGCAGGAGAGCTACCTACGACATGAGAGGAGCAGAGAGAGAATAATTTTCTTGTTTTAGCCTGAGACAGTAAAAGCCGACACCACAAAATGTTGCATACATGGAGCAAGAGCCCTGCAAGTGTTCTGCATTCAAAATGCAGATCTACAGAAGGCTGATTGTCTCATTTTTTTGAAGTAGCCAGCACGGGAATAGCAGAAGTCACATGGAGAAGGGCTCCAATTCACAAAAAAATAGGCAGATTTAGCTGCTGCGATTTTTATTCACGCCACTGTCCCAGCCCAGGAATAGCAACGGCTGCTGAACAGAAATATTCTCCCCCTGGCCACTGGATGTGGGACTCCAGTGGAGAAAAAAGCCACCGGGAGCAGGAAGAGCCACCACCTCCTCCGCATGCAGCCCCTGCCAGGCGCCCTGCCCTGCTCCCTGCTCCTGGCCCGCTGCAGGTGGCACAGCGGGCACCCAGCTCCCAAGGGCTCCATCCAGAGGGCAGGGAACTTGTACTGCCCTGCCCTGCCCCAAGGCACACAGCCGGATGGAAACACGGGCCTGGCAGCACAGCCGCTGACCCACAACTCGGATTTTGTATTCCACCTATTTCATGTGTGCACACAAATATCCCCCGCCAAACCTTTTGTCTTCAGGAATCTTTTTTTTTTTATTTATTTCTGTCTATGGCACCTACAAAAAAACTTCTCTGGTTCCCTCTCAGGAGTGGAATGGATTTGCTAATGCAACACCACCAGCCCTGAAACAGCCAAAGCTCAGCACTGGGTATTAAAGGGGAGCCACCAGGGAATTCAGGAAATGCAGACTGAGCCCATGGGCTGCCTCAAAGGCTTCTAAATGAAGACATCCAATTTTATCTCAACTAAGCCTAGAGCCCCCCATGAATGCCAGTGGGTAACAGCTCCAAATCTTTAGCATCATGGAAAGAGATGAAGCTCCAACTGCAGATGAGCTGGGGTGAGAAGCCCTTTGGAGATAAAATGTTCTTTACCTGGACCAGGAGAACGAGGAGCAGCAGATATTCCCAGAGAGGACAGACTCTGTGTCAAACATTCCCCAGATGACTGAAGCTCTCTTATTTTCCTGTTTGCTGGCCAAGACCAGTTCAATCTATGGATGGCTGCTCACTCCAGGCACTACATCAAACCCCTCCCTCTGCCTCCCATCACACACATTTCCCTCCAATTCACACTGCTTTCCATTAATATTCGAAAGTCCTCCCTTACACAAATAAAATTCTTGCAACATTTCTTACAACATCGTTATGTGTTACTATGGAAACTGTGAAAATGTCACAAAATACAAAAGCCTATAGCTCTGCTGCATGAGGAGAACCCTGATCATCCTCAGTTCCCTCTTTGGATAATTTGATGATCAAATGTTTTGAGCCTAATATAAAAAGTCACTATTATAGTGGTTGGGGGGGGGGGTTGTTTTTTCTTTTTTGGCATTGCTTTAAATTACTGAATATTTCATTAAGCCAGCAGCCAAATGAAGCCACTTTTCACAAATCCACCCTGTAAGGAGGCACTTCTGAGGCAGTAAAATGTCATTCAAAAGTCTCTGGAATTCCAGTCTGAGCAGAGCGGCTGTGGCTGCCCCTGGATCCCTGGCAGTGTCCCAGGCCAGGCTGGATGGGGCTTGGAGCACCTGGGACAGTGGAAGGTGTCCCTGCCATGGCAGGGGTGGCATGGATGGGCTTTGAGGTCCTTTCCCACCTAAACATTCTGAGTGCAGAGATTTAACAGACAGCAGCTCTACCTCTTTAAAACAGAGGCTCTTAGAGAGGCACGGAGTTGTGGAGGGAGCGCCCCGTGCTCATTCATAAGGCAGCAGGAATTAAAGCGCCTCCGAAGCCGGCGCGTCACGGGATGTGCCAGCCGAGCTGTGCCACCACTATCGCAGGGAACATCTCGTTTTGCAGCTGACACATCCTGGTGGCACAGGAGCCTCGGGGAGAGAGAACAGCGTCTGCCAGGAGCTCACCTCACTAACCTGACGGCTCCGGGCCACCACGGCGGCCCCAACACAGCCAGGACAGCGCTGGCACACGGGGGGCACGCTGGTGGGCACGCTCTGGCACACCGAGCTCAGCCTGGCTTGGGGAGGGGCAGGAAAAGGGAAAACACCCTCCACATGACTAATCTGACACTGAATTTTTGAGCCACTAACAAAAGCAGTGAACCGAAAGTCTCAACGGCACAAGACTCTGACTGTCCCCCTTTAAACATTCTCCTTCACCAACGCATCATGCCCCTCACTGCTGATGCAATGCAATGAAACAGCACATTTTACAGGAAAATCCCAGGCATCTTTAGCAAATCCCTAACTCGGCATGCCTGTGCCAGGTACCCTTCCCATAAATAGCTTGTTCAGTGCTGAGGTCAAACCTGGAGCAGGCATTCCAGAAAGTAACCCTATCCCAGGGAAGGTCAGAAGGGGGTGAAAAGAAATAGGACAGAAAAAAAAGAAAAGGTAAAGAAAAGAAGGAGCTGGATGTTACTCAAGCAAACCATTCCAGTACTTCAAGTGAAAGCAAATCTTTCAAATGCAGAGAGCCACAACCAGAGACAACTCCAAAAGCACTGGAGAGTTGAATTGGTCCCAGTTGGCTCCAGAGATGAAAAGGGCAATTGCAACAAACCCAACGGCAATTCAAGCTTCTCTTCCCACTTCCCATCTGAATTCCTAGTCAATACACAGGCCCTCACCTATTTATATTTTTAAATCCTTCCTTTCATTCCAAAATCCAGCAAATAAAACCTAAGTCAATTTTTTAATTCTCTCCTACCTAAAGCGTTTTATCTGAGGACAGCCCAGCAAAGACACTGAGCTCTCCAAGCCTTTGAAACGAGACACTTGCAAAACGCCCCATATCCAGGGTGTGCCCAAAACACACTCGGTGGAAAAATCTCTTGGGGTAGTGCCAGTTTAGCAAGAAAAGCATTTTCCCCCAGCTGGAAGTCTGGCACTGCTGAGCGAGTGGAACCAGAATGGATCTGCAGGAGAGAATAGAAGGAGGGGGGAAGCCCACGTCACTGCAGAATGAAACCCCAGATCTTTGAGGAAGACACCTGGGAGCACCTTTACAATCTCTTCCTTAAGGAATTCCATGTTCACCCTTGTTCCACTCGTAATCTCAGCCATACAGTCATTTGCTGCCTTCTGTCAGCACCAGCATGAATAAAAATGCTGCTCTGCGCCGGGTCAGCTTGCAGATGCTGGTGTAACACCGTGTAAAAGTCCTTCCCCATCCCCCACAGAGGTAGATTAGACTTCAATATTGGAGATTAGCTCTAAACAGGGCCCCTTTCCCTCACTCAAACACTGACTTCAATTTCAGAGACTGCAGCAAAGCAGATAAGTACCACACTGGGTTTTTAACACCAGTTCACATTCACAAACTTCTAAAATTTTTTTCTGCTGCTTCAGATGTTGTGACAGGCTTTTTCCAATGAAAAGTAAAGTAAATATTTATATAACCCTATTCACAGTGTCACCCACAACTCCTAGAAAATCTGAACTACAGCCTGTTCTTACTCGCTGCCCCACTGAGTAAAGGCCACGGAGACAAAGAGCAGCTTATTGGCAGTACCAGACACCAAATCATTCCCAGTCCTCTGCATTATCTTCCCTACACCAGGCAAGCCCAGCCTGACAAACAGGGAGAGAAGACCTGGCTCTGAACAGAACAACCCGAAACGCTGCAGGGGCAGTAAAGGCATCTGCCAGAAAAATGCTTTGTCTGCATTCAATGCCCCACACCCAAATTCAAACGTTTTCCTCGACACAGCACCGATCCAAATGCTACTCCTTGCACGTCTGACCCAACTCTGAGTGCTGCTTCACAGAATCCCAGATTGGTCTGGGGTGGAAGGGGCTTTCAGCCTAGATGGGTAAATTTAAAATAAAACACCAAACTCCCTCTCAGATGAAGGGCAACCACGCTGCCTTATCTGAGGGCTGTGGATGACCACCGACCGACACCAAACCTCCCTGCCATCCTCCAGTGAGGTCTGCATGAGGATAAAGCTACTAATCAAAGTCAGAAACAACTTATGAGACACCCATAATATCTATAAAAAGTGTACTAGGACCAGCATCTCTTTGAGAAATAACTGACTATTCTCATTTGCCCTCTTTCCTTAAAAGCAAGAGGGACTTGGAGTGTCCTACTTACTTCAGATACCCGATTAAGCATTTTTGAACAATCAGCTGCTCTATTGTTCTGCTTTCAAATGCTAAGCAAGAACACTTCAGGATTTGCTCTCTTTCTGAAAGAGCCTGCAGGACTTCTCTCCTGACCAACACATCAATGCTGAGACTAACAACTCAGATAACACATAAGCAAGTTCTCATAAACAGCTAAAAAATACAGTTAAGCACCTTGCTGTCATCAGTACCTACAAGCACAGCTAAAATTCAACAAAAAACACCCCCTAAGTGTCAAGCAGGTGACTGAAAAAGTGATAAAGAGTAAGAGACAAACTGGATTGATCTGCATAAATCATTTAGTGAAACATGTTTGTGACCAGTAGGAAAAGTTTCCTTAGTCCCCATGGTGTGGGATTTGATTTTTGAATTACATGTGGGATCTGCCATCTGCACCATAGTTCCATGAAGTCATGGATTTGAGAAATATTATTTAATGGGCCTTGAGATACAGGCTTCATGATCATGTTCTCACTTGAAAAACATAATCAAGGGGAAAAAATCAGAATCTCTAAATCCTGTTTCTCAGTCAGCTGATGCACCAACTGCGGCCGCTCCTCAAGCGACCTCCAACCCAAGTGCCCCATGCATTCATCTCCAACACAGGACTTGGAAATCAGTGCTGGGAAAAGCAGTTTTGAGAAATCTTAATTACTACTCCGAGCCCAGCAACTCAGAAATCCCAGCAGCACAATGTGACGCAGTGCAGGGAGGAGACAACACACAGGCTGTGAAATGATTCACTGCAACACCAAAGTGCAGAAGTGCTGGGCTTTCCCTTCAGTAAATGGGAATAATTAAAGTGTGCTCAGGCATCGTGGCCATAGGCATTTTAACAACCACAACTGCATACTGCAGGGACTCTCTGACCCTTGGAAAGGTTCTGTGGGAAGCCAGTGGTGTGAGAAGTTGGTCACTAGGAACTTCAGTTCCCTCTCAGCAGCTCGAAGCAACTGCCAACCAAACAGTGACTTTCCAGATAAGAAAACCTGAGCTAAAAGATAAGTCCCAGTTAAATATTTGGTTTCATTACCTTTTCAGAAATTTTTCCACGGTACAGAACCCTAAATCACCTATCACTCACCAGCTCATGTCTACATCACTGCATAGCATAGGTCACCAACCAGCCAAAAATAACTGACAAATTCTGTCTGCAAATCCAACACAACCAAAGAAACCACCATTCTGAGAAGAGCTACAGTAAAACTACAATAACAATGCACAAGCCAC
Organism: Chloebia gouldiae; assembly: GCA_003676055.1. Classification (NCBI taxonomy): domain Eukaryota; kingdom Metazoa; phylum Chordata; class Aves; order Passeriformes; family Passeridae; genus Chloebia; species Chloebia gouldiae. Next base: position 91,793 of record QUSF01000145.1, read on the forward strand.
ATGAAGTACTTCCTATCTGTATGTATTAGCACAAGGACACAGAAACAACAGGACTTTGGTGACTTTCTAAACCATCACTCAGCCACACAAACGATTTCAGCCAGCAGCCCTCCAGCACTGGGAAGAATTCCATGCCCTTCTCTGAACCACACTTCACAAGCAGTTCCTGATCCCAGCATGCTGACAGCAACATAAAACCATGGAATGGTTTGGGTTGGACAGGACCTTAAAGCTCATCCAGTTCCACCCTGCCATGGCAGGGACACCTTTCATTGTCCCAGGCTGCTCCAAGCCCTCTCCAGCCTTGCCTGGGGCACTTCCAGGGAATCCAGGGGCAGCCACAGCTGCTCTGGGCACCTGTGCCAGGGCCTGCCCACCCCCAAAGGGCACCTGGGCTCTTTCACAGCTGCACAAGTTTCTCAGGTGCTGCTGCCTCCAGTCACCCCAGCCAAGGAAGTTTGGATTCTCCACAGGGGAGACTCCCACCTGCCTTCCTCACCTCCTAGCAAAGGCCAAGCTGCTCTCTCCTGATCCTCACCCTGCGCAGCTCACACCTGTAGAGAACCTCAGCTGTGAAGCAGGCTGTGCACTGCAAACCTGGCAGCAGACCCAATCCAACATGGTATGGTGGTCCTTGATGCACACAAAGCAAAGGACTCAGCACAACCCAACCCTGCCTGCACACACCTGCCTTCCCCATCAGCAGCCTGAGAACAAGGAGCACCTCGTTAAACCAAGCCCATGGCTGGCAGGGTTTCCCAAAGGTGTAACAACTCCCTCCCTGCTTTGTTTATGACTTACACGATGGCCTGGTTATGCACCTGAATGACAGCACCTTGCTGGGCAGCAGCTCTGGGAGTGCTTTAAAAGGACCTACCAAGTTCTGATACATCCCCAACACTACTGCAATGAAGTATTTCTCAGGGAGATGGTGCTCCTTAGCAGAGAACAGGCAGCTCAATATAGTACAAATGTTTCAAAGTCTGTCCTTGACCAGATACTGGTTCTGGAATGCCACCACACCAGAAAAACCCAAAGGTCAGCTCTTATCTAAGCATGATGTAAACATGTCTTAGTCTCTTTTGGGTGCTCCTGCTTGAATCTCCAAGGTGGCTGGTGACATGGCCACTCACGGCCAGCAGGCTCTGAGACACTGCTGGTGGCACAACTCTCACTAAAGGTCTAAAAGCAAACAGGAGATTTCCTGGGGGGAAAGGCAGGGCATCCAGAAGCAATGCAGAACCAAGGGATGGTGACCGAGCAATGAGAAGTGTACAGAATCACAGAATTGCTGGGGTTGGAAGGGACCTCTGGAGATCACCCAAGGCAGGGTCCCCTAAAGCAGGTTACACAGGAACACATCCAGGTGTGTTTGGAATGTCTCCATTATACACTCAGATATTCTGTCTCACTATCAAAGTTAAAATAATCAGAGTTCATGTCTTCCTTCTAAAGAAATAAATTCAGAAAGATGAAAACTCCAGCCCTCCTTGAGCAGGCTCTGCACTCAGCTGATGCACAGCAAGGCTCCGTACTGTCAGCTGGCCCAAGGCAGCTTCCCAGCGGAAAACTCTGCTCTTCCCTTCCTGCCTGATAGCACTGCTGGACAAGAATGGTGTTTAGATGTGCTCAGAAGCTTGTACCAGCTCCCGAGGGTGACTTGAGGAGCTCCACCAACAAGCAGCAACACGCACTGAGCCCCAGCAGTGCCACAGCACCCATCCAACAGGACGGCCAGCGCCGCCACGGCTCCTTACTGAACACCCGCAGGCACCAGCTTTACACGGGGCTTGGTGGGCCTGGCCGAGATGCCAGTGTGCATACACACCAGCTTCTGAACCCAGAGACAATGCAGGGATCAGCCTTTTTATTAGCTTTCGAATCTCTGGCTTTTTAAGAGTATACTGAGAACGTGAAGGCATGACTAACACAAAGGGCGGAAAAGTCAGCAAAGGATTTCACACACCGTGTCTCTGAATGCCGCACTTCCTCTTGGGATTAAGAGGCGTGGCAAAGAAATTTCACTTTGCTAGACAACATGTGAAGCCATGAAACCCACAATGTGGGAAATTTAGTATTATTTTGGACAGATTTTTGATCAAATGTCTCCTCCAATAACTACAAAACTTAGAAATACTAATCTACTACTAATCCCAACAGTAAGTTTGTGGATGCTATAAAACAGGAATAAAGTTACTAAAGTCTTGTTTCTAACAGCACAAGGACCCCTTTATGTCCACCCAGGAGAGATCACATGATCAGCTAGCTACCAGCTTTACACTGGGAGCTTTACACCATTGGGGGAAAGAGATCATCTACTGATGCAAACAAGATTTCACACAGACTAGACACAGAATATGGCCTTTCAAGAGATTTTTGCAAAATACTGTGGTATGCACTCCCAGGGAAAATTCTGGGTTTGGAACAAAAATTTCCCTTCTTCTCTGACCTGTCTCAAGACCTTTTGCCTTGAGAAGGATCTTCCTCCTCCACACACAAACTGACACCTAATACTTATGCAAACAGCATCCAATTAACAACATAATTACGAAGCTGTTGCCATCATTTAATGCAACTCACAGACAAGAAGAAAATTCCCAGCAGTAATTTCCCAGATCCAAGAAGAAAACACACTCGTTTCACACTTCCGCTGGCACTTGAACCAAATCCTTTCTGAGTATTTTTTTCTAGGCAGTCCATTTAACAAATAAAGTAATTCCCCAATCATAAATATGCTGTCAGCTACACAGATTCAGACTGGCCTTACTTTACACAACAGGTTTATAATAAATATTCCCATTGTAAAACAACAAGCATTTCCTTTCAGGAGACAGGACCAAAGCATCTTGGAGGGAACTGCTAATGGCATTCCAGGTTTGTATCTGCAGCTCACACTACTCCAGCCAGCCACTATTTCCACAACTTGCTGCTCCAAAACCACCGAAGATTATTTCCAGTGAGCATGAGGAATTTTATCGTCAGCGCTGTACGTGCTGCAAACCACACCACACCAGTTTTAACAATTCTTTGACCTAAGACGGTCCAAAATTTAGTGTTCCTACAAAAACCATATTTCTATCTGCCACCTTCCACCTTGCTCCCCACCACCAAAAGGAAACAAAGTGAGTGCTACTTACAGTGGTACGTGGGGTTGTTCCGGGTCTGCTTTGGTCAGTTCCTCTTCTTCAACATCCGACTCTCCCCCCGAGCTGCTGTCAGTGACATCCGAGTCAAAGGCCCGCTCGCTGCATCGCAAGTTGGCCATGCCACTGGCCGTGAATCTCTCCAGTTCCTCTGATATTGAATCACTCTTCAGGAAGTTGCTCAGGCCTTCTGAAGTAACTGTCTCGCTCGCAGCTTTCCTCAAGGCTGCTTCTGCTTTTCTGGTCAACATCAGCTGGCTCCGATGCCTCAGGGGGTCCAAGGCTGGAAGCTTGCTCAGCGTTTTCTCCAAGAAGCCACCCAACTGCTGCTGGATGTGTCTCTCCACCTGCTTCGCCTGCACCACCTGCAAGCGCTTCTGCAGCCGCCGGGCTCGGCTCTCAATGTCTGCCTGACGCCGCAGCAGGGCCCTCGTCCTCATCTCGGAGTCCAGAGCGCTGTGGTGACCAGCCAGCACAGGAGGTTTCTGCTCCTCCAGCTTACCGCTGCCCAGGTCGGAGCGGCTCGCGACGCCGGGCACCCGCGTGTCCCCACTGCCGCCCTCGAGCACCCACTGCTGCTCTGCGGAGTGAAGGGAGGATTTATTTGCAGTGCTATTATTGCTAAAGGGAGCTGCGTGCTCTGCATCAAGGCTTCTATGTGGAAGAGTGCAATTGGTCAACCCGGTCTTCAAGTCCCCCAATTCAGAACCTCCTGTATTATAGTCAACAGTCTGGAGGGCAGCAGAAGGAGAAGCACACTTCCCACCATTCAGAGAACTAGAGTTTTCATGGTCTGAATTGGTACTTTTGGCCAATTTCTTGGCCAAGCCATTCACAGGCGCTTGTGGGAGAGGTGGCTGGCTATTAGTACTCATGGTTTTTAGATTCTCCAAAGTGAATTCCAACACCGGCTGCCTCCCCAACAGATCACTTGTTTTCAAAAAGGACTGAGATAAGAGAGAGTGAGATTTAAGGACTGTCTGCTTGTTGAAGACTCCTTGCAGCTTCAGAGGCTCTTTTGAAGAGACAGATGTTACATCTGAGCAGAGATAAGAGGCCACTAGCGGCTGCAGCTTGCCCAGCTCTTCCTTGGTGGGGTTGTTTCGGAAATCTAGACTGGGATCCTCCGGAGCAATGGCTTTCCTTTTGGTGCCGTTGGCAGCCAGGAGGATGTTGTTGGCGTTGCCGTTGCTCTCGGCACTGCCAGGCGACAAGGTGGAGGACGGGGGAGCCAGCTTGAATCGGATGTGGTGAGCTTCGGCTGCTGCGTCAGTGAGAGCGGGCGCCATCGCAGCCATTCAGCACAGAGACACGGGAAGTCCAGCCTCTCCCGCTGCCGAGGCCAGCTCCACTGCCTCCCACCGCCGCTCCCGAGGGCAGCCTGCACAGGGAAGGCAAAGACACAGTCAGGCGCTGCACTCGGACGAAGTCAATCAAACACTTTGCACAAGGGCCGCGAGGTGCGGATGCCACGCCGAGCCTCCTCCCCCCGGGAGCTGCACGCAGCAGAGCCAGGTGGGCACCAGGGAACAGAAACAGAACACACAACCCTCCAGAACCCCAGCATCTCCCACAGTTAGTGCCTGCCTGCAACTGCAACTCCCATCTTTCAGTTTATCCATGAGCACACCGGGCCTCCATGAAAGCTCCAGCGCTGGATGCTCCTATTCTTCAATGCCAGCAGCTCACCAACTTCATCATTAAAATCCCTGAGCTACACCTATGAAACAGTTTTCAGTGCTTCTACTGCCAGCTCAGGGGTCTTAAAAATGACAGATTTGACTATAACATGTAACACAGACAGGGCTTGAGGGGAGCAAATCTCCATATGCTTAAACTCCCAGGGGCTGAAGAAACCCCACTGCTTCCCTGAAACCTGGATTTCAAGAAAGTTGCTTCTCTGGTGTATATGAAACCTGCTTTCCCAGAAGTACATTTCCGAATGAGCCAGGTGATTTCCAGTGTTAGCAATTCCCACTTCTCTTTCAAGAGCATGGATAAAGATTAACCCACACATGCATGGAGTAATTCTACATTGACTGTCAGAGTAAGCCTGGGTTTAATTCAACTACAGCAAACAAATTATAAGCAATAACTAAAGACTCTTAGTTTCTCTACATTGCAGCCTCTTCCCATCCACCTTCAGGTCTCTTCATTCAGCCACTTTCCTTACCACTATAAGTGTCAGTGTTTTTAAATGCCTTTTAAAATTGCATCCAAATAATCCACAGGACTGGCTGTGCTGCTAGTGAAACAGTTACTTGATTTTCCTTTTACTGCTGAAGTTATTTAGCATCTTCGTAAGATATTTCACGTCAACTTAATAATAATAAAAAAGTTGCCCTGATCTCTTCCCTGATATGCCAATCCTCTAATTTCACATAAATTTGCATAAGCTTGCTGTAGCTGTTCATTAACACACCCCAATGACCAAATTAATGCACCACTTTACAGGAAAAGCAAGGACTATCTGAAGTTTTAATATGTTTAACATGGAAAATTCCACAGCCAGTTTTGTTTCTGGGCTCATCCAGTTGCTCCCAATATCAGATTCAGATTCAGATGCTTCTCTGTAACAGAAAGACATCAAGGCTGAAAATCGAAGTACTAGAACCTAAATTTTTGTGAAGTCAGAGAGGAGTTAGAGAAACAAACCCACATTCCTATGGAGGGAAGGCTCAAAATTATTTGCTCTGTGTGGTTTCTGGTGAGTACATACACTGGTCACCTGTCCAGCCCCTCACCTAGTCCAAATACAAACCCTCTGCAGCCCTAGAATCCCAGAATGATTTGGGCTGGAAGGCACCCTAAAGCTCACCCTGTCCCACCCCCACTCCCCTGCTGCCCACCCTGGGGGACCAGCGCAGGGCAGGGCGTTCCTGGGATCGGTTGTGTCCCACGTCCTTCTCCCCAGGCTGCTCTCCATCTGTTCATCCTCCAGCCTGGGCTGGTCCGAGGGCTGTCCCTACTCAGCAACAGCACCCTGCTGGCTGACTGTCCTTCTAACTCACTCTCCATAAAATCCAGTCAGGTGACACACAAGGAGGAGACAGGGAAGGAAGAACACACTCCCAGAGGAACTGACTTTAAAAAGCTGCTGCAGCAGAAATATCAAGATGCAGGAGGTGGGTTCAGGTTTCCCAAGTCCCCGACTCACAGAACTTAGGGGACTCTGTAATTGACTTTATCCTTACTAAAAAAGGATCTGCATGTCTGAAAGTTTAGGCCACACTCACTGAAAATGGCTTTTAGTCACCATTTGGGTCCATAAATAAAAACTGAACATGCCTATTCAGGGAAGAAAGAAAAAAAAGGAACTTGCAGGGAACTTTCCACTTGTAACTAAGACACCCTTGGGAGAGGAGGGAGGAAGACTGTCAGAATAAAGACTTCCTCCACTCCAGCCTCCTTCCAAGACCTTCACTAGAGACACACACACTCAGAATGACTGGCCCTAACAGGTTCTCAGTTCTGCAGAAAAGTGGGTTTCCCTTCCAGAGAGAACTCTGGCTCAGGGCTCTCCACCACAGCTACCACGAGACATGGACAGCGGCTTTGGAAACACCCAACTGCAAAAAGGGCAGAAACTCCTCCCTTTAGTGCTAAATGACTCCTCATGAAGATAGCTGCACTGCACTGCAGCCAGTCAGGACTTTGCAGGAGATGCAGGCTGAAGTGAGTTAATTTGTAGGTCATCAACTGAAATTAACAGAAGTAGGAAACTGAAGCAAAACTTTGTCACTGCTTTTTCCTCCGGGTTAGCAAACCCACTTGAAAACAGCAAATCCTCCTGCAAAGCTACTACAAACCTCCTTGGCTCCACTTTTCATTGAGTGGACAGCATTTAGAGTACTTTGGAAGCTGGGAAAGCCTCCACTAAGAATAAGGCTTTGTTCTAGCAGCTTAAAGATGACCTCCAAAATTATTTGGTCTATTTTCTGTATTTAAGTCCATATAAACTCTGTGTGCTGGACAGCACTGGCTTCTCTAATACTGAATTAGAGCTCAACTTTTATGAGCAACCCCTGGAAAAGACATTAAGGAACATTTGTAAGCATGTTCCCTCCCTCTGTTTATAAGTGTGGGTTGTTATTAAAGTTGTATTACACTTATCAGGAATTTCTTCCTAACAGGGAATTGGAGGGAGAAGGAGTTAAGGCATCTCTGAGGAAGGAGAATAAAGAAAAGGAAAGGTCACAGAACAGGAAGGGAAGGTCATTCACACAGCCTGAGGAACTTTCAGAGCATTCTGCTTAGTCTCACAATAATTCCAAGAATTATCCCCAATCTATTGCCTGCTCCTGGGACCCAAACTGTGCTGGCAAGTTCTACCGAAACTGCTGTCACCCACCAGCATGAGCACACCCATGTGAGCACCCACAGGTCCCTCTTTTCACCGTTTCCCTGCCAAGGGTCTCTCATTCCCAGCACTCAAGGTGACACACGCTGCCCTGGCACAAGCCCTGCTGGCAGAGATCTGCCGGAGTGCCTGGACACTGCTCCAGCCTTCTGCAGCCATGGCACAACCCCTGCGCTGGACTTGGCTTGGGAAGGCCCAAGAGGAGCTGCCTCTGCAAGGCCAACGTGGTGTTTACGGCGCGTCTTAAGCTGATTCTGAATGAACGCTCTTCATTTTCCCTTCAGAAGTAGAGCACTGCCAGAGCACTCAGCAGTAATTAACAGAGCCGAGATGAAAGGCTGCAGCGAGCAGGTAAAACCAGGGTAACCGTAACTCGCCCATCTTCCCTGGGTCCCCAGGGGAGGCCAGGAGGCAGCAGAGCCACCAGGGCTCCTCACGGGGCTTCACCACCGCCCCGAGCCCTGGAACAGTGGGACACGGCCAGGGCAGCAGTGAAGTCAGAGGGGCTAAGGAACACACCCGTCACACTACACCCCGAGCAGCACCGGGTCACGACACCCCTGAACACAATCCCCAGCCTGCTGACTTATTCAACACCCTCTGCTTCTAAAGCCCAGTTTTACAATCAGACACTGAAAGGAGAACTGGGTTTCCAAGCACGTGATTTTGTGCAGTACCCCAGAAAATAAGCCCAAAACAAACACAGGAAGTTTTGGCTCTCTGAATTCTTTGTGGAAGGAATTTCTTGGGGAGAAAGCAGGCACTGTGCTTCCAGCGAGGATCATGAGAAACACGGGGAGCTCCGAGCGCTGGACACAGGAGGTGCCCGTCTGAACTCACTCCAGTCTGCCCCTGGAAGGGCTGCCCATGCTCTCCTCCAGGGCACCAACCCCACCGTGGCACACACCTGGATCCATCCCCCGTGCCCTCCATCCCTCCCTGCACTGCTCGGCCACACACATCTGCCTCACCCATTAACGTCCCTGGATTATGGCTTACCTCCCTGACATGATCCCAAATTCCTGCACTTCTGCACCCTGAAACCCCTTCACCCCAAGCTCTGTCCTCCCCAACGCCCATTTCCTGATGCACACAAAGGTGCTGTTAGAAGTAACAGAAGCAAAGTTACCCTGAAGGAAGTGAGTATTTTACCAATTCCCACTTCCCCTCTCCTCCCCCGCTACAAATCTACAGTGCAGCCAACTCTCAAGTCCGTGTGGTTACAAATATGTTTCAGTCAAAAAACCAAAACAAAGCACACAAAAAAAATCCCCAAACTTGGTAAAATAAAATCCCTCTACACTTCATTTTACAAGTAAAGCACATCATCTGTGCTAATCTCAGCAGGCAACAACACACAGCAACTCCCTGAGCCCTACAAAAATTTACACATCCACAATGTCCATCTACCAAAATTACAAATGTACATAACAGATTCTCTACATGCCTTTTGTTAGCACCTCTCAGAGTTCTGTAGTTGTAAGACAGGTGTTTACCAATTTAGAAAGGGATTTACATGAGAAGCAACTCTCAAAGCTTTAATTAAGGAAACGTGACAGGCAAGTACAGGACGATCACCTTATTGATAAGCCAGTTATCACGTGCAGACTGTGTGCTTGCAATGACCCACGTTTTGGAAACACGCTTTTTTTTTTAATATTAATTTTAAAACCGTTAAGAACATACAGAAGAATCAGAGATTTTTACAATAGACACATGAGTACATTCCACAGCTATTAATGCTACAGACTTGCACCTAATCTCCCAGGGGAAAGTAAGAATTTTAGTAGTAAGAACATACCAGAAATATTACTGAGCTCCACTTTGGTTTGTTTCCAATGAGAAGCCCTCAAGAGTAAACAAAAAACTGCTGTTTCCACTTCCTTGTCCACATGAATGGCAGGGTCTGGTCAACTCTGAGACCTTCTTCTGCAAGAATAATTCTCTCTTACACCTGTGAACTCTCATTGGATATAAATAAACCAAACCAATTGCATCATCTGAGATAAAAGCAATCTCATCAATATGATGTCAGAAAGAAAAACAGAAGCCACAAAGCAAGATTAACTGTCATCACTGCCAAAAAAAATCTGGAAAAGTGAATAATTAAAAGCAAGAATGCTTTCACCTGGAAAATTAAGTGGATGAAGATTAAAAAACCCATTGCTGTTAACCTACTCTTCAGAACAAAGCTGAAGTTTAGAGTCAAATCACAAGAAATATGGTTCAAAAATAATAATGGGACATCTGCAGAAAGCAGCAGCCTGTCAGAGACAAAAAATAAAAATTAAAATAAAATTTTAGAAAGCTTTAATTGTGAAATCCAGGTCTCCCCCATCCAGTATCAGAAAGATTTTGTTTTTCTTTCACATAATCTGGGCAAGTTGCCCAGGAAATATGAAAAACTGAACTCAGGACTCAGGGAGCAAGTTAAACAAAAAACAGAATTGCCTTTTAATTTTAAAGATACATTTTCATTCACTAGGTACAGTCATACCCACCTTTGCTCAAAAGCACATAAGTGTTTCCAAAACTCTTAACACCCCCCTACCCCATAAAATGGCACCACCTTAATGCTCCGTATTTAATACTTAGTATTTTAGAACAAGGCAGTGGCTGTCCCTACAAGAAGTCCTTTGGAGTGCCCTGGGATAACTGGCCATGTCCTCAAGAGGAAACAGCAGCCCAGAGAGGAGCAGAGCTCAGTGTCCCACCCCACCAGACCCCTGCCCAAGCTGGCAGGCAAGTTTGAAGAGTTTTTTCTGACTGGAGTTCAGAGGCTGGATGCTCAGCTGACTGATCTGAGAGAGCACAGCCCACCACGAGCAACCAGGAACACGGTGACAACAGCTCCAGAGCAGAGCTCGCTTAATCAAAGGTGATGTTCACTCACACATCACAGGTTCTTTTTCACGGGCCGTAATTACAGCCTGAGCTGGGCTTGCTCTTCCTCATTTAGCGCAAAGCAACCTTCCCATCACACCCTCTGTCGCTGCAGACCTCGACAGGAAGTTATAAAGATTTCAGAGAGATGTTTCCTAACGTTTGAGAGCTGAAAATTACAAATCTTTAAGGTCCACCTTCTGCTAAGGCCTCTGAGGCAGCTCCCAGTACAGAAGTATATATTTTAATTAAACTTTTCTTTCCAGCAAATCTGAAAAAAAAAAAAAAAAAGTTTGCAGCAAGAGATTAACTCAGGCACAGATGAGGATGAGGCCTGTTCAGGCTGACAGCTACCCCCATTTCCCCTCTTGAGATTCCATTTTGTCACCTTTCTCCCTCATTTTATCAGATTAACAGCACAGTTTCATCAATAAATTCAGATACTGCAGTCAGATCTCCAGAATTAAGTCTTCCCAACTATTAACATCTCCCATCTCTCCATTTGTCTCACTCTCCAAACTCCGGTAGTCACCTGCTGGCTGCACCTCGTGGCAGGACAGATCCGGACTCATTCTGTAACTTTCTTTAAAAAACCTGAACAAGACCTTATCCAAACTCTCCTCTCCCAAAAACACAGCTCTGAACTCGGGCTGACGAGGACATGTGCAGGGTTTAATGGAATTATGTTTACTCAAGTTCTGCATCACCCAGACTCTTGCTGATTTGGGTATGACAACTCCTGGCCCAGCTGAGAAAGAACAGAAAGCTTTTATTCCAATTTAAACGATTTGTCACAGAAAACTGCATCCTCAAACATGCAGCCAAACTCCTGTTTACAGGGAAGCATTTTCAAACCAAGTCTTTGCTGCTTTTCATTCCAGATAGACATTGTATTCCTGGAAGTCATGAGCAGGGACATGGTATTTGTAAAATGCAGCAACGGAAACGCTGCTTCTCAGATCACCTGCCACTGCAACTGCCCAGAGCTCAGAGCTCTTTTTAATGGAAGGATAAACATTGGGAAAAGAGGCAGGCATGCAGAACTTACTCATTATTTGGTCTCATCACTGTGCAATTCACCTGAGACCCTTCCAGGAATTAAATTCCCATTTAGGCCTAAGTTGACCCACCTGTTTCTCTCACAGTCCAGTAAAAAAAAAAACTAACAGAAAAATGCAAAAACAGGTGCTGTTTGGGTTCAGGCTGAGATACCACTGACCTACTTTAAAAAACTGGTCCCAGAAAAAGGCAATTTTCCAGTAGAGGAAAATTGTATGGCAGGGGGTGGGAGGAAGGCCCAGAAATAAAAACATGTGCTGCTTGCCCTTTCTCCTACTCCCCAAGCTTTACCCTTTCCCTTGGGCTGGGCCTAGGAATCCTCAGGCCTTATCTTTACCTCGCTGTCCATTGAGTCTCACCCTCCCTGGAAAAGCCTTTTGAGGCTCCTGAGGACAGGCAGCAAGTGGAGCCTGAGCAGGGAAGGGTGGAGTGCTGGAACTCCAGAGACAGTCTTTGTTCCAGGCGTTCATTAGATAATGGCAGTGGCCTTCACCAAAACACGAGTTATAAACAGGGCAAAAGGAAGTGACTTTGGTCACAGCACCACTCAGTTTTCACCCCTGCCTTGCATGATGTCACACTCTCACCAGCTCTCCGGTTACCGGATGATCTGCGAGAGCAAATGGGACTGAAATACAGCATTAAAAAAAATAAATAAAAGGCAAAAGAGGGGAAAAAAGGCGTAAGAGAAAGCCACAGCCACATCTGCCTGGTCATCTGCTGCTTTATCACCTCTGACGAGGGAACACAAGTCATTCCTGATTGCTAAATCATTACAAATCAGCTATAACAGTACCACAACCAAGTTCCACAATTAACTGCTCTTGCAGCATATCAATCCATTAAGCCCCACACAGCTGTGCTACCTTGGCAGTGCGGCTACAGGGAAAAAAACACCGTCCCCATCCCCGCCGTGCCAAAGCCGGGCAGGGGAACGGGGCAGGGGGAACTGGGCTCCCCCGGCCCCGCTCCGCTCCACCGCCCCCTCCGCCAATTTCAAACGCTGCTGACTTCTCAATTAAAGAAAAAATATATAATCAGCTTGACGAACGTCGCTGTTCCCGTGCCAGAATGGAAATCCAAGAGGATACGCTAAAGCAGGGAAGAGCATCAGAGGTTCCTCCATGAAAACAAAGGCTATAAAAAGGACAAATATGGTTTTAAAGAGAAAACGCCTGTATGGCACACAGATCCCTGGACTGCCAGCCCCGCCAGAGGTTCAGAGGCACACACAGCCACACTCACACCTCAGCCAGCCCCAGAATGTTTTATCCCCCCAGCGAGTCCTGCCCGACTTCCCACCCCAGAATCGGGCTTCTTCCTCACCTTATTTTCACAGGCACAAAGCGCCCTGTACACAACACATGACATGATGTAACCACCAACACCGCCGTGGCCCAAACCAGTTCAAAATATAATGGTCAGTCAAAACAAATAAAAAACCTGCAGTTCCTCCCATATCCTGACCGGTTTCATGGAAAACTACAGTTTGTCATTCAAGTGCATTTTACATAACAGGGAATATAATCTATGGAGTGCCTGCCTTCTGCTCCACCTGGACACAAATTCAAGGAGAGGAGAGATGACACCTCAGTTTGGAAGGTGGGTCTGATTTTTGGGGGGAAAATAAGTTTAGTTCCCAATATATTTAGCTGCTTTATTTTTCCTCCTACATAACCCCCATTTATACCCCAAATGATGGAAATTTCTCCGTAACCAAGCGCTGGAAGATGCTAATCCCGTGATGGAAGTAAACACACGTAGGGATCACGGAAAGCATTTCAGGTTAGCCGGACCCTTCCAGCTTGTTTTGGGGAAAATAATCCTGGATCGGCAGGGCCGGCTCGAAATAAATAAAATACAAAATATGCGTCTGGAAAGAAAATAGAGGGAAATGGTTTTGGAGCTGGAAGCCACCTGGAAAACGACGCTATTGTGCACCCCGGGAGCAGGGAAAGCGCCCGGTGACACGGCTCCCGCCGGTGACAGCCCACCGGGATTACCGGCACCGCTCCGCTCCTATTTTCCAGGCGGATTTGGGGCCGCGGGACCTGCTCCCTCCACGCGTTTTGCAAGCTTTGAGGTTATGCAATTTAATTTTTTTTTCTGTTTACTTTTAAAACTTCGCGTGTGCCCCCCCCCCCCCCCCCCCCCCC